>CM053577.1:78248215-78293047 GCA_028646485.1 Cryptoprocta ferox
AAAAAAAAATAAATCTACTCATTGATTGTCTGCTTTTTGTACTTTATTCTGTTAATATGCTGTATTGGATTGATTTATTTTCATATATTAAACCAACTTTACCTTCCTGTGATAAATCCAACCAGGTCATGTACATAATCTGAGTCTCTGTATTTTTTTTCACTCTTTTTCTTTCTGTTTCTCAGAGTAGATAGTCTCAATTGACTTCTCTTCTAGTGCATTGTATGCTTCTTTCTTTTTTTAGTTCAAATCCATTGTTTAGCCCCTCTGGTGATTTTCACATTTCAGTTATTGTACTTTTCAACTTCTGAACTTCCATTTGGCTGTTTTCAAAATAACTTTTTTCTCACTAGTATGTGGTGGTACATTGTTCTCAGACCTTTATTTAATTATTTAGACATGGGTTCCTTCACAGTTTTCAACATATTTATAATGGTTTATTTAAAGTCCATTTTGAGTAAGTCCCAACATCTGGCCTACTTCAGGCACAAATTCTATTGACTTTTTTTTTCTGTCTATAGGCTATACTAATTTTGCTTCTTTGCATGCTTCATAATTTTGTGTTGGAAACTAGACATTCAAATAATAATGTGGCAACTCTGGAACTCAGAATCCATCTCCTCCAAACCAGGATTTGTTATTGCTGCTGTTCATTATTATTGTTGCTGTTTATTAGTGTAGTAACTTTCTCAATTAATTTTGTAAAGCCTGTATTCTTTTAGATATGTGGGCATTGAAGTTTTGCTTGAATACTTTAGTAGTCAGCTAATGGTTGGATAAATAGATTTCCCTAAATACCTTGAATCAATATGTCCCCTAGCCCTTATGTACTGAGGCAGCCTTTCAACACTCCAGCAAGCAATTTACACCTCTGCTTTTGCCTTTGCTTTTCACTTGCCCCAAGCCTCAATGTCAGCAAGACATGAGAAGTTAGGGCCTTCTCAGGTCTTTCCTTGGCATGTTCATAGCTCTAATCATATGTAGAACACTCTAGGTTCTAAAGAACATTTCAGAGCTTTTCAAATCCCTTCATGGAAATACCTTAACCAAATTTTTATTTTTAAGGTTTTTTTTATGTCAGTTTCTTGTTAGTCTAACTGGAATCTTGACTGAAGGCAGCTGTAAAATTAAATGATTATCACTGACCATTTTTTATAAACTCCATAGGGTTTTGCAATGTGTAGAAAGCAGTCTCTGAATCAATTCAAACAAAGAAAAACCTTGAGAGTGGAGCCTTTTATGGAGTTTCCAAACAGATCAAATAGTGACAATTTTCTGAGCATGAGACTTTAGGGTATCGCCAAACTCATTCTGCTCTTTACAGTGGTTGCTAGGCTGCTGATTTTCACAACTAGTGTATTTTCAAGATTACTGGCCTTCAAGGTTATCATGGAGTTGGGAAAGGGGGAAGGGGAATAGGGCAAGATAAAATAACCTAAAATTTTCTATTCTTACCAAGATACAACCAGTTTTTCTTGAAAAAAATGTTCCTTGGATTATTGTAAGCCTTGGGTTAATTTCCATAATTCTTAATTTTGGAATTGAATTCTAAAAAGTTGATTGTGACAATTTTTGACAGTGTTCTTATTGCTTTCAAGGAGGAGTAAACTTTTAGAGTTTCTTATTCTGCTATTTCAGATTCTTCTATATCCTGATTATTTTTAATAATAGCCTCAGACATGCTGTCAAAATTGTCTTAATGAAATCCATTTTAAATCAATGAACTGTTTTTCTATATTTATCCTAATGATTGGCATTTTCTGAAAAGCACCCTCATACTACTATTTATTTTGATACCCAACTTTTACAATGGGACACGAATGCACTAAGTTCTCATTTTTTTCTGCCATTTGAAGATTTTAGAAATGAATGTATGCTTCCAAGAGGGGATACTGAGGATTTGCGTTTGCAGTCACTATGCCTGTATTTCTTCCTTCCAATTTCGTCATAAAAATAGTTGTTTTTTTAAGAGAGACAAGCAATTGAAAATATTGCTCAAGGAGGAGAAGATCCAATTCCAAGATGTACCCCAAGAAAGATGGGAGCTTCCAGTCAAAATTGATGAGCCACAGCAGAAAGATAATTAAACATCCTCTATCTTTAACATCACATTATGAGTCTGCTGCCTAAGGAATAATTTATGCTCAAACTCCCACCAATAAAGGGATATTAAAATATATTTTTTAAAGGATATATACAGCAATAATAAAAATGAGAATCTCGTCTGAGCATCTGGGCCTCACAAGGTCCTAGGAACACTACCCAGTTAGGCTCATAAAAACAGGAATGGAGTTTGGGAAGTGAAGATGGAGAAGTCAGGGACTGGAAGGCTTCCAGAGGTGGATGCCAGTGCAGAAAGATGGGTGATTTGGTTTGGTCTTCGCAGCTATTCTTTCCACTTTGCATTTGAACTGGCCTTTGGACTTGCTGTCATCAATATGATGCAGATGAAGTCATGTTGGACAAGTTCTGGAGTCTGGGCCTCAGGAGGCCTTTTATGGCTCCTGCCTTCCCCCTTCTTGAGACACTCCCCTGAGACTGCTATAGCATGAAAAGAGCCCAAGAAGAGAGACTGTGGAGAGAGAGCCCTAGCCATTCCAGCTGCTCTCAATTAGGCACATCCTCCACCTGTTCCCAGCCAAATGCAGCCACAGCAGTGAATCCAGTGGACGCCAGTAGAAGGATTGTCCAACCAACCCACCAGACTGATGAAAATAGTAAATATTTGTAAAATATGGTATATTTTTTTAAAAAAAGTAAACAAACCTGGCATGTTTGAGGACAAGCTGGTATTCCAGAGCAAGAGAGGATACAGGGTGAGGAAGGTGATGATCACGATGAAGATTACTGTAAAACCTGGACTTCTGCTCTGTGATGCAAAGCCATTCAACTAATTTGTGCAGGGGAATGACATGAATGATTTGACCTGAGTTTTAAAAGGATCAGTTTTATGAATAGCTACAATATGACATTACATGTAAATATGATATGACTTTCCTCTATCTATTAGTTCACTGAAGACTGGTTAGCATATGAATACAAAAAAATATGGATTTGGCCTTCACATTAATTGACTACTGTTGACAGCTAAATTGGATAATTTGAGTCCAGATATAGAAATTTTCGCTTCAGTTTTTGTAGATTAGATTTGCATTCTCATTAATATAATTTTGCTTCTCTAAGCCTCTAAGTTACTTTTTCCAGTTATTGTCTGAGTTCACAACTTCCCAAATTCTCCAAAATAGTGTCTGGGTCCAGTAAGAAACTATAAAAATGCAGATATCTGTGTAAGAGTAAATCTTTTTTAGATTTCAGAGATGTATTCTATAAACATAATCAAATGAAATAATTTTTTACAAATCAGAAAATTTTCAGGAACTCTCTCATAAACTCTTTTTCTCTAAATTCTGTCAAACTATAATAAGAAAACCCTCACTAACACAATGTTTGGGATGATAAAGATAAATGAAGAAAAATGATGTGTAAAAGAACTAGAAAATGCTGTATCATTTTAATTTACAATTACAACCTTCTACGGTGACCTCTCCTTGAAGATGGCAACATGTCTTAACAAATAGCTGAATTCTACTAAAATAGGTACAACAACCTACCTCTAACTTTTGCAACATCAAGACATATGGCACAATTAATTTTTATATTCAATTATCTATGTCTAAAAATGCAATAAAATGCCGACTTTAAATTTGGCCAATATGACCTCAGGAATGACTTTCACACAGCTCCATCTTAAGGCATTATCTTGAATTTCTTGCTTGAAACTCAAGTGTTGTCAGGAAGAGGATTAAAAAATTACAAGGACGAGAGGAAAAGAGTCAATAAGAAATTATAAATCAAGATAACATTTGGAAGTGCAAAACTCAGAGTCTGGAAGGAAATAGATGCTCAAAAAATCACTTCAGCGTGATTTTGAGTCATTTCTCCAGGATTCAGACAAACATCTGTAGCAGGGTAGTATATTAAAATATCATTTTTTGAGTTCCATATTTCCCCATCCTCATATTATAAGATGCTTTATAATTCCTTGCCTTAGAGAAATTTTCTGTTAGCAAAGCAAAAGTTGCTTCAAACTTCTATTTTGCACAACCTTTTATTTTCAAGTTTTCACTAACTTTAACTTCTATGCTAGGAGGCCAGCAAGGAAGACCAAGAGTGAAATTCATCCAGCCTGAATAGTAGGTCTGTCTGGCCTTTACTGGGATTAGCACCTATACGGTGATTTGACCTGGAGGACAGGCAGTACAGTACATCAGGGAACCTACACATTGGTTTGAGTGCCCAAGGTCACCAAAGATTGGGGTACATTTAGTGCTGCCCAGAGAAAGCATTGCACTGACCATTCTGGGCGATTGAACGTCACTTGAGGTGTTTCCTTCATACCTTATTGACTTTTATACAACTCTATGGTAGCAGGAACCTCAACATAGACTGAAATCTAATAGCCATCATTTACATAAAATGTTAACTGCAAATTCCTGTCAGATAGGTGAACTGGCTTGGGTTGTCTTACCCCAAATCAACTCTGACAAACTTGGCAACTGGAGTACAGGGTGCAATTCAGTAACTACCCGTAACAACTAGATAGCACAGAAAGAAAAACTGGGGAAGACTGATGGCTTTCTTGACCTACTCTATGTTTGGTGAAGAGGTTTGGGGCATTGCAACCTGTGGCAGATGGAGGCCACAGGTAGCACAGTCAGAGGAAAGCTTAGGAAAAGCTTTTACTATATTTAAGGAGATCAGTCTATAGAGTGATTTGCAATATTTCCCACTTAGATTGTGATTTGTTTTTAACTATTCTTTAATTTTTTAAATTTATTTTTGAGAAAGAGAGAGAGAGAGAGAGAGAGAGAGAAAGGGGCAGAGAGGAAGGGAGACACAGAATCTGAAGCAGGTTCCAGGCTCTGAGATGTCAGCACAGAGCCTGATGCAGGGCTCAAACCCACAAGCAGCGAGATCATGACCTAATCCGAAGTCAGATGCCTAAATAACTGACCCACACAGGCGGCCTACTTTTTAACTATTCTTAAAGGCATGTAAAAGTTTTGGAGGTTGGTGTGTTTGTTTTTAAAGCTCTTTCTTTTCTTTTATAACATCTTCATTTTGGTCTTATCTAGAAAGAATCTCCTCACTCCAAAGCAAGGAAGATTGTTCTCATATTTAATTCTAGCACGCTTATAGTGTTATTTCTACATTTAAATTTTAATCCATTTGGATTTTATTCAGATGCATGGTAAGAAATATAAATCCAAATTTATTTTTTTTCAGTTATTTATCAAGTTGTCCCAGAACTATATTTTTAATTATTTTTAACCATGTTAAAACACATAATCAAAAATTGATCTTCTTAGCCATTTTTAGGTATACAGTTCAGTGGCATTAAGTACATTCAGATTGTTGTGTGACCACCACCATCCATCTCCAGAACTCTTTTCATCTTGTGAGATGGAAACTCTATACCCATTAAATAATAATAAGTCTCCCTTCCTTCCTCCCTCAATCTCTGGTAACCACCATTCTACTTTCTGACATTTCACTTAGCATAATGTCCTCAGGTTCACTCATGTTCATGTGTCAGAATTTCCTTCCTTTTTAAGGCTAAATAATATTACATCATATGTATATACTACATTATCTTTATCCATGCATCAGTTGATGGACTCTTGGATCATGTCCACATTTTTGTTTTTGTAAATAATGCTGCTATGAACATAGATGTACAAGAATCTCTTCAAGTTCCTGCTTTAAATTATTTTGAGTATATATACACAGGTGGATTTGCTAGGTCATATGGTAACTCTATTTTTAATTTTAATTTTTAATATTTAAAATATATATGTATATGAGTATATATGTATAGATATACATGAAGCCTCAATATCCATCTAAAACAATTTGAAATAAATACCAACAAATATTTCTTTAAAATTAAAATCTAAACATGTAATATATAGAAACATATACGTATACATACGTATACATTTATAGTATGAGTAGCAAATTGAAAAATCAGGAAGTTTTCCTACTAAGTGGAAACTGTATTTCTGACATTAGTCAGTGTCTTAAAGAAAAAATAAAGTTCAAAAAATTTTAAAATGGAGGTAAAACTATTACTATTTACATGGAATAGCAATACATTAGATATGTATACCTATATAATACAATAAGCATACAATATAATAGTTATGAATCTGGATAAAATGTAGTATCAATACTTTTACATAGGTTTGTGTGTATAGTTTTGCATGTTTGTGAGTATATATAAACATATATATTTATATATATAATCATGCTAACATATATATAAATTTCCATGTTTATTTTAGCAAAACATTTATTAGTATTTATTTTAAAATGCTTTTTAGATAGATATTGAAGCTTTGTTAAATGCATTTTTAGTCGCCGTGGAGCAAGCTATAGGATTAGATTTCTATTTTGCTGCATTAAATATGATAAAAGTCATACTAATAATATTCCAATAGTGAAGCTCTTTACATTTCTAAAAATTCCATATTATCAAGGTGTACAATTATTTAATATGATTTTGTATCTTATTTGCTAGTATTTATTTTGAAAATTTTTATCAATTGATCTATAGTTTATTTTAGAAATTTTTGGTATCGATTTTGTATTGCTTTATGAAAACAATTCAAATAATTTTTTTACTTTTCTATGCTCTGGAAGAGATTAAATATCATTGGATTTTGTTCTTTAAACATTTGGTAGGAGTGTCTTATAGAAGCACCAGAAACCAAGGCTTTGGAAGGGAGGAGTTCAGCTCATTTGCAAATTTCTCTGTCCTTCTGTGGAATTTATGCCTTGTAATCTGTTTCAATACATTGCACACTGCTTTAATGAATTATATTTTCCTTGAATATTATCCATTTCATCCAAGATATTTATTTGAACTGCCCTCTGCATCAACAGTTTCTTTTTTTCCTAGACAGTCTGTTTTATTTTTTTTAATTTATACTTTATTTATTTATTTATTTATTTATTTATTTTTTAATATGATTTACTGTCAAATTGGCTAACATACAGAGTGTAAAGTGTGCTCTTGGTTTTGGGGGTAGATTCCTGTGGTTCATCGCTTACATACAGCACCCAGTACTCATCTCAGCAAGTGCCCTCCTCATTGCCAATCACCCATTTTCCCCTCTCCCCCACCCTACTATCCACCCTCAGTTTGTTCTCTGTATTTAAGAGTCTCTTATGGTTTGTCTCCCTCCCTCTCTGTTTGTAACTATTTTCCCCCTTCCCTTCCCCCATGGTCTTTTCTTAAGTTTCTCAAGATCCACATATTAGTGAAAACATACGGTATCTGTCTTTCTCTGACTGACTTATTTCACTTAATATAATACCTTCCAGTCCCATCCATGTTGCTGAAAATGGCATGATTTCATTTTTTATCATTGCCAAGTAGTCTTCCATTGTGTATATAAACCACATCTTCTTTATCCATTCATCAGTTGATGGACACTTAGGCTCTATCCACAATTTGGCTATTGTTTAAAGTGCTGCTATAAACATTGGGATACATGAGTCCCTACGAAACAGCACTCCTGTATCCTTGGATAAATTCCTAGTAGTGCTATTGCTGAATCATAGGGTAGTTCTATTTTTAATTTTTTGAGGAACTTCCATACTGTTTTCTAGAGCGGCTGCACCAGTTTGCATTCCCACCAACAGTGCATGAGGGTTCCCGTTTCTCCACATCCTTGCCAGCATCTGTAGTTTCCTGAGTTGTTCATTTTAGTCACTCTGACCTGTGTGAGGTGGTATCTCAATGTGGTTTTGATTTGTATTTCTCTGATGATGAGTGACATTGAGCATCTTTTCATGTGCCTATTGACCATCTGGATGTCTTCTTTGGAAAAGTGTCTATTCCTGTCTTCTGCCCATTTCTTCACTGGGTTATTTGTTTTTTGGATGTTTAGTTTAGTAAATTCTTTATGGATTTTGGATACTTAACCCTTTATCTGATATGTCATTTGCAAATATCTTTTCCTATTCCGTAGGTTGCCTTTTAGTTTTGTTGATGGTTTCCTTTGCAGTGCAGAGCTTTTTATCTTGATGAGGTCCCAATAGTTCATTTTTGCTTTTAATTCCCTTGCCTTTGGAGATGTGTCAAGTAAGAAATTGCTGCAGCTGAGGTCAAAGAGTTTGTTGCCGACTTTCTCCTCTAGGGTTTTGATGGTTTCCTGTCTCACAGTTAGGTCTTTCGTATATGGTGTAAGAAAATGGTCTAGTTTCATTCTTCTGCATGTTGCCGTCTAATTCTCGCAGCACCATTTGCTAAAGAGACTGTCTTTTTTCCATTATATACTCTTTCCTGCTTTGTCAAAGATTAGCTGGCCATACATTTGTGGGTCCAATTCTGGGTTCTCTATTCTGTTCCATTGGTCTATGTGTCTTTTTTTGTGCCAGTACCATACTGTCTTGATGATTACAGCTTTGTAGTAGAGGCTGAAGTCTAGGATTGTGATGCCTCCTGCTTTGGTTTTTCTTCTTCAATATTACTTTGGCTATTTGAGGTCTTTTGTGGTTCCATACAAATTTTAGGATAGTTTGTTCTAGATTTGAGAAGAATGAGAGTGCAATTTTTATTGAGATTGAATTGAATTTGTAGATTGCTTTGGGCAGTATTGACATTTTAACACTATTTATTCTTCCAATCCACGGGTAATGAATGTTTTTCCATTTCTTTGTGTCTTCTTCAATTTCCTTCATAAGTTTTCTATAGTTTTAAGCATCAGTTCTTTTACATCACTGGTTGGGTTTATTCCTAGGTATTTTCTTGTTCTTGGTGCAATTTTAAATGGGATCAGATTTCTCTTTCTGTTGCTTCATTATTGGTGTATAAAAATGCAACTGATATCTGTACATTGATTTTGTACCCTGCAACTTTGCTGAATTCATGTATCAGTTCTAGCAGTCTTTGGGTGGAGTCCTTTGGGTTTTCCATGTAGAGTATCATGTCATCTGCACAAAGTGAAAGTTTGACTTCTTCTTTGCCAACTTTAATGCCTTTTATTTCCTTTTGTTGTCTGATTGCTGATGCTAGGACTTCCAACACCATGTTAAACAACAGTGGTGAGAGTGGACATCCCTGTTGTGTTCCCGATCTCAAGGGGAAAGCTCTGAGTTTTTCCCCATTGAGGATGATATTAGCTGTGGGCTTTTCATATACGGCTTTTATGATGTTTAAATATGTTCCTTCTATCCCGACTTTCTTGAGGATTTTTATTAAGAAAGAATGCTGTGTTTTGTCGAAGGCTTTTTCTGCATCTATTGACAGGATCATATGGTTGTTATCCTTTCTTTTATTAATGTGATGTGTCACATTGATTTATTTGTGAATATTGAACCCACCCTGCAGCCCAGAAATTGATCATGGTGAATAATTCTTTTTATATACTATTGAATTTGATTTGCTAGTATCTTGTTGAGATTTTTGCATCCATGTTCATCAGGGATATTGGCATGTAATTCTCCTTTTTTGGGGAGTCTCTGTCTGGTTTGGGAATAGTTTCTTAAGATAATGGCTTAAGATCAATAACCAGGAAGATTTTTTTTGTTGACTTTTAAAATTTTGATTTCTTTTTTTTATTGAATTGTCATCCAAGAATATTATGTTTATTGTTTATTTTACTTATGTGAGATTCATTAAAGTTTGCTTGGTGGCCCTTGTATTTAACCATTTTTTGTGTATTTTCCATGAGCAGGTGAAAACAAGTTTATTCTCTATATTAAGATAGAATGTTAAATATATATCCCTAGGATTTAGCAGATTGATTTGATTCTGTATTCTGTACATTTCTTGTTCACTTGATATGTCTCAGAACATGAAAGATACAAGCATCCTCATATGATTGCTTCTGTATATTTCTTTTTATAGCTCCTTTAATTTCTGCTTTATAAAATTTTTGATATACTACTTGGTACAAAGATATTTACAAATGTTACATCTGTATTATGATTTTATATTTTGGCACAATACTGTGTGTTCCTTTGTCTAATTTAGGGATTTTTAGCCCAAATTCTACTTTGTCTCATAGTGAAAGATGCATTGTATTTGCTTGGTATTCAATTGACCAAACGTTTCTTTTAACATTTTGAAATTACTTTGTTTAGTGTGACACTTGTATATAACAGTTGTTTTTGCTTTGTGATACAATATAATATAAAACTTAATAAATAGGTGAACTGAGCCCAATTTCATTTATTGAAACCACGTTTCCTTGACTTTATGTCTATCATATTATGTAATTTGGACTCTTTCTGTAATTTTAAGACTTTCACTGTGTTGTCTTGTTTATGTTGTTTTGTGCATATGTTTGTATGAATAGCCTTTTTCTACTGGTGGCCATTATATCTTTATAGAATACCTTTAGTACTTTTGAAATTAGGTAATTCTTATTTATTCCCTACTATAAGCAAAAATAAAACTGTTATTTCCACTCCCTTCATCACCCAATTGTATTCGATAGTAGTGCAATTCTTTGGCTCTCTGAATTCTTTAAACTTCTACTACTGGATTTATCAATTTTAATTTATATTGTTTGATTCTCAGTAATTAAAGATTTGGAAAGTAATTATATCCTTTCACTTAACCTTTCTTTGTTTCCCATGTTTTGATAGTTCTATCATTTCCTCTTTGTCAGAACAGATGGCATGTATATTTCATTTATCACTCATCCCACTTTTACTTGTCCTTAGATTTCAACTTAAATTATTCGAAGTTCTGTAGTTGTCCTTTTGCTATAGTTTCCTGAAAATATGTTTGGCTAAATGTTGCTCTCAAGTTTTCCCAGAAGAGCATATTTGAATATAAATATAGTTTTCTGAGTTATTTCTCCCTACCCCCAATTGGCTTTTTTACTTGAAAGACATTAAATATGACACATATTATGTGGTCTCAGTGGCATGGGGGAGAAGGAAGAGTAATGGAATAAGAATGTGAATAAGGGAACCCATAATAATACAACATAAACTGTAGTTAAAATGCTAGCTACCACACTTGATGAACACCTAAATTGAGACCTGAAATTTATGTGACTCAATATCCTCATTCTAGGCCATAAATCTTTATGTGTCTGGTAATGAAGTAAATTGTGTATATTAATTTAAAATAATTCTCATGTATGACTTGTAATTATAGGCTGTTTACTCATTAGGCAATATACCGTGCAGCAACATGTGCCTAACACGGTTCTGGGTGCCGAGGTTCAGCAGAGAGAAAGACAGACACTAATCCTCACCCTCCTAGAGCTTACATTTTCACCAGTTAGAAGTATTTGTGCTTCGAAGCCTTTCTTTACATAATTTTTGGACCCTCTGTTCTTCTGAGTCTGAGACAGGTACAGAATTTTAACAAAATTTATTTATATTTGTGAAGCAACTTTTAGTTGTAAAAAACTATATACAAGTCATTTATTTTACTCATAAAGTGCTATGTTTCAGAAGAACAATAGTGCCAGCTGTGAATGTAATAGAGCATATCAATCAGTAAACAAAACTTTGTATTTTACAAGTAATGATTAAGATCTACTAGAACCATGTATATTCATGCTAGCTTACCTAAATTGGCCAAACACGTAGGTAACTCTAATTACTTATGCTCCTTGGGTATTTTATTTAGTAACACTTTTTTTTCTTGCCTCCTAAAAGAAAGAGGGATAGGAATAACCATTTTAAGAAGAATCGGATAATGGTGAGCCTTGCTCTACTGGAGACTGTTCAGATTCTACTTATATACCCTTCAGAAACACTTTAGGTATACCTATATTTTTGTTCTTGCCATATGATGCTGAAATTATCTATTTCTGGGTCCGAGTCTCCAAATGGAATATAAGCTCATCCAGGAAGGCAGATTCCATATCCCTTCATCTTTGTATGTGCTGTGCTCATAAAGGGTCTGGCACATCATAGGCCCTTCAGTATGTTTGCTGCTTTGAACTTCACCTTTCCTCGTGTGATAGGAGCTGCAAGTATATTAGATTTGCATGAAAATGCTTATATAAATAACAGAATACTTCCCACCCAGGTCTGTCTCTGCGTTTTTCTCCCAGAACAGCAGAGTGCTTTGCTTATATGTCAGATGCAGGTGGCCAGACCTGCATGGTAGAGAGGAAACTAGGTCACATGGACGACTTAGGTTATCTACATGGAGACCCGCATCTCAGTTCCGTGACTTGCTGTCCTTTGGTGAGACACCCTCCAGTGCCTTGCACAGCATGTTGTGCACAGGAAGTGGGGATCCAGTCCAAATCTTTGGCCAGTCTCCCCTGATTCTCAGTCACCTCGTTTTACCACAATGTCAGCCTCATACTGAATGCTTTCCTTAAATTCTCTCCCTTGAGCTTCATACAATTTAGTCATGTCCTAAATAACTAAGAAGTGGAAAATGGATGCACAAGGGGATTGGCATTTTCTGCCAGGCAGCTGAAAATAGTGTGCCATCAAGATGTGAAGCCAAACTGAGAGTCGGTGTCAATAATGTGAAGTAGCAGGGAGTAGAAGGTCAATGAAGGAAGGAGCCCTCATGTGCTCCCTGCTAAAGGCTAGAAGCCTATAAACCTATACAATCCTAGGACCTGAGAGAGAGAATTTCAAAAGTCAGCTAGAACCTTCCAGTGCCCATTCTGACACCCCTTCTGCATGGCCCAAGCAGAAGACCATCAAGGCCATTCTGAAGCAAGCAATGTCTCTGTCTGTTCCCTAGAACATGACTCCCCAGAACCACATGTGATAATTAAGACCAAGGAATAAGTAAATGTTAATCTATTACATTTTGAGGGGTAAAAAAATTCATTTGTAATACACAGAGATACATTTTAATTATTGAGTCAATGACTTAATTCATTGAATTTAAAAATACAGTTTTGCCTGAAATGTGCAGACTATTTCATACCTTGCATTATGTGACTTAATCCACTTTGCTCTCTAACATAGCATTATAAATAGAAACAATGCCTTCTGACTTCTAAAACCCCATTATTTTTAAAACTTTCTTTTTAATTAACATACAGTAAGAAATACATTTCCAGTCACATCTTGATACAAACACATACACATACATAAAACTGAAATTCAAACAAAGAAAGCTTCACAAGACAATACTCCCCTTTAGCATTGTGCAGCCTGATGTTTTCTATTATCTACCATTCTAATGTACATTTTTCTTTTATGAAATCATCAACACTTTAATTTTTGCTCATATCATGTATACATTCTAAGCCAGCGGTGGCACTTCTGTACATTGTCTTCATACCAGGAACAACTTTTATCTAGAACACTGTCCTTTCTTATGCCACATGGAGAAACCAGATGCTGGTTTTTAAGACTTCTGCCCAGAAAGACATATTCCACTCACATACACTGGCCAAAGCAAGGCACAAGGCTAAGTCTGATGTCATTAGTTTAGGGAATCATAATTCTTCCTCAGAGAAAAGTCACAGATATTTGTAAAAAATAATGCAGCCTACCTCAGAGCTTTACATACATACATGATTTCCTTTATTATTTTTTGCAAGCATGCCTGTTTCATTTCTTTTTAATTTTTAAAATTTTATTTAAATCCAAATTAGTGTAATAATGGTTTCAGGAGTAGAATTTAGTGATTCATCACTTACATATAACACCCAGTGTTCATCCCAGCAAGTACCCTCCTTAATGCCCATTTAGCCCATCCCGTACCCACCTCCCCTCCTGCAACCTTCAGTTTGTTCTCTGTATGTAAGAGTCTTTTATGGTTTGCCTCCCTCTCTGTTTTTATCTTGTTTTCCTTCCCTTTCCCTATGTTCATCAGTTGTGTTTCTTAAATCCCACATATGAGTGAAATCATATGGTATTCATCTTTCTCTGACTTATTTTGCTTAACATAATACACTCTAGTTCCATCTACGCTGTTGCAAATGGCAAGATTTCATTCCTTTTGATCACCAAGTAATATTCCTTTGTGTATATATATCCATTCATCAGTCAATGGACATTTCAGCTCCTTCCATTATTTGGCTATTGTTGATAGCACTGCTATAAACATTGGGGTGCATGTGCCCCTTCACATCAGAATTTTTGTATCCTTTGGATAAATATCTAATAGCATAATTGCTGGGTTGTAGGGTAGTTTTATTTTTAATTTTCTGAGGATCATAGAACTTTTAAATTATAAAGCCCAGATTCAGAGCAGACCTGAGATATATAAATTCATTCTTAGAACCTGTATATTTTGTATCATATCCCAATAGACTGAATTTTCTTTTACAAAGATGTCCTAAAATCTAACAATTATGACAATTAAAACACAAAGTTTATAATGATATTCTTATTTTATTATTTAATTATTATCCTACTACAGGAAAATATTCAAATCTTAAGTTTGGAAAAAACTATCCCACAGATGTTCAAAGAAATTCAGAATGTGTAGAAATGTTTTCCATAATGACTAATTCAAAGAAAAAAATATTACAGTAACAAACTAATATTACAAAGTCATGAGATACCAGGAGTGTTAGAACTAACACGGCATGCAATTCTACACAAAGGTAATAGTTAGACCTTATTTCAGGGAGAAAAACTTTGTCTAAATTAAAATTGATTTATGTGTGAAGCAGCTGTCTTTAAACAATCACCATAGGAATGTAGAATTTAAAAGTCCTTTAAAAATATTCAAATTGTTAGCAATTTTCTATTTTTATTCCATGTTATGGACATAAACCTTTGAACAATAATGATTTCTAGCTTTTTTTTTTTGAGCACTTTCTATGGATGAGGCTTTGTTTTAGGTGCTTTACATATTTTATCTTAATTAACCCACACAACAACTTATAAGGCAGGGAATATTGTTACCTCTATTTGACAAATATGAGAACACAGGGCAGAAGTTAAGTACTGTGCTTATGATCCCTTGGTGAGTAGGCAGAGCCAGGGTTGCACCAGGTTCTCAGGCTCTAGAGAACATGTTTTATTTTTCTAATTGTGATAATATATAAAATGGCATAACGTTTACCATTTTCACCATGTTTAAGTGTATAATTCAGTGGCATTAGGTACATTTACAGCCATTTTCTGAACCTTAAACTTTCTCTGGACATGTGCAACGACTTTCTAAATTCCCCTTTACATGTAATTGCTTTGGATTTGCTCATCTTTTCTTTTTAATGTTTATTATTTCTGAGACAGAAAGACAGAGAGAGAGAGAGAGAGAGAGAGAGAACAGGAGAGGAGCAGAGAGAGAGGGAGACACAGAATCTGAAGCAGGTTCCAGGCTCTAAGCTGTCAACACAGAGCTCTATGCGGCGCTCGAACTCACAAACGTGAGATCATGACCTGAGCCAAAGTTAGACACTTAACCAACTGAGCCACCCAGGTGCCCCCTGGATTTGCTTATCTTTAATTGTGTGGCTCTCCAAAAAGAAAAAGAGAAAAATGAAGAGGGGGAAAAAACCTGGCACCCAATCCTCAAATTCCCTGCAAGTCATTTCCATCAAGGAGGGGAGAGGTTTACAACCGTGGTGGTGAAGTTTGCAACAATATCTGCCCATCTCTGTGCTGGCCCATCCATAACCAGAAGCACCCATCAGCAATATGAAAACAGAGCCCCAGTTTTGGGAGGACAGGATCCTGTTGCCCACCCTGACACTCACAAGCTACACACAATCTCCTTTAGGAACACATGCATGGCTGCCTGCCGTGGGCTGATGTATGGGGGATAGGTAGCTGCTATTCCTAAGAATGGAATGGGCTAAAATTAAATGCAGTTTACCATCCAAGACTTCCCTTAGATATTGCAAGCTGTCAGTAGACTCCAGAGTCCCAAAGTAGTCACATCAGACAGATGCCACTACTGTAATTGCTGTCTAGGTGGAGAATCAGATTCCTGGCCCTTCCTACTTTGCCATTTTAACTCCTAGAGAATATGTTCTTAACTACCACACTCCTGTGGTTTTCTCTTTTTCTCTTCTGGGCAAGATATGTGAATTGGTTTCTTTATACATGGGATGTATGAGGTAAAGACATAATTGTCTGGACTTTCTGAATAAATCAAACTGTAGACTTCACTGAAGATTCAAACTTTCTGTTAGACTGGGAAGCACTGTAATTTCTCAGCCGCTGCTCTTGCTGTGCACTGCGTTGCCATGGTCATTCTTTCCCCCTAATGTTAAAATAGGACTTATGTAAATAACTAAGGAAGTTAACTTTATTTCCTCATTCTCCCTAAGAATTTCATCTACAATACTCATTTCCTTCCAACATCACATAGCAGTCTGAGAGATAATGGAAAGGGATAGCCTTTTCCAAATACTGACAACCCTTAAGTACAGTTCTGTTGATTCTGTCTCCTTAAGGTCCCTTCCCCACCACCCCCCACCCTTCTCACCATGACAGCTACTGGTGCTATCCTCTCTCTCTCCTTAATTATATTATTTGTCTCCTAACTGGTTTCCTGCCTCTACTCTCTCTCCCTTTAACTGAGTTTTTATACTGAGACAAGTGTGATCCTCCAAAAACTCATGTCTGATCATGTTACTGCTCTGCCTAAAAACAATGTGCTGTGATCACCATGAGCTGGGAGGGACACAGACTAACCCTTCATCACTGGAGACACAGATAGGAGGTATGTTGAGAGATACAGCCCACTGCCAAGCTTAGTCAGCAGCTTCTCTGCTTAGAAGCAGGGAAACTGAGGTATATGTAGCAGTATAGACAGATTTTCAAAACTATGTTGGAGAAGAGTAAGAAACAGAATGAGACAAACAGAAAATGCCATATATTATATTATATATGTAGCATTCTTGAAAAATGTTTAACTTGAATCTAACCATAAGGAAATAATCAGAAAATTTGAATATGTGGCTTTTCTGGAAGACAGCTGGCCTGTGCTCTTCAGAGATTCAATTATTATGAAAACAACAACAGCAACAGCAACAAAGGCTAGTTGCTGTTCTAGATTATTCTATCCTATTAGCCTATCCAAAGGCTAGGATAGTTCTAGATTATATGCAACTAGAGAAAGAGGGCATGAACTTTCAGCTGTAGTATATGAGCCTTGAAGAGATTCTGGATCAGAACAGACTCACACACATCTATAGAGCTATAAAAGTTTAATTGGGGAAATTAAAATGTGACAATCTACTGGTTAGTAATACTGCTTTAACATTCATATCTTTAGATGAAGGGGAAACATAAAAGAGTTGCCCTGAACCAACAAGCAGGATTAACCCAACATTTTGCACTCAAATTTAGCTAGAAAACATAAAAACATAATAAAAACCTCCTGGGACCACAGCATGGAATCCATATTCCTTGTCATTGTCCATGAATCTTTCACAGTCTAGCTTTTAATCACTGCTTCTGCCAAGTTCTCCCATTCTCTCCCCTCTGTCTATCCCACACGGGGACCCAGGGCAAAGCACAATAATTTTTGCAGGCTGCTATGCTCATTCATGTTTTTGTTGCTTTGTCATGCTGCTATCTCTGATGAAAATGCTTTTCTCTTTTGTTGTACAGCATAATCCTACTCATTTTTCCACAGTCAAGGACTTAAAATGTTTCTGCTCCTTCTGTCATTTTTTGAACTCTAATACACACACAAACACACACACACACACACACACACATGCATGTGCATGCACACATACACACAAACACCTCTGCCCCTTAATTGTACCCTAGACTCTAGAACTGTTACTTGTACTGATGAATTTCTGTCTTTCTTCTCATTCTAGATTGAAATTCCCTTAAAATGAAGGCTATGTTTTATTCTAGATTTTCCCCCCAAAACTGAACATAGTGACCTATAGGCAAATGTTCAGTTAGCATTTGTTAAGTAAATATATGAAGGGAAGCAGAAAATCATGGTCTCCTTACATGCTCAGGCTGCTGACCAGAAAGGTGAACTATTTTGCAAGGTCACCAAGCTAACGAATGAGTCAGCACTAGCTAAATCCTAGAACAGAACTCCCTGATATACTGTATTATGTAATCATGCTGTCTTTACTAATTTTCAAACACTTATTGACTGCCCATGATGTGCTTGAAACTGCTCACGGATCTGGGAAAATAAAGAAATGAGGAAGACACAATTCCTGTGCTCAAAACTCTTAAAATCTAGTAGATTGATAAAACATATCACATATTTATAATAGTACAAGTAATATCATGAAAGAAAAAAGTACAATGTTTGAGAGGTTTACAAGAGAGGTTAACTCAAACAGTGTAGGCAATAGAAAAGTTTGAAAGAATATATTTGCATGGATCTTTAAAAATGCATGGAAAGGTGTGGAAAGAGGGGAAGGAAAAAGGAAATAACACAGAGGCAAGACAAACTGGCATAAGGTGGGTGAAGAAGAAGAGGGAAAGAATACTTTCATCTTTTCCCTCCTACTCCATTGCTGTAGCCATCAACACCTTAAATCTATTCTGGTTTGCTGTGCCTCCATATTGCCTCCATCCGCATATCTAACACCTTTCAATTCATTTTCTATTCCAATGCGTGAATTATCTTTCAAACACAAAAATTGTATTAACTAATATTTTGCTTAATCCTTCAAAGTCAATTTTCACTTCAGTTTATTTCTTTTCAATTTATTTATTTATTTTAAGAAAGAGAGAGAGAGAGAACATAAGCAAGCAGGGGAGGGAGACAGGGAGACGGAGAGAGTGAGGAGAGAGAATCCCCAGCAGGCTCTGCATAGTCGGCATAAAGCTGGATGTGGGGCTCAAACCCACCAACTGTGAGATCATGACCTGAGCCGAGATCAAGTGTCAGACACAACTGATTGAGCTACCCAAGTGCCCCATCACTTCAGTTTAAAAATTATACACCTTTACTTGTGATAGAAACTTTCTCATGATTTCCCCATGGCTTATTTTCTAGCCTCAAATCTTGCTTATTTCCAACGTGGGCCTTAAGAGTCAAACATACCAAGCTCTCATATTTACCTGAACATCCTAAACTCATCCTTCCGTATCTTAGTACATACTACTTCCAAAAACTGGCATGCCCCCCATTTCCTCTCTTTTTCTTTGCCTTCCTCTTATTCTTTTTTAAAATAAATATTTACTGAACACTAGCTATTTATCAGATATAGCACTGGATGTAGAGGTAAAACTCCAAGCAAAATACTTGTAATTCCTCTCCTAATGGAATTCATGTACATTGTCTTTTACAAGTATGTTCTTGTCGCTCCAACTAAAAATTAATTACCTCCCTTTTGTGTCCCCAATAACATCTCATGTTTAAAAATCTTTCCTGTGTTCTGCATTATATCTGTTGCATTATAATTATCTGTTTACTTTGTTTAGTATTGATGGTACTCTATGATATCCTTGAGGTCAAAGATTGTGTCTTTTTAAAAAGTCTTTATTTTCTAGATACCTTAAACATAAAAAAATAAGCTTTTCAAGTAAATGAGTGAAAAAACTACTTCCAGATTTATTTCTAGATTAATTTCTTCATTCAATAGTTATTTATATCGCATTCAATATTCAATGTAATGGGGATATAAAGGAGAATAAAACAGGAAAGTCCCATACTCATGGAACTTACATTTTGTTGGGACCACCTTGAATTATCCTTGTTAAAATTAATTTAGGCCAGTCACCTATTCAATATCGATTCCCCTTTTCTCCATACTGACAGTAAGCTATATTTTGAGCGTGGCAATTTACTCACATAATAACTCCTTTGCCATTTCTCTTGAAGACCAGGGTGATCAGTGTTATATAAAGGAAAGTTTTGAGTGAGATCTCCAAGAAAGCACTCTAAGGGCTGACTTTGCTACCCCATATTGCCATTTACTATTCTCTTCACCCTTCTTTATTCCTGGGAACCAAATATAATGGCTGGAGCTATAGCCACCATCTTGCTACCACAAGGATGAAAATCATGCTCTAAGAAGGAAGATGGAAGGAAGCTGAGGTATTGATGACATTCTAGAGCCACCGTGCTTTTTCGGGACTGCCTGCCTCCAGATTCAAGTGAGAGAGAAATACCTCTTTATCTTGTTTAAGACACTGTTCTTCAGGTGATAGTACTAGCAACTGAATTCGATTCCTTAAAAATACGATAGACAATATGGAGCTATTAAAATATTTGAGAAGGATTGACAGAGGGAGAAGATGGGAGACTAGAATGATACTTTGAGTGAAAGACAACTTCATTGTTTTAAAATGGTATAGTAGAAGGCAGGTAAGAAAACAGGTACAAAGGATATTCCAGATTTTATCTGAGGAACCAACCAAGGGAGAAATCAAAGACAAGATGATACAGGGATCTGAGGGGTTTGAGTAGGTTGGAAATATTGCCAGACGTGGGAATGTTGAGGGGGAATGAAAGTCATTTTGTGTAAACCGGTATTGGAAAGCCAATGAGATATCCATGAGGCGATGTCTTTGAGGCTCAAAGACATTTGGGAATGAAGTTCACAGAGAGGTGTGGATTCAAGATTAACATTTACTACTCATGCACACAGGCTTATCATGGGAATGCTCAGTGTTACCACAGGAAAGTGAAAAGACAGGAAGAAGACCAAGCACTGGTCCTTGAGGAGCAGCAAGCATGAAGAGGCAGCAGGAAGAGAAGCCAGAGATATCCTTTTTGACAGAAGAACCGAAGAACTCAGTGTCATGTAACAAAACAAAACAAAACAAGTGGGGTTATGTGTGCCTGTGTACACATCAGTAAACTTGATCATGTTTAGATTGTAGGCTCTTTGAAGGTAAAAGGTAAAGACTCTAGCTTAAGCCATACTTTTTAATTATCCAGTTTCCTAGCAAAATCGAGTATATAGCTGGCACTGAAAGTTTAGCTATTTCAGTTTCTGTTGATTCCCTCAGGACAGGGGAAGTCTCCATGCTTTGCTGACAATGAGGCGTTTTCGGGTATTTTCAGACTGCTGATGCTGAACTTTGCATGTAACTTGCTCTATTCTTTGGGATACTTTAGAAGTGAAGTATAAATATTTAAAAAGGAAAGGGTTATTACTGTGTTTTCCTTGACTGATATAGGTGAGGAAGGAAAACCTGGGCATTTAAAGATAATTCTATATGTTTTGCCTTTAAATCAACTGAAATCACGTCAGTCACCTCCTGGCTGTTCTGGTAATCAGTCTTTTTTAAGGTGATATCTAAAGTAACATGGATTCTGCGTTAGTATTGTAATACATGGCAAGGTTCTGAGAAAAATAGCTTTGTCCTGCATACCTGTAAGATATCAGTAAATGTTAAAATAAGCAGATTGCAATAATATAGACTACCATTAGCCACAGCAAGTTCCCTCAATTTGTAGATAGGAGAACTCTTTCTCTAAAATGATATGAAATGGAACTGAAAAATATCCAGCCCTATACCATAGAGAATAATAATAACAGAGCTCTAAATAATGTATGCATTTATTAGCCTTAGAAAGCTTGAAAACCTGCAAAAATTGCACTTAATGTGATTTCTACATCATCATCTATTCTCCCTTACAATCCCAATCTGGTTTTGCCCAGGTTGCCATCCCAAGCACCTTGGTGCTGCCACTGAGTTATTTCTGTCATTTTATGTGTCTGTGTCCTCCAGTATCCCTGAGCATGAGTGCTATTATAATCTCTATTAAAGAGAAAAGAATACATGAAGATATGAAGATTTCATCTCTACTACGGAGACGCCACTGTTTTTTGTTTACACTTTTTTGCTTGATCTCTTGAGAAGCAGTAACATAATTACTGGGAAATTTCTTTTGATACTTAACTTCAAATTTCCTGTAAATATCTAGAAGAGATATTTGGTATGTATTCATTCTCGTAAAGTAGAAATTAAGAGCCCAGAGCTGGGTTCAAATTTCTGTTCTTCTGATTGCTGGCTGTGTGACATTAGGTAAGTCACGTTATCAGCTTGTACTTCAGTTTTCTTATTCTCACCATGGAGACAAAGAAATTTTTGGACTAGGAGTTTTGCAAGAATCAATATATGTAAAGCCTTTACAAAAGTAGTTCCAGGATCACAGTATTCCCTCACAAAATTTTAGCAATTGTTTTTAAAACAATTATTAAGCAATTTCTACTCTAAGAACATATATATATACATATATATATATACATATATATATATATACGTATATATATATATATATTTCACTGTGGGAAACAGAAAGGAAAAAAAAAAAACACTTTGTTAGTTTCCAGTCATTATGACTGTGTTATGATAGTGATATCTCTTCTGAAGAACTCCATATCCAAAATTCTAAACCATATACTACATATAACTTAAAATCCAAAACAAACACCTGCATGGGAAACACACTCTGAGACTATCATGTTAATTTGATGCAGAAGAAATCTCAAACCTGAATATTTATTTCACCAGCATTTAAACTTAAAGTTGTTTTTGTTGTGTGCTTTTTCCCCCTTGTTTTTGATGGTTCCAAACGGAGGTACTATTGCCAGTAAATGAGGCCACACTCGGATGGTTTGCAGGTATCATTTTTATAGCAGTTAAGAAAGGCAAAACTTGATATGTTTTTATACAAATCTTTAAGTGTGAATAGCCAATTATTCACAGCTCTTTCTCAGCCCATTCAGTATTGCATTCTTTCAGGGGGGACCTCAGCAGATCTCTTGATAGCTCCAATGCACTGATTTGAAAGAAAACAATTTCCACTGGAATTTTATTAAGTCAAACTGGGACAAGCTGAATATGAGGAGGAAATGCTAGAAAATGGTATGAAAAATAAAGTCTGAACATGCTCAGTCAGTATATTTTTTAAATTATACTTACTTTAAGTCCACAATTTCCTGAAGTTTTTAGGAAGATTTCAAAGAGGATATTTAAATGCATGTTCTTTTCAATCTGAAAATTAGCATGCCATGCAGTAGATGAAAAATCATTTTCTTTCTTCACATGTGGTATATTCATACTGCTTTTATTGCAATAAAATTAGGATGAATACTTGCCTTCCATGTTTTAACTCAAATAATTTTCAGTATATGATGATGAGTTCAGTTTCCATGAGCTGTGGCCAGAGATTTGCCTTTATATTGCAAATGTTTAGACCAAATGTTTCAAAGTCAGGAAATCCTTGAACTTTTATGATTTTTGTTCACAGCAGTTAGATATCCTCTGAGAAGTAAGTCTATAAAAGAATATCAGGACTGCAGAAGCAAAAGTGAATGGCTCTGTATGCCATTTGTAATACATAAACTTGTAAATAAACCAAAGAAATGAATTTGGGGGAAAACATGATTTAAAGCATTAATGGAAAATCATAATTTATTTATTGAGCATGCAGTATGCTAGTAGGTTTCAGGTGCCAAAAATAAAATAGGAAGTAAGAGAGAGAACTCGTACTCCTGGAAATTAGAATCATAATGACAGAAATGTCTAAAAATCTTCTATTTACATACACTTAGATGAGTTAAGATGCCTAAGGGGATGTCCATGCTGGAGGGCAAAATTATCTTAGATTCTTTTCTGGTTTATTATTTTTGTGCTTTGAGTAAGCTGTGGGTCTTTCTACATAAAGAAAAATATCAACTAATAACACTATCTTTCTGTCATTAGATTTATAAAATCTACATAGAGGAAGTATACACAATGGAATGTTATAATCATAACATTTGAAGACATTATTTATGCCTGCATGTGAGGCCATGATTTTAATCTGGTTAAAAAGGGTGAATTATGGGGCACCTTGCTGGCTCAGTTAGTAGAACATGCAACTCTTGATCTCAGGGTTGTGAGTTCAAGCCCCACGTTGGGCATGGAGCCTACTTAATTAAAAAAAAAGTAAGTTCTGGCATAATGTCAGTAACTTCAGTTAATGTCTGTTCTCAACTGAAAGTAAAGCAGTGAAATGGTTACTATAAATATAGAGGGTAATTATATAAGGGCTAGTGATTTAAATGGAGATGTGATGCCTGGAATTGTAGCAGCTATTTGTAACCAAAAAGAACACTCTTGATGAAGAAGAGCAAACATGGTGAGAGTGGTAGAAATAAATAAACTCATACAGTAAAACCTTGGTTTGGGAGCATAATTTGTTCTGGAAACATGCTTGTAATCCAAAGCACTTGATTATCAAAGCGAATTTCCCCATAAGAAATAATGGAAACTCAGATGTTCCACAACCCAAAAATATTCATATAAAAATGATTACAATACTGTAATATAATACAAAATAATAAGGTATAAAATATAAAGAAAAATAAACAAATTAACCTGCACTTACCTTTGAAAACCTTCGTGGCTGGTGTGAGGGAGACAAGAGAGAGGAGGATTATTGTGTAGAAGGACTTTCACTATCACCAATGGAATCACTGCTATCTATTGGCTCAATGGGATCTTCTTTTCCTGCATCTTTAACAAGGAGCCTATCCAATGACACTTGCTTTTGCCTCCTTTTGAGGATTTCGCAGAAATGTGACATTGCATTGTCATTAAACAGATTCATTGATCACACTGCTACAGCCTTATATGGGTGGTGCTTTTCTACAGAATTTCGCACTGTTTCCCATATTTTACACATCTCCCTAACCTCATTTGAAATGACAATTCCTCTGCCTTTTTCTCCTCTTCTGCAGACAAGATGCAGATGTAGACTTCTTATAAAATCTTGCAATTTCTTTTAATTTTCTTTTAATGTTTATTTTATTCTTGAGAGAGAGAGAGAGAGACAGAGTGTGAGCCAGGGAGGGGCAGAGAGAGAGAGACACAGAATCTGAAGCAGGTTCCAGGCTCTGAGCCGTCAGCACAGAGCCCGATTCTGGGCTTGAACTCACAGACCATGAGATCATGACCTGAGCCGAAGTCAGATGCCCAACCGACTGGGCCACCCCGGCACCCCAAAATCTTGCAATTTCAGCCACTCGCATACCTTGTTCATACTTCTTGGTGATTTCCTTCTTAACTTTCACTGTAATCATCTCCTTCTTTCTGACTTTCCTTTCAACCTTTTCCTACATGGGGGCCATTGTATACGCTCACACGGATGTTGACTACATTACAGTGTTAATAAACTCTTCTCATATACTGTATTTAATGTAACTGGCAATAAGGCAGCCAAGGAAAGGGTCTCTATCTACAGGCAGCCTGACCTAGCATGAAGCAAAGCATTCCTAAGCTTTGGACTATCCATAGGTGCTTTGAAGTGACAAAAAATACACTAATGCTGGTGTGGGCACCTTCTAATGTTCTGAAAAATCACTGATTTCTGCCAAACACCAGGGCCTGAGACTGAGCATCCAAGCATGGGAGACAATCACTCACAGAGTGATTTCGCAGAGAGAGAGAGAGAGAGAGAGAGAACCATTGGCTCAGCTGTGATCATGCGACATTTGGCATCACTTACCACCTGTATTGCAAGAGATCACTTGTTTATCAAGTTAAAACTTATTAGAAATTTTCACTCATATTGCAAACACTCACAGAACAAGTTACTCGCAATCCAAGGTTTTACTGTATTTATTTAAGCCACTGTCAGACTGGTATCTTCTTATTTGCAGCTGAAGGCATTCTTTGATGTTACAGCTAATATGAGTGAAACACAAGATTTGGATTAAGAATTTTTTGTACCTTGACATGGAGGCTGTTTAATATGATGGTAACATGACTACATTGGAGCCATGGTTTGACTGACACAGAGTAATCTGACTACTAATCCTATGGCAGAGGACCAGACTGGAATTCAGGGATCTGCAGGAGGCACAGAAAATAATGAGTGGGTTTTGCATACATAGTGAACGCGGCAATTTGTTGAAGTAAAGGAACTTCAGAGAAGGCTTTGACTGTGATGAAGGTTTAAACATAAGGGGAAGGGGCCAATCCCATGACAGTGGTAATTCCTAAATCCCTGTTTCATCTCCATGCTCTGTATACCCAGCTGTGTAACTAATCAAGTTTTCCTTTCCCTTACATGCATTCATTTCTTCTTGGTATTAATTTGTATGCAGCATTGATTGCACTAGGCAATGAACCTTCAAGCAGTAAGCATTATTTTCTACCTTGGAAAGAGTAAAATTAATTAACACCTTTGGCATTTGAAGACTATAAAAACTTGCCTAAGGTCAAAAATGAGCACTCGTGGGTCTTTATTAGCAACTTTTTGCTTAGTCCACTGGGTACCTGTAGGTCTATTTTTGTCAGAATTCTTAAAGAAATAAATTATTTATATTCTAATTATGGAAAGTTATTATTTCAGCTCATTGTTAAAAATGGCCACAGGAAATATATCAACTTGTGAAGTAAAATTGTATTCATTGGTCACAGAAAAATAGAAGCTTTTTTTTAAGAAATAGAAGATGGTGGAGTTTAGTAAAGATATAGATACAAGATATAATTAAAAAAACAGAAAAATAGGAAAGATACTAAACATAGTATGCTGCATTCTAGAGAGAATTTTAGAGAGAAAAAAAATTAGCAGCCTAAGAAAACAACCTTAAGAACATCTCTCCGGTTCATCCTTACAAAGCAGACATTGAATGCTTAAAGATTTTGTAAATTGTTCCCAGTCACTAGACTTACTGAGTTTGACTTTTATAGGAATCAAGAATGTTGCAAATATGATACAATCCCTAATAGGATATATATTGCAATGCAAAAATCCCTCTTCCAGGAATATTGCCAATGATTTTTCTTTTCCCTAGAAATGTAGCAAGGTAAAATCAATTCCAAGTCCCCAGCTTATTATTGATTTTTCTTTGTTCGACATATAAACTTTCCTGTTAAGAGCTCTCCAGAATGGCCAGGAATTCAGTGAAGGGGACAAACAATGTAATGTATCTATTCAAAAAAGCTTCCCATTAGAATTTGAGACACAATGCCATTTGAGAACAATACTATATTGTTAGGCACCACACTTTCTTCTCCTTTCTGTACATTTAACTAAAAGGAGAAAAGATGGTAGTAAATAAAAAGTAAAGTAGGATCCTAAACAACCTGTAATGCATTGCTAATTAATCTGAAAATAAAGAAAACAGAGTTTCCTTTCACAGCATCAGCTAGCCTGAAATGTTTTGCAGGCTAGTGCTGACTGACTTCATCTGTGTACCTTAGTCATTAAAAAACCAACTAAACAAACAAACAAAAAAACCCAAAACCCCCATAACTTTATTTTTTCTAAGTGCTAATTAGAAAAACAAATTTCTTGATTTGGGGAAAATGAATTGAACCCCTTGCAATTTATAAAGGATGTGCATAATGACTTTCCATTAAAAAAAAAGTTGATCCTATTTTTATTTGTAAATGGCAAGAAAATACAGATTAAAAATAAAGTTCAAAAAACAGCACCTAACTAAACAAGATGCAATTATTTCACTCTGTGAAATAACTTAAATGTAGTATTTACAATGTTTAATGCATAGCTTATTTATTGGTTAGGTATGATGTGCAGTGCATTTTAAGTAAAAAAAAAATCAGGTTGTATGTCAGTTAACTCCCATGTTGTATAAAAAAGACAGTTTGATTGTGTGCATGGAGTTTCTGCATTCTTGAAATACACAGAGAAAAAGTATAAGATATACAATTATAACAATACTAACTTTGAGTTCTGAAATTGTTTAGCAGATTTTTATTTTTCTTTTTGTTTTGTTTTTGACTGTAAAGAGAAATATAAATGCTATTTTAAAACAAAACACTGATATTGTAGAAATTAAATTCAGAGAGAAATTAAATTTTTTAACGTTTATTCATGTTTGAGAGATGGAGAGAAACAGAGCATAAGTGGGGAAGGGGCAAGAGAAAAGGAGACACAGAATCCAAAGCAGGCTCCAGGCACTGATCTGTCAGCACAGAGCCCCATGCAGGGCTCTAAACCATGGACTACAAAATCATGACCTGAGCTGAAGTCAAATGCTTAACTGACTGAGCCACCCAGGTGCCCCAAATTCAGAGAGAAATTAACAGTTTATCTAATCCCATCTTCTACCTAGTATCAGAATGCCTTCTGCATTCCTATCATAGGAAACTCAATATTCCTATCATAGGATATCATAGGATAACTCAGCTGCTAGTCCAATGCCTCTAGGCAAGTGTAGCTCACTTAATTTCTAGGCAGGCTGAATGGAAAGCTTCAATCGTGAGAAATGTTTTCTACTTTATTTTTTAAATTCAACTCTCCCTACTTGTGATTTCTCTTTGGCTCTCCTTGTTCTCTGTAAGTAGCAAGTGGGTTGAACAGGCTTATTCTTTCTTCTAAAAAGCAGACTTCACAATACTTAAGGATTACTTTGTACTCCAAGTCTTTTCTTTTCCATGTCTCTAATCTCTTGGCATGGGCAGATGATGAAGGGTATGGGAGAGCAGGGAGGTCAAATGGTCAAGAATGCTGCCTGAGCAGACCGCTATTCTGAAAAAGGTGCCTGTGGCCCCTCTTGCAAATACTCCATTTTCTACAAATGGTTCTTGTAGGGGCTCTGTCACAGATGAATGGAGGTCAGGTGGGACATACCCTATGTGAGGGAAGGTAAACATGTGTGCATCCACTCTAGTCTGGAACATGGAATTTTGACTCACCTTCTGCCTATAAGACCTTTTTATATACACAAATGTCCAAAAGATGTTTGATGGACTCACAGTGAAAGTAAAAGAATGGAAAGGGGAATTAGACATAGCAAAGTTGAGGAAAGTATCTGGAGAAAAATTAAAATATTATTCTTTTTGTAATCCACAACTTATTCCATGTATTTTAAATATTTTCACTATTAGATTATCAACTACTTGAGTACTTTTAGACTGAAGTGTTTCTTTGAGTCATTTGCAGCACCTGATTCAGACTTTGCCTATAATAATGATCAGCGATATTTCCTATGTGTCATACATGTTATGTTATATTAAGCACACATATCCATATTCATGCACACAAAGATCCTCAAGACTAAAATCATATCACACAAGTTTTCTTCAAACATGTATATCAGAAAATTGACTTACTGAAAAATACCTACATTGAAAAACAAACATAATTACCCTGGTAGATGGAAATATACGCAGAACATGAATGAATACATTTTCAAATTATTCTATCCTCTGTGGATGAGAGCTTTGTAATAGCATTATCAGTAAATTAGCCTAATTAGAAATTAATTGAAGAAAATTCCCAATACTATCTGCAAGAGATTAAATGGGCATCTGCTGGTTAAAGTTGAGTTTTTTAAATACTCAGTAGTTTTAATTTGGACTCTGGATGTAAGCACTGGTTTCAAATTGTCCTCAGAAACTTTTTGGCCAAAGAAAATATAGCAATACAAGAATAGATTCCAATTTAGCAGAAAATATGAAGTGAGAAAAATTATATCCTTTGGGAAATATTAACTCCTGTACATTATAAAGGTAGGTAATAATCCAAAATGCTATTTTCCAGGATCCTAAAACCTCCCACAGAGGCCCTCCTTATTTGGGCTTTCAAACTAGCTCAGCATAGGATGGGGCATAAAATGCATTCGGGCCACTACATGGGAACATTACAGCAAGTCAGCAGTCAGTCACAGTTCTCTGTCCCATGGGTCATAGATCAGTCTGTTCAGAATTCTTAGAGGGAAAAGTCCTGTCAGGTTATCGAGGGTGAAAATTCTTCTCTCACTTAAGCTTCAAGGGCAGCTCTCCACAGGAATGTTTTAGTCCTGTTACTCACTGCTCGTTCAGGGACAGTCACGGCTCAGATTCTAGATGGTAATCAGAAAAAGCTGGTGCCACTCACTCATGAACTTCAGAATAAGGTAGAGATGCTGAACCAACCCTGATTTGGCAACTCAGCCTCATGCTTGAATGTAAAGGCAGCTTCCTGAGCCCAAAATCTGTGTCCAAACAGGAATGGAAACTTCCAGAGATAGAAGAACAAGAATAAGAGAGAAAGACATGTAAAGGTGGAGAGATACGGATATTCCTGCATATAAATCTGTAGTAAACTCATGTCTGCCTCCCCTTCCTCCTTCACCCCATGAGTTTTGTTTTGTTTTGTTTTGTTTCAACTACTATACATATTGTTTTTAGAAGTGCTATGATGTTCTTATCTCAAAAATGATTGTTGTTGTTGTTTTAGTAGTCACTATTCCTCTGGTCACATTTTCTTTCTCCAAACACATTAAATCTTAAACATAATTGTTTTATACTTAGCGTCTGATAATTCTAACATCTATCTTGGTGAGTCTTTTCAGCTCTATGTTGTTTCTGTTGATTCTCATTCTTGGGCCTGGTTTTGTGAGATTTTTGACTCTAAAGGAGACACCTTTCTTTCAACTTCATTTATGGAAATTTGTGAAGATGTGAGGTGAAGTTGAGTTCCTCAGAGAGACTGTGTTTTTGTCAGCCAGTCTATGGGGGCACTTCTGATCCAGAGCTTGCAATTAAATTATTAGGTTGATATTGTTCAGTTTACTCTGATTGTATGAATTTGGACCACAACTCTTGAAAAGCACCCTGTGCTATGAATTCTCAATATACAACTTTTCAACACAGCTCAGAGCTACAACATGCTTCTCTCTCCCCTTGGCAGGGTTTAGTTCATCTCATACTAGTGGTATAGCCACTAGCACCTGCACAAGTGTGTTTTCAGATTCCCCATCATGCCAGCCTAGCCTTTACCTTCTGTCATCTCTACCCCATGCAGCTATCAAGAAAGAAGTTTACTTTATCTCCCAGGATTCTGACTCTCACATCATTTTTTTTTTCCAATTTTGAATTTTCCTTATTTTTTGTGCCAGCTCAGCTCAACATTTTAATTATTTTCAACAAGAGGGTAATTTGGGATACATATTCCACCAAACTGACAAAAACAAAAGTTATTACTGCCTTAAGAAGCTTCACATTCTGAGGTGCCTGGGTGGCTCAGTCGGTTAAGCATCCAACTTCAGCTCAGGTCATGATCTCACAGTTTGTGGGTTCAAGCCCCACGCCAGGCTCTGTGCTGATAGCTCGGAGCCTGGAGCCTGCTTCTAATTCTGTGTCTCCTTCTCTCTCTGCCCCTCCCCCACATGTACTCTCTCTGTTTCTCTCTGTCTCTCAAAAATAAATAAAATGTAAAAAAAATGTAAAAAAAAAAAAAAGCTTCACATTCTTATGTAGTTCCCCCATTGGATAATGTAAATAAGCAGTCTCTTTCCAGGACCCTGCACAGCATGGCCCAAAGTGGGGTCAAACAAAATCTGGATGAGCAACAGAAACACATTTCATGACAGTCATCTCATGTGGACTCTGACCCCAGCTACACTGCCTTCTTTTGGTAGTTCCTATTTGTTATGCTCATTCCCACATCAAGACATTTGCAAGACCTATTCATTCTTCACCTCCCACCTTCAAGCTTTCCAGCACAGAAATCTAAGACTTTCTATCATGCAGACAAGGTCATCTGCCTAACATATTTATATAAAATTCTGTCCCTCTATTTTATGGTGATATCACAATCCTCATGAGATGATTAATCTGAGGATTAGTTATTTGATGTTAGTCTCCCTTATAGCTAGAAAGTAAGCTCCTACCAAAAGGAAAGTCATATTCACAGAAAGACCTCCAGTGCCCAGCACAGTGCCTGGAATACTCTAGTCTTTTGTTAATTCTCTGTTGAATGGATTCTTAAATGAATAGTTGAAAGGCATTATACAGACATTCTAAAAAGGGAGAAATTGCACAGTTACCTTTTTTTTTTCTTACCTTTAACTTTAAATAGGTAACAAACGTGGGAATTAATGGTCATGTAGATGATCAAAGGTGTGTAACCAATTCTCCCTTCTAATGAGGCAGACAGATGGACTGCTGCCAGGAAGGCAGCCAGCAAGTTGGCAAGTTTTTCATCTATTCAGGACCAGGAAGTTGCATTACTTACAATCTCAGGGTTTAAACCATTTAAATGATTTAAACTTTTATCAACTCAAATTTATGTGAATTAAGACACTGCATGCTTAATGTATCTAATTATTTATAAATCAACCTTAAAATATTCCTTACAGAACATTATAAAGTAAAAATAATATTAAAGATACCTGCTGTGTATAAACAAGGGAACACACCGAAACACTAGCACCAGTAATCAAATACATATTTTCCCCTTCACTGACTTGTATCATTTTGGGTGTCAAATAAACCTATGACAGTCTCATTTGATCGATTCCCATTTCATTCGAGCATCAAACAAAACTTTAAAGAACAAAAACTCAATAAATAAAATAATGCTGTTAAGAAATGTCATATTTATTCTGGATTCCTTTAATGACATTCTTTTTATGATATTACAAGAATAAAAACCCATCTTAAACATACTAGAAATAAATTTATGCTAAAACCTTAAAACGCTAACTGAATATTCTATAATAAAATGCATAATCATTTCAATTAGAACATTCCATAGTTATATTTATCTCCATATATCTGCATGGCAAAAGGACTTTTTGTTTCCTATTTGTCTTGTGAAAAACAAAAAATAAAAGCAAAGGCAAAGGAAACTCCCTAAACTGAGCATATATAAATTTACACTAAAAAAGAAAATTTAAAAGATAAGTTTAATCCAGAAATGAATTAACACCCTTCTTCTGTGGAATTTTTGTACTAAGGAATTATTAAAATTTTCTTTGTAAACAAAACAGAAAATAAATTAGACCACTTACTGTGAAAAAGACATTGGTCACTTTCTATAACCAGAGGATATACAGAATATCCTAAATTATGTGTGATAATAGAGGTACTGATTTCAAATAACCACAGGCAAAAATTCACTTCACAGGGTTAGCAAATTACTTGTTCTTTTTACTTGCTAAAGGACATATTGAGGGGCAGAGAAAGAGAAGAGGAGAGGAGAGGAGAGGAGAAGAAGGAAGGAAAAAAGGAAAGAAAGAAGGAAGGCAGGGATGGAAGGGAGGAAGGGAGGAAGGAAGGAAAGAAAGAAGGAAGGAAGGAATGGAAGGGAGGAAGAAAGAACCACCTAGAGTGGTAACTGAGTCTAACAGAGGAGACTTAACCAAAATAGTAACAATATCAGTGACCCATCTCATGGTTTATAAACTACTTATACAACATGTTATCATCTGATTCATACAAAAATCACATATGATGACTCCGGAAAGGCATGAGTCCACCTTTTTAAAAAGAAGGCATTTCAGAGAGTAAACTCCTTTTTTTCTCAAGGCCAAAAAGCTAATAAACAGTAGAATCAAAACTGGAGGCAAGTCTTCCTTCCTACTACAAATAGATGTTTTTCCCATCTCTGGGCTACGGAATTTTGACTGAGAAAATGAACTCTTCCAGCTTAGCATGGAAAGATATGGTTTTGCAATAAATATGTAAAAAGTATGATACAATATCAAAGCATAATGTGAATTAAATAGTAGGCAAAATTAATAGAAACGTAGACCAGTGTGAAGGAGGTAATCAGCTAGCTTTAGTCTGTATTGACAAACCACCATAGGAATATTATGTCAAGTTCTGAGACTTATGCTTTGGAAAATGATCAAGGGTCATTATCAAATAGCAGTTCCAGTCAAAGCTGGCTTAGAGATGTGATTTGTACAGCCAGAAAAGTGATGAAAAACTTGAAATCTGCATGCTTGTGTGCAGTACAGACGTTGTGCAGTTTTCCATGGGATGCATCACTCTCTACCGTCTTATCCCCAAGAATAGTGCACATTTATTCTCTTTCCCTGATCCTTGTAGGGATTTGATTTTCCAGACTACTGGTGTAACTAAACTAAAGTATTTTTCAAAAGGAGTAGCCAGATGGTAAAGAAATAAACTGTGCTATCTGAGAAGTGGTTAAAGATCTGGGGAAGTCTAACCTTAGAAAGATAAGGCTTGCCCATGTGGCCAACTTAAATGAAATTTGAAGGCAGATTTCATCATCCCACTACTCTGATTTTTTAAAAAATTTTTTTTAACATTTATTTATTTTTGAGATACAGAGAGAGTGCAAGCAGGGGAGGGGCAGAGAGAGAGGAAGACCCAGAATCTGAAGCAGGCTCTAGGCTCTGAGCTGTCAGCACAGAGCTCGATGCGGGGCTCAACCCCACAGACGGTGAGATCATGACTTGACCCGAAGTCAAAGGCTTAACCGACTGAGCCACCCAGGTGCCCCTACTCTGCTTTTAACATGTAAAAGCTGCTCATGCTTACAGGAAAAAGAGCAAATGTTTGACAAGTCAAAATAAGTTCCGTCCTCTATAATCTGACCTCTCCTTTAATTCATTTCCTCTCAGTGAGCAAAACTGCAATTGCCACCTGAACCCAGTGTTGTTATGACTCCATGTTCTCACACAGCTTAGGTCCTCTTTTTGCTCATCTTGCTTGCCTAAACAAATTATCTTTTTTTTCTGCAGTTGAACCCAAGCATCCTTTCTTCTCAGAAGCCCTCTGACCCCTGTGGAACTATGTTTCACTGGTCCACGTTCCAGTAATTTTAAGCTGTATTTTCACTGTGACACCTTCCTTCTCCTCCATTACTCCATGACACCTTGCAGGGAAGGGAATGTGTCTTCTTTATTGTTGAGCTCTTCGTCTTTAGTGCAATTCCTGGCACATGAAGGGTGCTCAAATACTATTTTTCAAGTGATACTGCTACCTCTTTTTCAATACTTGAACACTTGGTGATGGAAGAAACATTAGGAATACCCAAGGTGAGTGGGGACTAGTAAGTATCAGGACCTGTGAGTGTCACTCACAGATTTCCTATACAGTGGGAGAAAATATTTCCAACAAGTTAGAACTCTTCCAAAGATAGAAAGGCCTCCCTGGGTAGAGAAACGAGGGAGACAGCCAAGCATGGGCAGAGGACAGTCCAGCCCTGAAAAGGGAGTTGATCCAGTGCATCTTTAAGTTCTCTTTAATCCTGAGTCTAGAACTTCTCTAAATGTATTACTGCCCATGCAGAGAAGGCGCTGCTCACAGAAACACCACACTAAGGATCTGGGTGAAGCAGTCTCCTCCCTGGGGCTGGGAGTAGGAGGGAATTCTACCTTAATAAATTGGATCTTAAGGGAAAAAACAATAAGAAGGGTCAATCTGGTCATTAGCATGGTTCTGATGACTCTCACTGAGGTTTTCAGAGTATTTCTAAATCACTACAGTATTTCACACAGAACACTGCCAAGCAATAAAACTTCCTCAGGTTCATGACCAGAAATAGAACCCACATGCCTTGTTTTATTGAGGGAAAGACATTATGCTCTTTAAAGGCTCCAGGAATCTGGGCACCTTGAATTAACATTTACAAATAAAGACCAAAAATAAATATGTTCTGCAATCTGGAGTGAAAATTACTTTAGAATTTACATCTTTTTCCTTTCTTTCTTTTATTTTCTTTTTTCCTTTTTCTTTCTTTCTTTCTTTCTTTCTTTCTTTCTTTCTTTCTTTCTTTCTTTCTTTCCTTCTTTTGGCTTGCTATAAACTTTCTCTCTCTCCTTCTTATATTCACTTTCTTTTGCTTAGGTTTCTAGCAAACTTAGGTCCTTCTTCCTCCCTCTTTCTCAACATCTATCTGTCTATCTAGCTATCTACTCACCTACCTATGATCTATGTCCACTTAGTTTATCACTCTGTACTTTAATATTAACTTTCTTTCCTGTGTGTAGGTGCAAAAAGGTTTTCTGCATTCATTTCATGTTTCACTGAATTGCAGAAAAGACATTGCCTAAAACTGTTGCTTCTGCTTACCCAGTTACAAAGATTCTACCAAAAGACCACCTTGATGGACAAATGGACAGATTAAAATTCTTGCTTCACACAGGACCCTGAGTTTCTAAAGATCCAGAAGAATGTTATATGCTTCTGCAATTTCTGGAAGCCACAGTTTTAAAAGACTAGTGAGTACAGAATTAGGACCAAGAAATGATCTCCCTAGTGACAGTCAAGGTCCACAAATACTGACATGGGGGTGCTTTGTGAGGGCAACTCTTTCCACCAGAGTTTTCCTGGTGTTTTCCCTGAAGCAATGGCCAATGGAGGGCTTGCTGCACAGACACTGGAATTAGACCACCTGGATTTATATACGAAATTCACCATAACAGCAGCTGTGTTCATGTGGGAAATTTCTTTAATTTTCTACATTTTTGCCACCTATACAATAATAATAATAGTATTTATATCATGAGGTTTTTGGCAAGGATTAATGAAAGTAATCACTATGAGATGCCAAATATCTTAAGTGTTTAAAAAGTGCCTTTGAAAAACTTATTTTAGGGACACATGGGTGGCTCAGTTGGTTAAGTGTCTGACTTTGGTTCAGGTCATGATCGCAGGGTTCATGAATTTGAGCCCCATGTCAGGCTCTGTGCTGAGAGCTTGGAGTCTGGAACTTGCTTCGGATTCTGCATCTCCCTCACTCTGCCCTTCCCCCACTTCCATTCTGTATTTTTCTGCCTCTCAAAAATAAATTAAAAAAAACATTAAAAGAAGAAGAAGAAGAAAAAAAAGAAAAACTTGTTTTATTATTAGCATGCTATGAGGCCAAATGGCCCCAAATTATCCAGTTAATAGAATGAACTGCAAACCCTGCTTACATTTAGATATAAACAGTTGGGTATAAGAACTATATGATAGTGTAAATAAATCAGTATAAAATCATTCTTACTACTATAGAGAAAGAACTCAAATAGTGATATTAGATATACATTCATTCGTTTATTCATTCATTTTTGTTCACTTAGACCACACATATTTATTGATCTCCACCTGGGTATTAAGGATTTATAAGGCCAGCTCCTTCCCAGAAAAGCTGATGGGATGCAAAGTTTATGTTTCCTTTGGCAATTGTGTCCACACACATCCCTTAGTATTTTTGTTTCCTTGGTTAAAAGCAAATAGATTTCATACTATATAAATAATATGAATAGCCAAATCCTAAGTGATGTGAGCAAGTGAGACATAAGCAAAAGCCTCAAGAAGCATTTTCATCACCCATACATGGCTGAATTTTTATTGTGGTCCAGTGAGATTACAGTGCCTAACAGACACTGAATTTCTAAGTGGTGTGTGCATAGTCAATGGGTAATGATGGTCCTGGCCAAGATTTTATAGCCCAAGTCCAAACACGTTACCCAGCACATGTAGCAGTAGTATGTCATAAATAATACCCAATATTCCTCTCTGTTTCTGTCTCTGGCTCTCTCTCTCTCTCTCTCTTACACAAACACTGAACAAAAACTATTTGTCATGACAAAAGAGCAATTGTTTTTTAGCTCTCCCTTTCCCAAAGAATTACTGGATTTAAACTAGAAATAGTCCATTGAAAAATTCCATTCTTCTGAATGTTTTCACTTAGAAGAATTTGCCTTAGATTGTCAATTAATATCCAGAAACTTCTGTTCTATGACTATAATGAGTGTTTCAGTTATTTCCAGTAATGGCAGGGATTCTGTTTTACTTTCCTTTTCTCTTGATTTAAGGAAGGGCTTCAAATATAATTGTAATTTGAGAAATTAAAATGTAGTAGATTTCCACCCTCCAAATAAATTTTCATCAGACCTTTCATTCCTAACTCGGCTCCATTTCTTATAAATTTTCACTTCTCTTTGGCTTGGATGGTTGATAAATTATCCTAATGATGCTGTCTGTGTTTAGGCTAATGATCTGTCTAAAGGAATTAGAGTTTTATTTTACAAAGTGAGAAATGTGACTACCAAATCAGAGGGCAAGAGAGACTCTCTGAAATGACAGCTTTGGGGCTGGAATAGGAGTGACTCTTTTTTAATTTTTTTTATTTTTTTAGATTTGCTAACGCTATCCCATTTGACTAGTGGTTATAGCAGATATCAAGAGTGAGCTGCAGCATGTTGAATAAAATCCTTGGTAGAAATAATACACAACGGACATGTCTTTAAGCAATGAGAAATGAAAGAAGTTAAGTGTCTCATGTAATTTTACATAAAAGATCAAATTAAGTTTGCTTTAATACAAAAAATATAAGAACTTAAAAGAACTGAACAATGCTTTGTTAAAAAAATAAAGCTACTTTATTTGATTGATGCATAAAGAGTTATTTCCTATTCAGAGCAGTTCTTTATGATTCTTTATGTAACATGTTTCAAAACTTGGCCACATCATTCTGTGCCCTTGCTGAATCCAATTTTAATGTCTTTCAGGTGAAGGCTCAAAACTGAACTTGTAATATCAACCTTAAAAAAATCCCTTTTCCTGGATGACATCATCATCCAACAGAATATATGCTACATAATTTTAGCAACCCCACCACTCGAAACATCAAGACTCCATTAAAGGGTACCTACCAGGGGTTCCTGGTTAAGCATCCAGCTCTTGATCTCAGCTCAAATCTTGATCTCAGGGTTGTGAATTCAAGCCCCACATTGGGCTTCACTCTGGGTGGAAAGCTTACTTAAAAATAAATAAAAAGTAAAGGGTCTTCCCAAATGCTACTTGATCCTTGCTTTCCCTGAGGCCTTTACTGACCATTTAATTGCTGTCACTTTGGGGTCCTGCCTCTTTAACCTCCTTCTAAAGCATGTGTCTTCCAGGCTCTAACAATTCCAAGTCAAGCTAATGATGGCATAAGGATTCCAACCTACAACCGTGGTTGGGGGGATTGGGGGATCCAAGTCCTTATAAGTCATTAAAACTGTCAGTGACAGATTGTTACACCTCTAGAATAAAATAGGGACAATGACCCTTGCTCAGCAGGAAGTAGTTACAAAAGAGACACTGCCCTTCATCATCCCTTAAGAGTCTCAGTGTGGAAATGAGACAGTATAGGAAAAGCAAAAGGGACGTAACTCCTGTAAAGCCACGGTCTGAAGCAAGGGCTAAAAGTTTCCATAGACTTAGAGATAAATACCTCCTTCTGGGAAAGCGAACAAACAAGAGAAACAGCCATTAGGGAATAATGGTCTTCTGGGCAAAATTAGAAGTAACAATTTAAAGTCTGCTTGCACAAACATTTCTATTTCCCAGGATCCCTAAAAGAATGTCAACCATGGAAGAAGGCATACTGTGATTGTCATGTGTCCACTGAAAAGTAACAACTGCAAGATAATGGCTATAGGACTTAACAATGCTTCCACACTCCCAGCCCCTCACCCTTTGGAAAAGTGCTCTTAAAAATCTTCCGTGCTATCCCTTCTGAGAGTGACATTCCTCTTGCTTGTCAAGTCCCTTGTATAGAAACTATTTCTAACAAATTCCATTTTCTTAAAAAACAAAACAAAACAAGACAAAACAAAACAAAACACTGTTTTTCCTCAGTCTCATATATTTGATTTGGGACAGGCATATTAATTTTAGTGTCCACAGATAAAATTATGGAATTATCTAAAGATTTTGGAAATGGGGGATTTGTTTATTATAGTGTGAGAAAATGTAAACTTATAAATAAAAAACCTGGAAAAGATACAAAAAAGTAAAAATCTTGAAATCTACTCTTTAATGAATTCAGTTAAGAAAAAAAAATCCACGCTGTAAACCTATAGTTGCTGCTTAAACAGAGAATAAAAAACGCCAGATACTATAACCTAATTTATAACAGAACTTGATAAACATCAAATAATAGCTTTCTAGTTGGTAAATAAATGTAGGTCACATTTTCAACCTAATATTTTCAACCTAAAAGTGTAACCTAAACACTACCAGTCAAGGCCACAAGTCTCACGATTATTTTGGTGTGAAAGAGTGCATTTTGTATCTGAAAATTCAGCAAATAACCAGGTATGCCAGTTATGAAGGTATTGCCTCTCAGATTCAAAATTACCCTTCAAGACATGTCCTAACTTTGCTCTACTTTACGGTTAGCATGGTGCTAAACCTTCTCAGGAGGGGGCGCTGGCGGGATTCCAGAGAAGAAGGGGGTCTCTTGATATTTCTGTCTGCTGCATGGTGGGTCAGCCACATATGTATGAGAACAACTGGGGGAGCTCTCCCAGAGTGTGGTCCCAGAATGCGTGGTCCCTCAGTTACCTTGCAGCTTGGTTTGGCAATAACCTTTCAGCATCCCTCTCATACCGAAAATCAGCACCGCAAAGGGTTTCTATCCAAACTGTTGCCCAAACCTACTCCGCCCTACATACTAATACTGAAGTCATCTCAGCCATCCTGGCATTCATATTCCCAAAGAAAGCCTGACTTCCTTAAGTCCAGTAGAGTTCCCACGACACTTCTACTCCCTCTGTCAACCCTGTATACCTTCCCTGCGTCCGGGGAATGTTCCAACCACCCTGCTCCCAGCCTGTGTTCCAGATCACCTTCTGTTTACCCAATCACTGCAGACCCACCCCAGCCCTGTTAAACCAGCAAAACTTTTTGCTCTCCAGTGAGTGGAATCACCCCATCTTCTGCAAGCTCTGAACCTTCCAAGTTTGTCCTTCCTTGGGTACTCCCCCTCATCCCCAGGATACCATATTGAGTCTTCTATCTAAAGATTACTCTTTTTTTATACTTAAATAATTCTTTATCTTAGACTTACCCTATTCAACCCTTACCTACTGTGGGGGTTCTATCTCTTGAATGAGCCTAGACTGGTGTATCTCAATATAGCTGTAATCTGTGTATCCATGTTAGGAATAAAAATAAAATTATAGGTCAAATTCAGGGTTTCCAATCTGGCTTCATGGAGTCTCTTTTTACTTTTCAAGATCCTAATACTGAAAAGTGGGTCTATTTCTCTTGTCATCAAAAAAGCAATCTGGTTTAGAGCTTTACACTAAAGAGATAATTAGCACGTAAGTTGCCAATGTTTTAATAATCACTATGTAATGTTATTTTAATTAAAAATAATGACCTTTGAAAATTTGCATATGGCCATGATATTAGATTTGGTATTAGATTTCTCTCCCACCATAAATGACTAGAAAACTGGACAAAGTATATGAAAACCTTTTACAGGCTTTGGACAGCATGCAACACCAAAGTTTTATGCATGAAAGAAGGGAAACAACCATATATACCTTATAATGACTTTCATTTTATGCTTTGAGGCACTTTCAGATCTCAGCATAGGTTGAGGTGATAAATTAATTCAGTGTCCTTAATAGTTGTGGAACTATTCAAATTATGTATTTCATATTGGGTGAATTTTGACAATTAATATTTTTGAAGGAATTGGTCAGTTTCATCTAAGTTTTCAAATTTGTGTCTGGAGAATGTTTTTTAGCATTTCCTTCATAACATTTTGATGTTCGCAGGCGCTATTTCATTTCTATTTTTTCAATTGTTTCAAATGTCTTTGTAGTTGCTTAATGAAGCATTTTTATAATGAATTCTTTAAATTTTTTATGAGCTAATTCTAACATCTCAGCTTTTACTAGTGTATCTGGTAGCAAGGCTACATTCTTTTCAGTGGCATTTGGCTGCCATAAAGCAGTTATTTGCTACAGGCTTTGGTCCGCAGCTAAAGAGAGGCTTTTTGTTTGGGCTTTTTTTGTTTGTTTTTGTCTGTACTCTTTTGACTTTTCAGGTTCTGGCTTTTCTAGCACATCATGTGGGTTATAAGAGGCAAAAATAAAACCCAGGGAACTTACCTTCATATTGTTCTTTGGGTCTAGAGATTCTAAGACAGTCTTCCTTCTTTTCTTTTATCTTTCAGAATATTCTTAGTCTTATTCTCATTCTAGCAGCTGGACTGCAATCTATCCCTGCCCTTAATTGAGGAAGGCTCATAAAAGAAAGAAAAGTAACCCAAGCCAAACAAGCTAACAGAAGACCTCCAAACAAAGCACTGATGACATTTACTAGCAGGACCCTCCCTATCTAGAGAATGGTTTCGGCAGAATGTGCCATTTCTGTCTAGAAATGTTTATGGAAAAGAAACCTGGAATGTACAGATTTATGAAGTTGGCTCCCTGGGAAATGTCATGTAAGTTTTGTAAATATTAGAGCATAGAATGGAGGTCTTTTTTTTATGATCAAAACAGTTCCTTTTTTGTGTAAATGATGGCCATGTATGTCTCCTAGAAACCTCACGTGTTAAATCTACATCAGAGCACAAGATAAGACCGGGGAGCTGTGTAGACAATCCTGGACTTCTCCCTGCTGTTTCTGTGCCTCACAATTACCCAAATCCTTGAAATTAATAGTAAAGGTTGATATCGGGTAAAATCTCTGATTTTATGTGCATCTGATTTTGACAATCCAATTCTTTGTTATTTTCTCAACAACATATACAAAATTATTCATAATTCCGTAACATCACCCATACAAAGCCACATTTAGCATTTGTCTTTTTTCTCCCCTGTCTCTGTGTATAAATACTACTAAAATGGAATCATACTGCATATGGGAATGTTTATTTTTGCATTTTCTTTTTTTACTTTTTATCATATTGTGAATATTTTCGTATCATTATGCATTCTTTAAAAACAGGATTTTTATTGACTATATAAATTATCCCATCAAACAGTTATTATCTTCTATTGAATCATTCATATCTTAATGGTGAAGAAAATTGTTATATTTTTATAATAAGCACATATAAGGTTTATTCTTGTATATATTTCTAATTACCTCTTCAGAATAAGTACTTGCAATTTGATCTAATGGACTAATGTTTATGATGATTTTTAAGGCTCTTGATAGTTTGTCAAGTTTCCCTCCTCAAAAACTGTGATTCATTTATACTTTTTTTTGAGTATAACAATTCAATGTACCTTCATAGCATGGGGTGATAAATATTAAAATGTTTATTATCATTTGTCATGGGACACCTGAGTGGCTCAGTTGGTTGAGCATCCAGCTTCAACTCAGGTCATCATCTCACTGTTTGTGAGTTCAATCCCCACATCAAGCTCTCTGCTGTCAGCCTGTCAGCACACAGCTGGCTTCCAATCCTATGTCCCCTTCTTTCTGCATGTCACCCACTTGTGCTCTTCCCAAAATAAATAAATATTTTTTGAAAATTAAAAAAATGTTTATCATCATTTTTCAAAAATAAAAAATCTATTATTTTTTAATTAGCATTTTTATTGTAACAGGCTGAAAATATCCATTCGTAGTTGTTCTTCCTTTTTTTAAGTTTATTTTTATTTATTCCGAGAGACAGAAAGGGTGTGTGAAGGAGCGTGAGTAGGGAAGGGACAGAGGGAGAGGGAGACAGAGAATTCCAAGCAGGCTCCACATCATCAGCACAGAGCCCTGTGCAGGGCTTGATCCCACAAACTTTGGGATCATAACCTGAACCAAAATCAAGAGTTAGAAGCTTAACCAGCTGAGCCATGTAGATACCCCATAGTTGTTCTTTCTTAAATAAAGTCTTCATTTTTAAAACATTTTTAAAATAAGATATTCATTTTTATTAATTTGTTCTGTTTATTTGTTTTAACTTTTAGTTTATTTATTTTTGAGAGAGACACAGCATGAGCAGTGGAGGGGGAGACATAGAGAGAGAGAGAGAGAGAGAGAGAGAGAGAATCCCAAGCAAGCTCCACGCTATTAGCATAGAGCCAGATGCAGGGCTGAAACTCACAAAACTGAGATCATGACCTGAGTCAAAACCAAAAATCAGATGCTTAAACCGCTGAGCCACCCAGGAGCCCCTAATTTGTTCCATTTATATGAATATGAGTACATTTTATATCAAACTCACTGCACCCATTTTCTCCACTTTACAGTGACTTTTAAATGTTTTCGTTTTAAGACAACATTTCTTCTAATTATGAAAAGTAGAAAACATGAAAAATAAAATATAAAGGAAATAAAAGAAATATAAAAGTATTTTGTGTAATTATTATATATTTTCTGTGTATTCATATTTTGCTGGAAATTTCCATGGAGATCTGTGAGGAAGCAAATTAGGGAATTGTGCTTACAAAATAATCCCAATATATTATCTATTTTTAGGAGGGATGATATTTTAAAATATCAGTACAAGAAAGCATACCAGAGCCAAAAAAAAAAAAAAAAAAAGTGAGTCTCCATTCTTCAGGCATGAGAACTTTTATGTAGAGAAAGTAATTGGGATTCATAAGAGGAAAAAATATGCAAGAAGAGTCCTTCCTCTGGGTTGACCAATGTATTTCCCCATGCCATTACTGTAGCTGTTGCTCTCAGGAAGCAGAAAGGAGAAAGAACCAAAACCCTCTTTGTCATTTTTTTCTGAATCTCTTATCCAGGCTGCAAGTTGTGTGAGAAACTTGAAAAAAAAAAATTGCATGACTTTAAATGTAGCACTTCCAGCTGCTTACTTAAGAGAGAAGATAATGCATAGCCCTCTCTATCCATAGTTGAGCAGAGGGCAGAAAAAGGAATTCAGATCTGGGCATAGTATATTTTAATATCAAGTTAATAAAAAAGACTGAAAGAGAACTCAAGGTCAGGAAGCACATCAGGACTCTTTGAACATAATAAGATCAATTCCTGGAAGGAGGATTATGAGTCTTACATGTACAGTCTTATGTGTAGGGGCTACTATTATCAAAATATTATTCAGTCCTGTGTAAGATGTACATAATCTACCTAGATGTTCAGGTAACCAGAGGTTGAGGAAAAAAGGAAAAGAAGAACATAATGCAGTGTATAGTACAGGATTACCACCACTGTCTTTTCTCTGCTTCCTTTCCTGGCAGTCAGTTTGTCATGAGCTCTTCCCTCAGGAGTACAGGTGGTGGAGGAAAGAATAACTCTTGCTGACAACCAAAGTTAGGGGCAGCCAGTTGTAAAATTTGTGGCCACGAATAGAAGCGAGGATAATGTTAGCTTCTAACTGGAAAGGTATTGAGCTGGAGAAGCGGGGATTTAGTGAGTTGAGAGGAACTTAAAAGGTCAAAGGCAAGAGGGGTAGTGGGTAAGCAGAGCTAAGCAATCATGAGAAAGAATTGTTCAAGTAGAACACACTCCACTGGCCTCAAAAATATGTGTAGACATCTCGACAGTGTAGTCATGAAGCTATGTAATCATTTACAGATTAAGGATTCAAGTGATTAT
>CM053577.1:78293547-78317108 GCA_028646485.1 Cryptoprocta ferox
GATGGAGTAAGAAAGTCATGAGCTTTTCTTATGCATTTTTTTCCTCCTTCTTCCCCAATTTCTCCTCTGAAGTTGAGCAGTGCTCAGTTAATTCCATGGAAATTAATTTCCTGAAATAGGTTCACCAAAAACTAATTTTCTCAATGTTCAGTGTGTCAAATAATTTATTGGATGAATAAACTATTGTTTCTTTTAACTATCTGTAAATTATACACCAATTCATATTGAATAGTTTTTGCAAGTTTGACGTTTTTGATGAAGATTGAGTGGCTTTAATTTTTTCTTTTTCCATAGCACTTTACACTCACATGTCACATATGGTTTTGCAGGTTTTTACTATGCCAGGGCTCTCTGGAGGAGAAAGGACAATGCTTGAAATCAGACTCTGGTTGTCAGGTCATGAATTTGTAGGGCTGCTTCCAAATGAAAGGAATGACAATTTAAAAAGTTACACAAAGTTGTGCCATATGCATTAATTAGTGGTAGGTGATACAAGATTAAGATTGAGGGGCAAGAGAGGATCCTTTGCTGGGAGCAATATAGAAATGAGCGGCAAAATACAGCATAATGGGGGATGTACTGAAGGGCAAAAGAAGTTCAACTGAGGAGTCAAAGACAACAGGAGATGGAATGAAGGTGTTGAGGCTGAAGGCCTAAAAGAGAGTTGAAGTATAAGAAAGTAGATGTTTCTGATTAAGTAGCATTTCTCTTCTTGTTTTTGATAATGATGGCTGATGGCCAAACTGTCCTGCTGGAGAAAGAGGCCCATTCTTATGTAGTTCCTTTAAGACCCATGTGTTCTGTTGCCCTCACACTGGTTGTATCACACCACCTTTCTCTGGCCTATAAGCCTATTTGGCATTCACATGGTGAGTCCCAGCAAGAGAGTATCCTCCAATCTCAGGCACGCTTGGCAGTCAAATATCAGGCTTAGGGAAAAGTGAAGGATTCATCCCCTACTACTCTCTGCAGGATGGGACTTAAGGGGAAGCAGTCCTGGTCCCCCATTCTGTAGGCAGTTGGCCTTCCATTTGATTCTGCCCCAAAGGGAAGATCACAGTGTTTCTTGGTTATTGGGTGGACCAATGCTAGTCTTCTACTTTTGAAAGCAATACAGCCCATCTTTATAAGTGATTCTCTTGTGCTCCTTTTTGTTTTGATGGAAAGGAAATACATTCTGTGGGGATAGTAGTTGCTTTACTAGTCTTCTCCTGGTATTGTTGGAGGGTCAAAGTGGAGGTAGTATTAGCTGTGATAGCCACACTTGTTTATAAGTAGCATTCATCTGAATTAGTCAGTGCTGTGCCACACTGGTTGATAAATACTTTGACCATCATTTGTGATGGAATTTATTCTGTGAGCTTGTTCCTCTCAACAAGTCCTATGAGGAGGTGGCTAGCCCTAATCACAAGCCAATCTCAGAACATACAAATTGAGATATTTAGTTCCTTTGGTCTCCAACTTTGGGTCTTGGTAACAATTCTAGGGCCCAGGAAAAATCCCACTGGCCATTCTATATCATTCTCTTGAAAGAGTTTAATAATGCTGCCATGATAATAGGTATTTTTATTGCCTTTTAAAATATGCATATACTTGCATTCTCCAATGCTTATTAAATACATATATACTTAGTTGTACTGTGCTCCAGGCAATTTAAGTGAAACAAAAATGAGTATAAATAAATAAAATTAGAATCATGAAATCAAGATGCTTAAGTTTTGAGGAAAAAAGGCCTTAGCATGTTTAGGTAAAACACAGTGATAGCTAAACATGAGAGATTACACACATATGATGGAGCAGATTTATTTGACCTAGCTCTTGAAAGACAAGAATTGGAATCATAAAAATAGAAAAGATATAAGTATTATATAAGTATAATCAGAGGATCTGTCTTCTCCTCTGAAAAATAGTTGATAATAATTATTGCTCTTTTGAATTCTTTTTCCTCAGGTCTTAAGAAATCTTAAATCTGTATCAAGGGGTTTGGATTTGGACCTTTTCAATTATCGTATCATGGAATTTTAAGAAAATAATTTCTCTATTCTATATTGTAGTCATATTTTTGAGTGCCTACTACTATATGCCTGTCAGAAATAAAAGATACTATGTTTACCCCCAAGGAACTCACAGTCTAGTAATAAAGATGATAAATATTAAATACTATTGTTAATAATTATAATTATTATAATATTATTATATTTATTATATTATTATAATAAATATAATAATAATTAAAAATAATAAATAAATAAATATGAAATACTATTCCAATCATTCAACTTGTCAAATTAGTGGGGAATCAGGCAACTTACAACCAAGATAGTTTTGCATGTGTCAGAAGACATTTGTATTACCACTCATGAATTAGCCTTATACCAAATCTGGGTGACTGTAAATGCTTTCATCTCTACTGTGAAAGAAAGTTTTCTATTAATCTGACCCCTGGGAATTCTGGACTCAATTTCTTCACTTCTTAAAACTAATAAAATTTGAGCAACTTAAGTTCAAAGAATTCTCAGCAGTAAATATGAACTCCCACCTTGCACAAATTTGATACCAAGAATGATTTAGAAAAAGCTCCTTGTTGAAGTCATAATTTCAGCTGATATGAAATATGTATCCATAGTGTCAAATAAAAGAGTCAACAACACCCTTGATTCTTTTGAATTAAAAAGAGAATATTTATAAACTTAATGAAAAAAAGAATAGACCAATTTTTAAAATTCCATATGCACAAGTTTGAAATGTTAAATGTAAATAATGAAATAAAAATATTTTCTTCAAATATGACAATGTGATTAGTCTTAATATTAAATGAACTTTCATAAGCTTATGTGTTTTTAAAAAAAAAAAACGAAAACACAAAAGGTTATGGAAAGATCAAGACACCTTTACAGGATTCATCAAGAAGAAATAGAAATAGTAATTAATAATATAAAATTATATCAGTAACATTCAGAAGGTAAATCTTTCAAACTACTAACAGAAATTATTTCTGATGGTAGGCTCATGGGTGAATATTTTTCATAATTCACTATTTTTTCTGAAATTTCTATATCATATGTATATTATTTTTAGCATTGTAAAACATTAACATTCCTATTATGAAAAGCTTCAAACATACTTAAAATAGAGAAAAAGGTCCAATCAAATTCCATATACTGAATTCCTCGAATTTACAATGTTCAAGGTTTACAAAAATTGTTTCATGTATCCTTTAGTTTATCTTTTTTTCTTTTCTTTTCTTTTCTTTTTTTTATAGTTTATTGTCAAGTTGGTTTCCATATAACACCCAGTGCTCTTCCCTACAAGTACCCTCCTCTATGACCATCACTCCCTTCCCTATTCCCCCTCCCCCTTCAGCCCTCAGTTTGTTTTCAGTATTCAAGAGTCTCTCATGATTTGCCTCCCTCTCTCTCCCTAACTCTTTTTCCCCCGTCCCCTCCCCATGGTCCTCTGTTAAGTATCTCCTGTTAGACCTATGAGTGAAAACATATGGTATGTGTCCTTCTCTGACTGACTTATTTCACTTAGCATGACTCTTCTCCTCTTCCCCACTTTCCTCTTCCTCCTCCACTTCCTCCTCCTTCTTATGTTGTTGTTAAGGTTATTTTAAAGCAAATCGCAACCATCACATCATTTTACCTCTACATACTTCAGCACATATCTGAACATAGTACTGGAAATCCTAACCATATCAATCAGACAACAAAAAGATATAAAAGACATCCAAATTGGCAGGGAAGAACTCAAACTTTCACTATTTGCAGACAATGTAATACTTTATATAGAAAACCTGAAAGACTCCACCAAAAAAAAAAAATCGCTAGAACTGATAGACAAATTCAGTAAAGTTGCAGGATATAAAATCAATGTACAAAAATCTGTTGCATTTCTATACACCAATAATGAATCAGCAGAAAGATGAATCAAGGAATCTATCCCATTTATAACTGCACCAAAAACCATAGGGTACCTAGGAATAAACCTAACCAAAGAGGTAAAAGATCAGTAATTCTGAAAACTATAAAGCACATATGAAAGAAATTGAAGATTATGCAAGGAAATGGAAAAACATTTCATGCTCATGGATTGGAAGAACAAACTTTGCTAAAATGTCTATACTACACAAAGCATTCCATACACTTAAAGCAATCTTTATCAAAATACCACCAGCATTTTTCACAAAACTAGAACAAACAATCCTAAAATTTATATGGAACCACAAAAGACCCTGAATAGCCAAAGCAATCTTGAAAAAGAAAAGAAAAACTGTAGGCATCACAATTCCAGACTTCAAGCTATTTTGCAAAGCTGTAGTCATCAAGACAGTATAGTACTAGAATGATAGTGAACCTAGCTCATTGGAACAAAATAGAAAACCCAAAAATGGACATACCACACAGCTGTATGGTCAACTAATCTTCAACAAAGCAAGAAAGAATATCCAATGGAAAAAAGACAGTCTCATCAACCAAAGGTGTTGGGAAAACTGGACAGCAACATGTGAAAGAATGAAACTGGACCACTTTCTTATACCATACACAAAAATAAATTCAAAATGGGTGAAAAACCAGGGAGCCTGGGTGGTTCAGTCAGTGGAGTATCTGACTTTTGATCTCAGGTCTTGATCTCAGGGTCCTGAGTTCAAGCCCTGTGTTGAGCATGGAGCTTATTTTAAAAATATGGATGAAAGATGCAAATTTGAAACAGGAAATCATCAAAATCATACAGGAGAACACATACAGCAACCTCTTTGACATCAGCACTAGCAACTTCTTACAAGACACATCTGTGGCAAGGGAAGCAAAAGCAAAAAATGAACTATTGGGACTTCAACCAAGATAAAAAACTTCTGCACAGCTAAGGAAACAATCAACAAACAAAAAGGCAACCTTCAGAATGGGAGAAGATATTTGCAAATGACATATTAGATAAGGGGTTAGTACCCAAAATCTATAAAGAACTTTTCAAACCCAATACCCCAAAACCAAATAATCCAGTTTACAAATGGGCAGAAGATATGAATATACATTTTTCTAAAGAAGATGTGCAGATGGCTAACAGACACATGAAAAGATGCTCAACATCACTCATCATCAGGGAAATACAGTCAAAACTACAATGATATATCACCTCACACGTGTCAGAATGGCTAAAACTAACAACATAGGAAACAGCAGATGTTGATGAGGATGCAGAGAAAGAGGAACCCTTTTACACTGTTGTGGGAATGCAAACTGGTGCAGTCACTCTGGGAAACAGTATGGAGGTTCCTCAAAAACTTAAAAATAGAACTACCCTATGATCCAGAAACTGCACTACAAGGTATTTATTCAAAGGATACAAAAATACTGACCTAAAGAGATACATGCACCCCATATTTATCAACAATAGCCAAATTATAGAACAAGCCCAACTGTCCATCAACTGATGAATGGATAAAAAAGAGTTGGTGTATATATATACAATGGAATACTGCTCAGCCATAAAAAAGAATGAAATCTTGCAATTTGCAATGATGTAGATGGAGCTGGAGTATATTATGCTAAGCAAAATAAGTTAGTCAGAAAAAGCCAAATATTTAAGAAACAAAACAGATGAATATAGGCAGAAAAAAAAGAGAGGCAAATCATAAAACAGCCTCTTAACTATAGAGAACAAACTGAGGATTACTGGCGGGGAGGCGGGCAAGAGCATGGGGATGAAGGAGGACACTTGTGAAGAGGACTGGGTGTTATATGTAACTGATGAATCACTAAATTCTACTCTTGTAACCATTACACTGTATGTTAACTGACTGGAATTTGAACAAAAACTGAAACTACAAAAATAATAATAATAATAAAATTAAATAAATAAATAAATAATTTCCCTTTTTTTATTTTTGGTTGACTACAATGTTTTCTTCCTAAGATTGTTTCTCTGTAATAATTTTAGAATATATATCTCATGAACTTGATTACTTTTCTGCCAAGTTTTTGCATGTCTTTTCCTTTTTATATACTACTTATGACAATTCAGGAATCCACAGCAGCCTAGTTAATATATACAAATGCAAATGAGTATTAACCTGGTTTTGTTTCTGAAGGTATGAACTTTTTGCTAAACATTTTAAAGTATAGAATATGTTACTATTTCCATTTCATATTCCCAAAATAATTGTATTTAACAAGGACACTGAGCAAATTTGAAGTCTTATCTTTTATACATTTTAAAGAGAATTTTTTGTTGTGAAAAAAAAAGTCATGTAAAGACTTTTGCTTTTTTCTCCAAACCTGAGTGAATAAAAATCAGCTTTAACATTTCAGCAGCAATTCCAACCTAGCTTCATCTTCTTTCCTCTAAAACCAAATTTGGGTTTTATGAAAAAATTAGGGTACAGAAGAGCAGATTCAGGAGCTCCCTATGATCACTACAATTCATTCACCTTAACCACTGCCTGCACACCAAACCACCCTTCAATTTATGTATTTATTTAGGTTTGGAAGAACATGTGCTCTGTTCCAACATGTGGGATTGTATTGTTTTAGAAATACATGTAATGCAATAAAAAAATACAAAATAGATAAATATTTGTTTCTGCTGTTTTATTCTAAGGACTGTTTCTATATAGAACAAAGAAAATATAATAGATCTTTTACTTCAGAAGTTTTCCTGATCCCAGACAGAGAGGCCAGTAGTTATTTTCAGGTTGCTGGGGTAGTTCATTACTTCTTACCTTCAATTATGGAGAGTTTTGTTTTTATTTTACTTTTATTTTAGTGGTTTATTGCAGACATTTGATATGCAGTAGTGAACCAAGAAACAATATTGATTTTAAATTTTTCTTCTATTTGGAACATCAAATTTACATTCCTAATTGAATTTTCATCACTCAGGCACATTAAGCCAGTTTCTTTTCTTCCATGGAATTTCCAACCTCTCTGCCCAAGTTTCTCTTTCTGTGGCTCATATAGCCAACAATACAACTTTATTTATCAGTCTCTATTATGTCCCAGTGCCTAATGTCTGAACCTGAGGCACAAGTCTTGAGAGACTGACAGGTTATTTGAAAGACAAGAATATTGGAAGTGTCAGAATGCAAATTATTGTTTATCAAAAGTTATTTGGGATTAGCAATTATTTTCTAACTTCAACTATTCAAGTTCTCTATTTGTTTAATGCTGATTTCCTTGCCTGACTTGCCCCTGCAGCATCTGTCAACATTGTCAACCTTGGACTGTGAATTCCCAAGAGGCAGATTATGTGTTAACTTGCTGTGCACAGCAACTAATAATGCATGTTATGAAATTAAATTCTCAGAGTGTTTAGATGGTGGTAAATTTTACTGAGTTGGCTTTAATATCTATTCTGGTTATATTTTAAAAGGGAAACATCACTATCAGTTTACCACACAATTAACCCTAATGTATTTGAAAAGAAAACCAAGAAGTGAAATGTATTTAAAATTTTTATCTGAATTATCTGAACTATGTTAATTTTGTGGGAAAAAAATTATATAAGATACAATCCAAATGTCACTGAATGGACAGTAATTTATTTATTTTTTTTTTGGTTTTTGTAGATATCCTTCTTTTTTTTTTTGCCTTTTTTAATTTTTTTATTTATTTTTTATTTTTTACACTTTATTGTCAGGTTGGTTTCCATGAATGGACAGTAATTTAAAAATACCTTGAAGATTAGGCTTCCGTTAGTATTCAGTTAACGATCCAATAGTTTCCTCAAGGAAATATGTTTAATTTAGTCTTTATTCATTTAAAAATTTAAAGTTATATCTGGCCCCAGGCTATTGCACTTTCTGTGGCTGATACCAATAATTATGTGATTTTGAAGTGATTAGCAAGCTGCTAGTATTCTCAGTTTATTTTAAGGTTGCAGTTGTAAGCAGAAGAGTGTCAAAAGAACTCACTTATAAAACAAATAAAGATGTGTCACAAAATTATTGTCCAAAGTTAATAATGATAAATAATACTGCAATGAATTTACGTACAAATTTTTCTGCCAAAATTGCAAAGTGAATTTTTATCTTTAAAAAAAAGGGTTTTTATTTCCAACCGATTGTCCAATGTGTTTTATCCAATGCAACTGAAAGAATAATTTTTGTTACTAAATTTTTATAGAAGGTCATCTTAGAGTATGCTTAATTTATTTGAGCTTCAGAAAAATTCTTAGCCCGGAAATTTTAAGGAAAAGACAAACTCTCTTAGGGTTTTACAATACATATCACTAGCCTCTTTTGGATGGACATGAACCAAGAGAAAACTCCATAGCTCTTCTATAATCTACATGGTACAGTGTCACATCAAACACAATTTCATTTGAATTTCAATACAAAAGCACTTCCAAAGGGAATTAAATATTTCATTATTTTAAATAATCTAGAATCGTTCTTCTTTGTTAGTTCAGTTAATTAAGGAATGAGAAAATATGTAGACTGTTTTAAAGTCAGATTCTTTAATCACTCGTAAACCAAAACCCCTAGGGCGAAGGCCTTGCATTGCCTTTCTGCTAGCTCTAATGCTGCTTCCTACAAGTATCCTGTACCCCACCCTCCTCCTTTAGTGCAGGTAGGCAATGACATCTCTGGAAAGGCTGTTTTCCCAGCCATGGCATTTTTGCTATCACCCCTCTCTTGAAATGTTTTCTTTTCTCTTCTCAGAAGTGATTTCTTGCACCTGTTACAAGTTTCCAATTTAAGTCCTACCTTCAACTTAGCTTCCTTGACCATTCTTGTTCATAACCCTCTAGACTATGCCAGACCCATTTATTTTTAGTTGCAAGAAAATTGCCATACAACAATATCATTTTTGTTATTTAACTTTTATATTAGTGTTAAACTTTGTATGTTCACAAACTTTTCTTTAGAAGGTAGTGTCAATGAATACAAATTCTATATATTCCTTTCATTGCCAAGTGGAGCACAGTCTTCAATAAATGTATGCTGAAAAGAGTGAACAAAGACAGTGAATGAAGGGGATGACCTTCTGAGCACTCTTAAGCTGAGTTAACATCGTGTAGCTCTATGGAGTTGTTTCATTTGGGTGATAACAGATGTGAACTTTGATGACAAGAGGAGAGGGGCTTGTCTCTTGATGCTGGGTACATAGAACTCTTGAGCTTGTAAGGATATTTGATTAAATACTATGAATAATATGGTTTCTACTGGACATTATGTGTTTGATGGGTTAAAACCAGTCATACGTCCAGAAGTCTTGGCAACAAACACACCTTCACAAATTGAAAAAATAATTTAAAATAATATTTCTTTTATAAGAAGAAGTTGAATGAGAAAGGAAAAAATAGAGCTGTCACAAGTGGCTATTTGAGATAAGCTGGATTCAACATACACTTTAACTGGCAGGCACTATCTTTATTATTTTTCCTTATTAGAAAAAAACATGAATGGATATTTCTGTAATGGAATTTCAAGAGCAAGGAAGTCACTGAGCAATAATTTCATACTGAGAGATAGGTGCTTGCCAATTAAAGGCAAGGACTTTTCATTTGTTTTTCATTTTGTTCCTTTGCTTGTTTATTTGTTTGCTTATTTTAACTGCAATACAAACACACACACACACACACAAATGAAAAAATATAGACAAAATTGAGGTGACTACAGGAAAAAAGACAAAAAATCATAAAAATAAACCATTTGTGGTTTTTAAAATATCTTTGTAGTTTCTTATATTTATAATAATAGGAAATAAGGAACACAATAAAGAAAAAACATATAGTATTATGAGAAAGACAGAGAAATTATAAACTGATCTTATTTGTGAAGACCTTCCCTTACAACCATAATTCCCACATAGATTTGAGTCCAGAGTCATTATGTCCCTGAGATCCCTGTTTTGTTAGGAAAAGCTTCTTCTTTATCTTTTCTATTTCTCATGTAGAGCTTATAGAGATATAGAAGCTTGTTGCATAGCAGAAACAAAAAGAAATAAAATATATTAACATTTTTATGGAAAAACTGATTTCTTATCTTTGATAAATTTATTTTAATTTTTTAAAATATTTATTTATTTTTGAGAGAGAGACAGAATGCGAAGAGGTGAGGGCCAGAGAAAGAGGAGACACAAAAATCTAAGCAGTCTCCAGGATCCATGCTGTCAGCACAGAGCCTGATGTGGGGCTCAAGGTCATGAACATTGAGATCATGACCTGAACCAAAGTCTGACACTTAATGGACTGAGCCACCCAGGGGCCCCTTACCTTAGATAATGTTTATGTTTTACAAAGAAGCCTTAATTGAGCTTTGTATCTTGGCTGCCAACTTTGTGAAAGTCCTTGTTTTTGTTTGTTTGTTTGTTTTTGTTTTTGTTTTTATTTTTGTTTTAGAGAGAGAGAGAGCATGTGAGCAGGGTAGTGGGGAAGAGGGAGGGAGGGAGAGAGAGATGGAAGAGAATCTTAAGTAGGTTCCAGGCTGAGCATGGAGCCCTACACGGGGCTCGATCCCGTACCCTGGGATCATGACCTGAACCTAAATCAAGAGTCAGAGTTCAACTGATTGAGCCATCTGATGCTCCCTTAAGTTCTTGTAGTTCTCAAACTACAGTTGGCAAACATTTTTAGTCTATATACCAGATATTTTTTAATATTGAATTTTGTTTCAATAATAACCTAAAAAATATATATAAACACAACTTGAAAACAAGCTGGAGCATTTCATAATCTACTTTCCATTGGTTATTACATTCACCATAATACAGAGAACAACCAAAAGAACCTAAAATATATTTCATTTTTTATTAACATGACTAAAGCACATCAAAATCAATCTGACTATAATACTCCATGCAAATTCTCTCTTCCATTCCTTTAGTTTTCAATATTGCTTCCACCCTTCAACCTCTCTCCCCTTTCACCCTCACCCAAGCCCTTGACCATAGAATGGTTCTTTCCTTTCTGCCCATCTTCCTTCTCCCTTTTCTTTTTTCTCATTATTTGTTTTTCTCTCAGATAACTGAATATCCCCCCTTTTAGTATCTCTTGCCCACATCCCCAATCTAACCAAAGATCATTTTAATACAATTTAGTAAGCCTTATAATCTATATAAGATCAAAGGAGAAGAAAAGGTAAAATGCTTAGCTGGTGAGTCATAAAAAGATAGGATAGAGAAAAGTCTATGAAAAACCATAAACCAATAATTTTTGTGACTGTGTGATAAGCATATTCTAACCTTGCTCTGGATAGCCAAGTAACTTCCATTCCATATTTGAGTAACAGTCTTATTTCTGTTATGAGACCACATACATTAAGAGTGTTGGTGTCTGTCTGATTGGGAAAACATCTGGGTGGCTCAGTCAGTTAAGCGTCTGACTCTTGATTTCATCTCAGGTCATGATCTCACTGTTCATGAGATTGAGCCCCACATCAGGCTCTGGCTGACAGCACAGAGCCTTCTTAGGATTCTCTCTCTCCATCTCTCTCTGCCCCTTTCCCGCCCATGCTTGCTCTCTCTCTCTCAAAATAAGTAAACTTAAAAAAAAAAAACTAGATAGACTGTGAGAGTTAAAAATAGAAGATGGCATTTTTGTTTGTTTTCCTTTTTGGTATTTTTGTAAACAGTTCTTTTCCCTAAATTCTCAGATGGTTCCATTAGATCAAAATCTCAAATACACTTCTCTGTTCTCATTATGCACTGGAAAAAAAGCAACTCTTGACTGATAACAGAAAATAGTCGGGAATCTACTGAAGATGGATTACTGTGGGGGCTGAGTCTGGAGACAGAAAAGACAGAATGATTGAAAAAAGAGTTCGTGCATCATCCTCTGAGCCCCACCCTTCAAAAAATATCAGCAGATGCAGGAAAATGAGAGTCAGAAATAAGGGGACAATTGTCTGGTAGCCTTTAGAAACGTCAGTGGTGGCCTATTCACATCAATTATAATTTCTAAGTTGTTATCAACACTTATTTTCCTCTTTGTTTTACATATACACATCTTATGGCTATACAGTATCAAGTATCACAGCAGGTGAGTTATTTGGCAACATTTTGTCCACTTGATCAATGTGGGCTGTATAATATAGCTGGTAATAATTTGGGGCCATTTTCAATTATTTATAGGATTATTCAGGCAATTCTTCATTTCCCATATATTTTTATCATCTGTCAACCCTGCTTTAGTGACATGAGAGTAACCTAGTGTGTTGATCTGATTATAAATGTCTTCACATTTTTTTTGCATTTCTTCTACCTGCTTCCTGGTTTTCCTACAAATATGTTTATCTTCAGCAGTCAGACCATGCAGCATTAAGCTACCCATAAAAAATTCATGTTTCTCAAGTTCACTTCAAAAGCACTACCTGATCTGTCAAAACACATTTAAAAATGTCAAAATGCCTTTCCATTATGGCCTCATTTGATGCTGTAATGTTTTATAATCCCATTCCACAGGGGGGGAATAAAAGGTGAAAAGACTCACATAGGTACCCTCCGGGGGCAGAAGGACAAATAGTTATACATTGATGTGTAGCAGGAATTTCACAAACCAGCAATGGTTTAATAATTTATGTCTGTGAATCATGTAAATGCATATTCAGACCTGGGGGGAAACATTTTCAAAAACTGAAATAAAATTAATCACTATGATTTTTTAAGTCATTTAAGATAAAACTAGCAAGATCAGCCCCTCCCTGATAACACTCTTAATCTTAATGTGTACATTAATTAGTAAAAGTTCTCCCCACCACTAGGGGTGAAGGTACTGACACTTTTAGTCTTAATGTGTATAAATTTGGCATATGAAACAGGAGAATGAGTATCCAAGAAATTGATAAGAACTGCTGAACTGTCATTGTGCAAGCTGGACCCACAGCATCTTATTATTTGCCATTCACCTTCTCTTATGGCTGCTTCAAATCCTTCATCAGATGGCTGCTAAGGTGATTTGTTTTCTGGCTAAGCAGGGCTAGTTGGCCTTGTTCAGGTTTCTGACCTTCAGAGTCTCTAACCCCCAAACTCACTCTTTCTCAGTCTATGAGGAAATGTGTAATAAAGATGTATGTTGCATATATCAATGCAACTTCATCATTACAGGAGAAGAATAATCTCAAGAAGAGACCCATCCTCATAGTGAATCCATAACTACCATTGCATGCGTGAACATGCATAACTATTATTACATGAATGCTCACCTTAATTTTATGCAGATATTAAACAAGTTTTTATAAGGTGACAGACACTGCACTGAGATGTGAAGGTACTACAGCTGGGAAGCATTATAAACATGTTTCCTGCCCTCCTAGACTATACATTCCAGCAGGGAAACATGATGGAAAGGGAAGTTTAGGGACTTTCAGCCTAGGACCTTAGCATATGGTGACCTCAATACCTAAATCATCACTGCTCAGCTTGTGACAGGCTATTTCAACAATGACTTAATATATACTCTCTTGCCTTATGAGGAAAAAAAGAACCAACAATACAAATTAAAAGAAAAGGAATTTAATACAAAGCAACATATAATAAACATTAAGTCAGTTATGGTATATGGATATAATATATGCCATAGTCCTCCCTCCAAGCCCAATCTCTGGTTGCCTGTCATCTTTTTATTTTTTTAATGTTTATTTATTTTTGAGAGACAGAGACAGAGACAGAGTGCAAGCAAGGGAGAGGCAGAGAGAGGGAGACACACAATCCCAAGCAGGCTCCAAGCTCTGAGCTATCAGCCCAGAGCCTGAGTCAGTGCTTGAACTCACGGACCGTGAGATCATGTCCTGAGCCAAAGTTGGACTTAACCGACTGAGCCACCCAGGTGCCCCTTGTCGCCGCTCATCTTAATTGCAGGGGTCAAGAAGGAGAGAAATATTCTTGAAGGGCCTTAGAGATTGTCTACTCAGGAATTTCATAATAGGGTGTCTCTCACTTCTCAGCTCTGTGCATAGCAAGTTCTTTATAGGACTCCAAGGTAAATTTTGGAATCTGATACTTAATAAATTTATAGAAAAAAAAGTAGTTTAATGTAGTTTTTCCTTTGAATTATTATTATTATTTTTTATGTAAGCAGTCTTCTTCTTATACTAAGTGAATCAGTTTGAGACAGGGAAGGGCAAGATGGGCAGTGGGCAGAATCCAGTCTCCCTTGGGAGCCTTGTAGCCTACACCCACAATGGACAGTAAGATTTCTGCCACAAAGGCACATAAACCAGCCTGAGCCTTTCTGGCTACGAATTGCGACCTTTCACTGAACTCTTGGTTTCACCCATTTTTCTATTCTCACTGCTGTTTATCAATATCTCCTCCATGCCTACCCCAAATTTCTGTGCCTGCTCATTTTCTTTGATTTCCCTCAAGATGACCTCATTTCTTCAAGTGTATGTATAACAGGCTTTATTAAAAGTTTTTGAAGAGAGGGTTTTTTTTAAATATTAGGCTTTGAGACTTTAGCCAACTTTCTCTAAAAGTTACGGTTGTCCATTTCCTGCTAGGTTGTGCAACATTTTTTCTGCCGCAAATTCCAATGCCTTTCATTATTATCAAGAACATGTAGTTCTCTCTACCCAGCTCACTCATGTTGCCTGCTATTCACTCCAGATGTCAGACCATTAGCACAAAAGACATGCCAAAAAAGTTTTCTTTTTTCTTTAACATTTATTAGTCAATCTCTGTTACAGGATAGATGAAAATAGTATTCTAAAGAGATTTAGGTGTTCACTAATGTGAATCATGCTGCTTTCAGATGGAAGACAATGGTGACACATTGGGTTTTAAATAATTTTTCACTTTATTGCAAAAAAAAGTTAGGTACCTCCTCCTCACTCCCACAGAATTCATCAAGGCACAGATTACACTGCATTGTCATGATCTATTTAATTGTCTGTTTCTGCTACTGGGCTGAGATTTTCATGAGCAAAGAAACCCTGTATATTTTTTTCCACTATCTTTCATAACACCTAGTGTTGCCTGGAAGTAGCCCCTCAACAAATATTTCTTATATGACAATAAATATTACCATATCTCTGACAATGACCGAATCTTAATTTTCAACATCTTCTAGATTCACAATATAGAAGGTATCTTGGTTAAATGATTATAATAAAAACTAGAAAACAAAACCTCCAAAGGTACCCCTTCCCTAGTCTCCTCATTTAAAGCCAGGGACATGGTGGCCAGAGTAGTGACTTAGCTCAGTCTTTTCACACCGTAGGACTGCACTCATGCTAGAAATCAGGCTTCCTTTCTTTCTGAGTCCTGTATGTCTCCATTATGTCACAGCTGTGCCTAAGTCAGACATCCTGCCTCTCTGAACTATTCAAGAATCTAGTGGACAGCTTTCCAGAGGCAAGCTTTGATTGTTTTTGCATCTCTTTACAAGTGATGCGGGATATGAAACAGCCTCACCACTCCTCGTTGCCTTTTCAAATGTAGAGAAATAACCCAGGAGGAGTACCATTCTTGGCAAAAGTACACTGATTTTCTCAGGGCATTACAGATATTCAGAAGCTGTTCTTGGACACTGGGAAGCTTTAGTTCCATGAAGGTGATTTAAGCTGTTTCCTCTGGGTGTAGAAGGATTAAGATGTAAGAACCATAAGCAAAATTCATTTAAGTATCATAAGAATTAACCACCAAACGCTGCTTGCTTGTTTATTTGTTCTACAGATGTATCTTCCAAAAAGTATTTTCATTGCACATAAGAGATAAGACGAGTTAGAAAAGAACTGATAATCCACAAGATTAGAAAAATCTCCTTGGGGATAACCACTCAGTATTTTATTTCCACTGTGTCCCTCCCTCCCTTCTTCCTTACAGTTTCTCAGCATCCTGCCTATCTCTTAGGCCTCACACCCAACCTCTCCTTCATTCACATGCTACATGCAAGCTGTAGATAATAGCTGGAATGTATTATGAGAGGCAGTATATCAAAAATTCCCTCCATTCAAATCCTTGCTCTATCACTTTCAAGCTTGTGACTTCTAACTGTCTGATTTTTCTGGCTGCCTTGATGTTGCTGTTCTGTTATTCTCTCATTTGAGGAAAAAAGGAGAATAATAAAGAGAGATAATTGAGTTATTATCCCTGAGGCACTTTGCTAGCACATAATAACTGATCAACAAATTTTACCTAAGGTTGTTAGCACCTTATCTGCCATTCCAAAACTACAAGTTTGTGTTATAAGTTTTTATGTAATTTTTTGGTAATAAATTCTGACCTAACCTGAACTCATTTGACAGTAAAGCCCAACTTGAACTGGTGTGAGACTGTATCTAGTCTATATTCATTCTACCTATAGTACAAGTATATTTTTATTTTACTGGAGAAATTAGTTTGATTACAGGGTGTTATACCAGACCCCACTGGGTATTATAGATCACAGTATAACTCTATCCTGTGTTTTTAAAATATAAAAATATTTGAATTCTGAAACACATTGGGACCCAAGATTTTACATAAAATACAGAGCTTGGATTGTAATTATTTCAATACAAGCCTCCAAATAACTTGTGTTTGCTTCCCAGGCCATTGCTTCCCTTACCCTAGCCTTGTCCTACCCAGATCCAATGTGTGTAACTCTGTGGCATTTCCCTCAATTATTCCAAACAGTTGAATTTTTCTCCTTTTTATTCCCCTATAGTTCTTAGTTCTGTACATTATACAATTTTCTTTGTGACATGTTGTGAATTGTATTCTGAAAAAATTGAACAGCACTTCAGTGAACATACAAAATTGCCCCCAGTGAATCTATCCTGCTAACACTATTTACTTGATAACAGTAAACATGGAGTTTTAAAAAATCTGTTTTAAACTTACACTGAAGTGCTAAACATTTTGAACGACAATATTAACTATGTAAATAATAAACATGTTTTCTTCTGTGTGGTTTGAAGAAATAAATTGTGTATTGTTATGAAATGTGTCCTGACAAGTGCTTGCATGCAATTTCATGAAAACACCACCAACAACAAAGAAGCAGCCCTCTCATTGCCAAAGGAAACACTAACCCCACTGAGGACTGATTGAACAACCACAGATGTTTCCATGATGTACTACTCGAGGTAAGCACATGGGAATAACGCCAACAAGATATCAGAGGGCATTTTAAAGTTTTATGGAACTAAAACATCATTATATACTATAATCTTTAAAAACTCATCTCAACATATTTTGAGAATTTTTTCTTTTATTACCTTTTTACAGCATTTATTTTTTCCTATTACAAAAATAACATGTCTGCTGTAGAAAAATTAGAAAATACCTATAAAAAAGAAGAAAATAGCAGTTGCCAGTAATCTAAATATCCAGAAATGGTATTATTTACATATTTATGATATTATTTGCCTATTTATGCATATGTAAATCATGTGTGTGCAAGTATGTATGTGTATGCTTGTGTATTATGGAACTGCACTATTTTAGCCATAGTAAAATAGCTATATTCTACTGCAAAGGAAGCAATTACACTATGGAATCTCTGAATGTAATAAGATGTGATCTGCAAGAGAAAAAATAAATATCACTAGTATATAAGTACAAAAATTGTGGTTTTCTGTGGAGGAAATAAACAGGGGGTTGAAATATAGATAAACAGTGGCAGGAAATAGAGTCATTAGGGGAAGAGACTCTGAGGAGAAAATTTTAAAAGGCAGCGTGACTAGATTGATGAGCAGAGAATGAAACAAAACAAAGATGGAAAGTCGGTAGAGACCAGACCACGCAGAATCCTGTAGTCCAGTGTAAAGATAACAATTTACTTTGATGAACAAAGGGAAAACATGACACAAATCACTACAGAGAGACTGATGTGATTTAGTTAAATTTGGGTTATTCAGGGGCTCCTGGGTGGCTCAGCTGGTTAAGTAGCTGACTTTGGCTCATGTCATGATCTCACCATTTGTGAGTTGAAGCCCCACATCGGGCTCTGTGCTAACATCTCAGAGCCTAGAGCCTGCATCAAATTCTGTGTCTCCTTCTCTCTGCCTCTCCCCTGTTCGCACTCTATCTCTGTCTCTCAAAAATAATAAACTGGGTTAAAAAAAATCTGGGTTATTCAATCTCAGCACTGTTGACACTTCTGATGAGGTATGTGTTTGTTTTGGAGGGCAGTCCTTTGTATTGTAGGATGGTTAGTAGTACCTCTGGTTTCTATCCAACAGAGGCCAGTAACATCTCCCCAAGATATGACAACCCAATATAACACCAGACATTACCAAACATTCCCTGTAAATTAAAAGTAAAATTGTCCTGTTGGAAACAACTAGTTCAAACAGTTAAAAATTGTTCTGGCTACTAGGTATGGAATAGATTTGTTCCTCTTCTTGTGGGAACATACCTCCCGATCACTGCAGGGAGCCATCTTGCCACCAGAAGATAGAAACCAGCCTTAAAATGACACCAGCTAGTGGATTTCAGAACAGCAAGAAAGAATCTGGATGTTTCACACTCATCACAGGTGTGCACGGGGCACTCTTAGCAGGCCTTCCCCCAGTACTGAGTGTGAAGGCAAGCTTTGATGCAAAACCTTTTTACCCTCCCTACCTAAAGAACCTTCTAACTTCTAGGAGTTAAGGTCAGAAATGCTTTATTTTTGGTTTTCTGAATCCCACTTTTGTTGCAGCTCGAGAGGCTGCAGACTGGGATGCCAGAAAAGCTCATGGCCTAGTCTGGTAGTCATGAAAGCCGTACCCATATTGGATTGTGTTTGAATGGCTAATGGCTGCCTTTTCCCATGTTAGGAGGATTCTCACAAAAACACCAGTTATTTAAGTTCCTGAAGATCTAGTTGTTCAGAATCCCCAGTTATAGAAATTTATTTCCTATGGGAGTGGGATCTTAACCTCACTCAGTCACATTATAGGGCCCAGTACAGCTGTGGAATTTTCTTAGGAATTCAAGCTTTCAGAAATACCCATGCAGTTAAAGCTGGGAGAAAAGCAGATAAAAATAATAAATTTTTTTTAATATTCATTAATAAATGTTCTTGTGCCTAGAAAAGATCAACCATAAAATGACAGGGTTTGCTTATTTATTTTGTTTTGTTTTTTGTTCTTTGTTATTTATTGTATTATTTATATTTTCAAGAAGCTAAATAAATATCATTTTTATTGAAAAAAACAGAATATGGATGCTTGGTGCATCAATGAGCTGCTGAAACAACCAACCTGAAATCTGGCATTATATTTTTTTTCTATTATGTGATAAAATATACTAAAATAATAACTATAATGGAATGGAAGGTGGGGATGGAAAAGCAATCAAAACGGAAGACAAGTGAGTTGAATTCATACAGGGGAGAATAGTGCCTTGGACTTTGGGGACACGTCTTCGAGTTGTGTCTATGGTGTCTTGAAATTGTAGTTAAGAAGTTGTACAGTCAAGATTTCTTTGGAGGTAGAAAAGACATGACTTGAATTTATACCTCAAGCCAGCTATTAACTCGTTCCTTTGCTCCATTTCTTTGCAAGACTCCTTACAAGAGTTGTCCATTTTCCAGATAAAGAATGAAAAATACAGTGTGTGTATTATTTTGGCATATGACCAAGGTTGCTGTATAAGTCCAGAGGCACAAAATGAACTGTTCATTAAGTGTTAGAATGAATGGCATTCTAAATAATTTAAAAAATAGATTTCCTACACCACATCTTTAAAAAGTAGAACCCAGATTGATAAAAGACATAAATTTGGAAAGCAAGAATTTAAAACTGTGAGAAATAATACAGGAGAACCTCTCAAGATATTGGGATAGAAAGGGATATTTAGGAATGACATAAAAGCAAATCTCATAAGATAAAAAATAATAGAAATATATGACTACCTAAAAACAAAAATGTTTCTATTTTGAAATACTACATGAACTAAGAGTGAAGGTGAAATACAGTCTTTAAAAATACCAGGTGGTCAACCGACACATGAGAAAATGCTCAATATCACTCATCATCTGGGAAATACAAATCAAAGCCACAATGAGATACCACTTCACACCTGTCAGAATGGCTAACATTAACAACTCAGACTACAACAGATGTTGGCGAGGATGTGGAGAAAGAGGATCTCTTCTGCACTGATGATGGGATGCAAACTGGTACAGCCACTCTGGAAAACAGTATGGAGGTTCCTCAAAAAATTAAAAATAGAACTACCCTACAACACAGCAATTGCACTACTAGGCATTTATCCAAGGGATACAGGTGTGCTGTTTCGAAGGGGCACATGCACCCTAGTGTTTATAACAGCACTATCAACAATAGCCAAAGTATGGAAATAGCCCAAATGCCCATCGATGGATGAATGGATAAAGAAGATGTGGTATATATGTACAATGGAGTATTACTTGGCAATCAAAAAGAATGAAACCTTGCCATTTGCAACTACATGAATGGAACTTGAGAGTATTATGCTAAGTGAAATTAGTTAGAGAAAGACAAATATCATATGACTTCACTCATATGAGGACTTTAAGATACAAAACAGATGAACATAAAGGAAGGGAAACAATATAAAAACAGGAAGGAGGACAAAACATGAGAGACTCTTAAACATAGAGAACAAACAGAGGGTTACTGGAGGGGTTGTGGGAAGGGGGATGGGCTAAATGGATAAAGGGCATTAAGAAATCTACTCCTGAAATCATTGTTGCACTATATGCTAATTAACTTGGAGGTAAATTAAAAAACTAAATTAAATTTAAAAAAATTTATAATGCACATAACAGACAAGATTTATATACAGAATATATAAAGAAATTCTTGGTATCCAAAAGCAAACAAAAACCCAATAGGGATTCATGCTAATTCCTACTCGAGGTATTGCGTATGCCCCTCCCCCTAATATAAGCAGCTCTCTAATTTTGCTCTTAAGAAAACACAAGTCAAAGCAAAAACAGTCAACTTCATTCACAAAAATATATACTCATAAATATGTTATATTCATAAAAATAATCCTGACAAAGTCCAGTTTTGTTAAGCATGTGGAATAAAAGTATTTGTACAGTTTATAATGAGAACAAATGAGGAAAACAGTTTTACAGAGCGATTTGTAAATATCCAGTAAAAGTTAAAATATGTTGATTCTAGGGGCACCTGGGTGGTTCAATTGGTTAAGCGCCCAACTTCTGTTCAGGTCATGATTCCCGAGTTCAAATCCGCTTGGGGCTCTGTGCTACAGCTTAGAGCCTGGAGCCTGTTTCAGATTCTGTGTTTTCCTCTCACTCTCTGCCCCTCCCTCACTCACGCTCTGTCTCTGTCTCTGTCTCTGTCTCTCTCTCTCCCTCTCTCAAAATGAATAAAATAAACATTAAACATTTTTTAAACATGTTGATTCTAAAAACAAGAAGCAACTTGACTTCTGGGTATATGTGTATCTTAGAGAAATTCTGTGCAAGTATATCATGAGATATTGCAACACTATTTATATTTATATGCTATTTGTTTATTGCAACAAAATCTTAATATTCACACAATGAAAAGATCTAAGGCTGTTAAAGTCACTGAACTATATCTATATATCAAGAGGCTAGAACTGAAAAATACAATGTTTGCTATTATAAATAGTATTCTGTTGAACATTTACTTTTGGTGCTCATGTATATGCATCGTTGTTGGATATTCACCTCAAAGCGAAATGCTGGTTTAGAAGGTATTGTATGTTTCACTCTAGTGGATTAAATTATATCAGTTTCAGTGGTTTTCAAAGTGGTTTTACCAATTTACATACTCACTAGCATAGGAAAACCTAGAAATAACCCAAACATCACCAGGAGTAGAATGTATCAATAAATTGTAGTACATCCATAAAATAAAATGCTATCGAGCAATGAAAGTGAAATACTGCTTCACACAAAAGAAATAAATCTCACAGACAATGCTAAGAGAATCTTGCTTGGTGTAAGAGTTTATAATTTATGATTCCACTTACTTAGAGTTAAAACAATAACAAATTTAATACATGACAACAGAAGTCAGAATCCTGATTTTTGCGAGGAGTTGTGACTGAGGACTCCAGAGTAGCTTCCCTGCACTGGTAATGGTCCACACCACGATCTGCATGATGGTTCCAAGAATCCATTTATTTGGCAAAGATCCATCCAATTTCACACTTAAAATTTGTGCACATTTTGTATGTTTAAATTCAACAAAAAAAATTAACAATGTTAGTGAAAAAGACAGAATGATTGATAGAGTATACCAACATAAATATAAAGTTTTCAAAGGTAAACTAGGTAACATTAGATTAGTTCTCTCTCCGAGAGAGAGCCAAGGAGAGAGAGAGAAGGTAAGGGAGTCAGAAAATAATCCAAGAGAGGGGGAAATGGAGGACTTCATTTATCTGTAGGGATAATGAACACACCTACTTTCCAGGATTGTTGTGAGAATCAGATGAAGTAACAGACATAAAACACATAGAAAGGGCTGGGCACAAAGGGAGTGCTAACTGATACACAACATCCCTCTTGTTTCCACCATGGAGAGGTAGCATTTCAGCAAGAAGTAAGATGAGGCTATTGGAAATAGAACTTCAGGATTGTCACCTACCTTGTCAGTTTCTATTCTCTATTCTCCTCATATGTATATTGTGTGTGTATTCTCTGTGTATGTATATGTATGTGTGTGTATTCTCTGTGTATGTATATGTATGTGTGTATAAATATGTATATGTATAGATGTATTTTCTGTGTATGTATGCTTACATATTCTCTGAAATATTTCTTGTTACAGACATTAGTATAGTTAAGTGAAAGAAATATGCTCTATTCAGTAGCCTCAAAATGAAATAACAAAATGTCTTAAGTTAGATTAAAGTTTAATCTTTAATCACGCTGAGCACATCATTACCCTTTCTCGATAGAAAAATCCTGTTATAATAGAAGATTTAATTATTCAACTTTAATTGCTAATTATAAGCTTCAGAATTCACATCTTTTATTTCGAAAATCACAAATAAGGCAATCAGCAGAGAGGACAAGTTTGGGTTAGGTACAATGCATATAAATGTTACTGAACTGCTAATATATCTATGAGTTTAATTGATATGTTTACTCAAAGCACAGTGTGATGTGCTTTTATAGCCAAAATCATTTTGACCCTTGTCTTTACTCCAATGATGTTTTATTCACCAGCAACAAGGTCAGAGATCTCAGAAGCACGCTGGTTTTAATTTTTTCAAAAAATAAAAAACACAAAGTAAGTCTTTATAATTTAAAGGTAAGTTTGAATCCTGACTTTTAGCCTTAGAAATATCTCCAAGGAAGTAAAAACATCCATAATGTGTAATCATTTTCCTAAACTCAAGCTAACAATTTTTTTCATCCAAATATGTCTTTTCTGATATTGAAGAGCAGGTGCATTTATTGAACCATTCAACATGTGCTTTAAAAATAAAATCATATTGCTATTTATTGAAACATACTACATTCCTGACACTTGACTGAGGCTGAGCAGCAGTGGTGATCGAATAAGACTGAATCTCAGTTTGCTTCAAGTTTAATGTACGTTAGGAAAACCACAAGTCATTTGCAACTATCTTTTCCCACTCTGTCGGTTGCCTATTAGTTTTTTCGATTGTTTCCTTTGCAGTGCAGAAGCTTTTTATCTTGATGAGGTCCCAATAGTTTAT
>CM053577.1:78317608-78332645 GCA_028646485.1 Cryptoprocta ferox
AGCACTGCTGGTGATTCTGACTCCCACTGAAGAACTGCACCTAAAAGAAATGTACACAGAGTAGATAGAAATAATCTTGAGCTTTCTACTTTGGGAATTAAGGAGAACTGGCTGTTAAAATTTATGGGATTCCTTAACTCTAAAATCAAACAATGGGGAGTATTCAGTCAGACACCCCATGCATTTCTCCATCACAGAATTCACATGTCACTGCAGTTAACACTGTCAACAGCCCTGTGGAGGAAGTCTAGAGTTTAAATGACTTCCTGGAGATTCCAAACAAGGGGGTCACAGACCAGATTTGAACGAGGACTTTTGATTGCCTGGCAAGTGCTCTTTTCCACTATGCTATGGATAATGATGGGTGTTATGGTTGAAAAGGAATTTCAAGGAAAAACAAAAGAACAAAGAACAGACAATCTCTAAAAACACTAAGATACTCTTTTTTACCCAAAATTGGTAAAAATTCAGAAGTCTGACTGTTGTCACTAAAGATATGGAGCTCTGAGAATCTTTGTAAGCTTGCTGGAGGATATATAAATTGGAATCCTCAACCTGGAGAGCAATTTGGCAGTACCCAGTAAAGCTGAAGGTGCATGGCTTCTGTATCTGACACACACAAAAAAAAAAAAAAAAAAAAAAGGAAAACCACAAGTATGTAAATAGTTCATTGCAATACTGATGAGTGCCCTGAAAGATAAGAACTATGTGATATGAAAATACTGAATAATGGTGGAGGGACAAGCACTGTCTGGGACAGTTATGGGAGATTGTTTCCCCTCTCACTAAGCGCATTCTTAAGTGTCAGCAGAAAACCACTATACTCTGCCAAATTGCCTTATGAGACTTCAATCGGGGCTTAATGCGATTAACATACAATGTGAATCAAATTCATAAATTTACTTTGGTCCTTTTACCACTTCCCTAAACCTGATTTAAAGAACTTCAGTCAACCTTTAAAAAAGTAAGAAGAAATTAAGCCAAAAAATAAGTAGGTAAATATATATAGATATGTTTTTAACATATGTGCTATATAGCTTTGACGCTTTTATGTTTGGAATGCATTGGGTGATAATGCAGTCTACAAAATTCAAAACTGTTCAAATTCTTCCCTGGGTGGGGGGGAATAATTTTTAAACATGGAAAAGAGTAAATAATTCACTCAAGACCTTTTCAGCACTACAATGTTAAAGGTAAGCTGCGAACAAAATAAACCCTTCCACACTTTACTTTTGAAGTGAGAAGTATTTTAAGCACAGAGGTTTCAAAAACTAAACTATGATAGCATGGAAATGACTGTACAGTATCCTTTAAAAATGAAAAAAAAGTATATTCATTTTGCTTTTTAAAATAACTAGTATTTAAACTTTAAGATAGTATAAAGAGCAAGTGACTAGGATGTGGGAGCGATGTAGTAGAATGAAGACAAGACTCATTACAGTTCAATTTTTGGAAACTATTCCAGATTTAAAATATCTGAATGTCCTGGGTGAGCTGCTCTCGAGACTGATTTTCACAAACCCTTTTACATGATTCTTATATAGCTTAAGAAGTGTTTTGGGACCATTGAACTGAAATACCCAATCTAAGTCTAGCATATATTGACATTATGTAAAATGAAAAGGAGGAACTACTGGACTATATATACAGATGTAACAGGCAGCTGTAACAGTCAGAAAAAGAAATAGAGCTATTTTACTGTTGATTTTTTTAAAACGCACCTTAATCAATCTCTTTTCTATTTATGAAATAAAAGATTTACTTATGAAACTCTGAAAAAAGGTTGACCAAGGGAGAAATAATATTACAAAGTAAGATTGATACAAGAACATGTTGCATTCAGCATAGATCAAGTAGTAACTTTACACTTGTATATGACAATTATATATACACACACACACACACACACACACACCAGGAATGGTTTTTAATGCCTTCTAAATACTGACATTTAACAAATGAAATACAGCTTTGTGTCTTCTTTACAGATGAAGAAACAGCACAAAGAGTTGAAGTACTTGCCACTGTTCAAAGAGTTAATAAGAGGCAGGGCAGAATTTGAACCCAGGTAGTCAAGATTTGAAATATTCTTAGTCACATCTCCTCAGTCTTGTCCTATTTTTTTCCTCCTCTCTTTCTGGGATGCTAATTACACTATAGTATCTGGGATACTGTAACACTATGCAGCTTCTCCAATACAGAATTTCAACATAGAGATAGCCAGGAAGAATTATTAAATATATAGGACATTGACCACAGATAATAAATGACTTAGATAAACAGACCAAACTACCTGCAAAAAAAGAATTAGAGAGTGTGGAATATATATGGAATCTGCCTGAAGTTAGGAAACAACTAACACTGTTGTAAAGAAATAACAGGCCAATAAGTGAGGCTGACACTTTGAGTTATTGATGTAGAAAAGGCGACTGAAAGCCTGGGAAGCATTTTTGATAGTCTCATGAATTGAGGTTACAGAAGTTGGAGCACAGGACCCACAAAGAATGGTATTTTTAGCAATTATTTCTGTTTGGAGTTAGAACGGCAAAGGACTGAATCTGAGATACGAGGGTGAGCTGAATATACAACAGTGTTCGCACAAATGACAGCTAAACTTCAAATCCAAATTTCTAAAACATCTAATTCTTGAAATTGGATTACAATGATACCACATTGTTAGTGGTTTCAGAACGAGGTAAACACACACACACACACACACACACACACACAACAAAAACAACAACAATAACAACAAAAACTTCCCTGAAGGAAGAAAATACCATTCTTGCCCTCAAAATATTTCTGATTTTTTCCAAACTATAAAGTACACAATAAAAACGTACAAGAGAGAAAAATACAAAAAGTCACAGAACTAAACTTAGCAGAAGAACTAACTATGCTTACAGTGACTCCAGAAATTGAAATGATCTGATACAGACTTCAAAGAAAAGGTGATCATCACATAAAGAGATAAAGATCAAGACAGAATATAAAAGCAGAGACCTGGTAACATAGCATACTTTAAAAATACCAAAAAAGAAATTATATAAATGAAAAATATGGTACCAGAAATTAGGGACTCAGGGAGTGGGTGTAACAGGAAGTTTAAAAAATTACAAAACTAGAATATAAAGTGAGGAGAAAGTAAGTAGAAAAAAGGCACAGAGAAGTAAAAAGATGGAACAAAAGAAATGAGGTACATGGTAAAAATATACAGCACACATGTAATTAGCATCCCAGAAAGAGAGGAGAAAAAAAATAGGACAAGACTGAGGAGATGTGACTAAGAATATTTCAAAATTAATAAAAGACACCAACTTGCAGATTTGCAAGCTATTCTGCACATTCATTCAACCTATAGATTCAAGAAATCCATACTTTCATATATCATAGTAAAACTATAAAAATCTAAAGAAAAAGACGAAAGAATAAAAGTTATTAAAAAAAATTATCAACTCTAAGAAGGATCTTACAGGTGATTTCTATATATGCCAAAGACAGTGGAATGACATATTCTTAGTGCTGAAAGAAAATAATGACCAAAATAAAATATCATACTAGTGAAATAGAGACATTTTCTATCCAAAGTCCAGAAAAATATATTATCTAGCAGATATGCACTAAAAGAAATAAAAGCTATTCTTCATCCAGAAGAAACCATCAAGTACTTGGTAGGTTGAAGATGCAGAAGGAAATGAAGAAAAATAAAACCAGTAAATCTCTGATCAATATTAACAAATATTGACCAGATAAAATATTAACAATAATATTTACAATAGCATAATAATCATAAATAACAATGTACTCATAAATAATAGCAAGAGTCATAAAATATCATAAAAGTAGTGAATGGAACTAAAACATTTTAAGATTTTAGTGTTGACCGAGAAGAGACAAGAATTGATGATTAACATTAGATTTTAATTAACCAAGATATGTCATCTGAGTTAACACTAAAATAATAAAAGAATGTATGACTTACAAATAACAAAAAACAAGTTATTAATAATAAATACAGAATCAATCTAAAAGAAAGCAAAAACATATTAAAAATTGATCATAAAACAGTCACGACAAACAGAAGGTACTCATTAACTTGGTAAATATTAGTGATTACACAAAGTAATTGCACAAAGAGACAAATTTATAAGTAGTATATTTTGGGAATGAAGTTATATTGTGTTTATATGAGACACATGTAAAATATATAAACACTAAAAAATAAAAAGATGTATGATAAAAATATTAATCAAGGGAAACCTGGAGTAGCTACATTAATATTTACAAAAAAGTAGACTTTAAGAAAAATGATTTTCAAGAATATGTATTTTCAGAGCCCCCAAATATACGCAGCAAACACTGACACAGCTAAAGGGAGAAACAGACAGTAACACAGTACTGGTAGGAGATTTTAATCCTCCACTCTAATAAATGGAAAGAACAATGATAAAAAAGATCAATAGAATACAGATAATTTGAACAATGAATAGTCTTAAATAGTCTACCCAACAGCAGTAAAATACACATTCTTCTCAACCCATGGGACATTGTCCAGGAGAGATCACATATTCGGTCAAAAAAGAAGACTTAACACATTTATAAGAATACTGAAATCACATCAAGTATCTTTTCTGACCTGAAGGGAATAAAATTAGAAATGAATGAATGAACTGAAAAATTTAGGAATATGAAATTGAACAACATACCACAAAACAACCAATGGGTCAAAGAAAAATAAAAAGAGAAATTAGAAAGTATAGTGAGACAAATAAAAATGAAAACAAAACATATCAAAATTTATTTATTTTGAGAGAGAGAGCGCCAGGGAGTGGCAGAGAGAGCTAGAGAGAGCGGGAATCCCAAGCAGGCTCCGCACCATCAGCAAAGAGTCCAATGTGGGGCTGGATCTCACAAACCATAAGATCACGACTTGAGCCAAAATCAAGAGTCAGACACTTAACTGACTCAGCCACCCAGGTGCCCCTTGATTGGTTATAGCTTAAAAAGTCGCCATATAATACATTAACATGATCATTTATGTTTCTTTGCATCTTTTGACATGTATGGTAAAAGTATAAGATGTGTGTTAAAATGATAAAAATTACACATTTGTTTGAAAGTATATTGGGGAAATTAATTTTTTTAAGTTTATTTATTTATTTTGAGAGAGAGACTGAGTGAGCAGGGGAGGAACAGAAAAAGAGCCCAATGCGGGGCTCGAATTCACCAACCAGGAGATAATGACCTGAGTAAAAATCAAGAGTCGGGTGCTTAACTGACTGAGCCACCCAGACGCCCCAGGGGAAACTAATGTTTTACTAACATGTTTTCATATGTATTACTAAAACAAAATAAGATTATTAGAATGAAGTTTGGGTAAAGAAAGGAATATTGTTACAGTTTATCTTATTATATTCTCAGGAAATTCTAACATGTTTACCGAAGAAGAAAATACATAAAAAGAAATAAATCCAAATACGTTTCTTGGTTGTTTGAGTCTTATGGATGAGAATAAGCACTGGTATTTTGTTCTGTGAATGTTTATGATGAGTAAATACAATGTAAGAGATATGTTTCCCTATCTCTAGTACAACTGGGGAGCATATGAATCATCCAGTCTCTTGAAGATCAGTTTAAGATTACTAATTTTCAGACTTTAGTTTTGAGCAGAGTGTATTATTACTTTAGCAGATTACTAGACAGAATTTTCTGAGATGTCATATTGATAGACCTTTTGCAAACATCCTAAAGGAAAAGTTGCATCTTTCCCTTTGAGCTGTTCCAACAATTTTTCTGCTTCATTATTTTTCAGTTAAATAATACTGCAATTTAAAATACAATAATCCACATTTGACTAATTATTAATCTTCCATATACAAATTATGCATATTCTTGACACATTGAAAGTAACATAATATAAATGAGGTCTGATATATGAATGAATGCATATCCATCTGTCATACTTGTTGCACTATCTTATTTATGCTGTTCTATATAGTTTTCAAAGGAGTGCTGATCTGTTTTCTGTAAAATTAATCATTGTGATTCATTTATAAGATAGTATATTTAGCTAATACAGAGAAGAGCAGTTTTTCAATAGAATGTAGAAAGATGGTTCTAATAGATTTGACCAAATGTGATGTGTAAATGCTTCTGATTATTTAAGTGCATAAAACCAGTTAAACCTAAAATTGAGCCTATCCATAAAAACACCTGACATTTAGGAGCACCTGGGTGGCTCAGTCGGTTGACCGTCTGACTTCGGCTCAGGTCATGATCTCATGGTTTGTGAGTTCAAGCCCTGCATCAGGCTCTGTGCTGACAGCTCAGAACCTAGACCCTGCTTTGGATTCTGTCTCCCTCTATCTCTGCCCCTTCCCCACTTGCACTTTGTCTCTCTTTCTCTCCCAAAAATTAATAAATATTAAAAAATTTTTAAAGAAAACAAAAAACACCCAAATTTTAATGCATTGCTCATTGACCATTTCCTGTTCCAACCTGATATTCATGGAATAAAAATAACCTATAAAATAATTGCTAGATCACTCACCAAGCAAATTTAAGCATTACTTCCCTAATTTCATAGAAAGCTAAGCCCTCCCCCACCAAAAAATTTGTAATTTAACCAAATTCACATAGCAAGGAAGTTGCAGATAGGGGATGAAACCAAAGTTATTTTGCTTCAAAATCAGTGCTGGTTGTGTTTTCAAACAAAGATAACTTTTTCATCTCAAACTTTCTGGAAATTTCTAAGTTTGTTGTTGTTCGGTGTTTAGCTTTTTGCTTTTGTTTTTGTTTTGTTTGTTTTTTATTTTAGGAATGAAGACTTCTCTTTTCAAGTGATATGAACAGTGGTTCTAAATTGTTTCCCAAGGGAGAGTTCAGTATGGTTGTTTCTCACACTGAATTATACAAATAATACTTCAAAACATAGATGATCTAAACTGGTATAAACTAAAAATAGACCTAAATCTCTGTATACTTAGTACATAAGGACATACATGAATGTATTTCCTTTTCTGAAGAATAGAAATTTTGTTTATTTAAAAACTCAAGTGATTATTTCATTCATAGTTTTTCATCCAAATGCAAACTTTCATTTAAGCAGTAGTCATTAGACTTACATACCACAGAGAAATCACAGAGGAATAACGCTATGAAATTACAGAAACATGTTATTCTGATTACGACTATAAAACATATTTACTTAGCAAATGTCCTGAACTAATAAGAATATTTCCTAATTTTTTCTGTACAATAAAATGTAGGAACAACTGTTCCTTTGGGATTATTCGTCACTCTGCAAGACCCTGTTGATAGAATGAAACCTTGGTGATTACTGTTCCACTAATCTCCTAAACCTATAATTCCGTATCCAGTAAATGCTAGTTCAATTTTTCTTTGCTTCAGTTACTTAACTAAATGCTTAAGTAAAGTTTTTGCTACATGTGTATTGCCACGAATCACCATAGTTACATGAAAATGATATTTATGAATATATTTCTAGTAGTGTGCCCAGCTGAGAGCATGGCTGTAGCCAGATGTGTCTATGAGTAATTTTCTTTCTGCCAGACAATAAGTACTTTTACTGTCCTTCAGTGGCTAACACGATGGCAACTAATACTATAGGAAAGTGACACCATGGTATAGGTTTAAAGTTGTACTTTTATGTATTTTTTAATGCCACACTCCATTCTTTTGCTCGTATCCTTAAAATACCATAGCTAACTACCGCAGTTAACTAGTCTCTGACCTCAGCTATTCTGCAGTCATTTTCCCAGGGAAGAAGTTAGGCTTTTTCTGATTTGGGCATTATGAGGCATTTCTGATCATGTAAAAAAGGGTTGAGGAGAGTATAATCAAAGACGTAAGATGGGAAAGACCAAATGTGAAGCTAAATAATGATACTTTGATTACTTAATACTCCTATAAATATTCCATTAGAATTTCTTAATTAAGTCTCTACTCCTGCTCCTCAGAGTTTAAGACAAAGGGCAGCTAACATTGTTTGGAGGGACAAAATACTACAGAGTGGAAATTTTCATCTGACCTCAGTGTGCAAAAATATCTTCTGGATTTTTTCCTCTGATTTATAAGATCTATGTTTAGAAATCTGGCTATGGGATGACTTTGCAAAACAGCACTCTGAAAAAACACACAGTCAGTGCTTAGGCAACCCTTTCTAGCTCTTATCTAGGACAAGTACTTGAGTATTTGTTTTTTCTTAATTCAAAGTCATTATTCCAGCTTGAAAGTACTCTTTAGTCTCCATAATAATCCTTTGACTATACTATAACATAATTTTAAATATCTTTGTATTTGTTCTGAAATAAAAGATGCTGCTGTCTTTCTTATTACTTGAACACTTGGAAAGAAATCATGAAAATGTTCCAAAATAATTCTGTGATTTTATAATGAAAGGGTGGAAGCTCTTCAACAAAATTCCTACTTTTTAGCTGTCAGAGCTCTAAGAAGAGACAAAATCTGGGAACAAGTTTTCATAGATATCATAGTCCTGTTCTCAAAAAATTTCAATATCCAATGGAAGATTTAGAGAATACAAATACTTAACCTACAAATTTATGATTTACATATATACACACATGCTTTATATCCATTCATGTATGTATGCATATATATGATACACATATAAATATATATATTCTATTCAAAGTATGTAGCCTTAGAATATGAACACTATATAACCACAGTATATAAAACATTTTGCAATCATATTGTGAACTAAGAAGAATGAACTGAACTGAACTGGAGACGTTTACTGAGATAATTTGAGAAAATTAGGGAGGTGGAACATTATTTTTTGCACTTTTTTTTAAAAGGGATATTTTGGTACCTGTCATGTCTAGTAAGTACCATATATAAGTGTTTGTGTTAGACCTAAAAGTTACTTGAAGTCAGAGATGTGCATAATAGACATCTTGAATGATAAGGAGAATGGGTTGACTTCAGTGAATGATGGAGAGAAAATCAGATGACAGCATAAGAGAGACACAAGATGGTGAATTATAATGGTGTTAGCCTCAAAGTGGCAGTGGGCTTTTCTTGTTCATTTTGAGAAAGCACAGTCTTCATGGGACAGCTAAGTTCAGTAAAAACTAGAAGGTAAAAGAGGTGCTGAAAAAGGAAGCTGAGGATACATGCTGATCACCTTGCCAAAATTCTGGGAACATGGTTGAAAGCTTTTGGGTAGCACAGGAGGAGTTCACAGATCACAGCACCACAAAGGGAGGAATTTTATTAATAATGGGCCTCTGTAAAATCTCAGAAATCTCACAGTGCCCCAGTTAAATGTGCGTAGACCATGGTGGGGTTTGTTATGAAAGTTTGTTAGAAGAGAGTGGGTGCCCATTCTTGTTCTAGAGTAAAGTGACCCCAGTAAGATGGCTTCATAGAAGCCTCCCCCCATACAGTGTCTGGCTATGATTGATAGCTTTAAAAGGAAATAGCACAAGGGATGAGAGTCAACAAATGAACTTGAACTGGTAGTTACAGATGGACAAGCTCAGGATGGGCATTAAAGTGAAGAGAGTACTGCTAATAAGTATGATTGAAGAGACAATTAGTAGGTAGAGTGCCTTTGAAGGAGACAGAGGAGCTAGATATAGTAAAAGGAAAAAGGCTGAATACATATACAATACTAGAGACCATGGCTTGACTGATCTCTCCATACTCCATTACTTGGGTAGAAATAGACAGCTGAGGGACCAAGCCATCATACAACTCCATGACCAGGTTTCTGGCCATTTTTTGAGTTTTTCTCAACTTTCTGTATAAAGTGGGGCCTGATAAATTGCTCTTTCCCAGAGGTTAGCAAACCATGATTCATAGGCCAAATCTAGTCTACCACGTGTTTTTTGCAAAGAATTAGTTTTGTTGGAACACAGCCATGCTATTCAATTAGATTTTGCCTATGACTTCTTTCACATTATAATGGCACAGTTGCGAAGCAACAGAAACAATATGACTGGCAAATTCTAAAATATTTATCATCTGGCCCTTTGCAAAAAAAAAAGGTGGAGACTCCTCTGCTCCCTCTGTTATATCTGCAGATATATTTTCATATATTTATAGAGTTATATTTTCAATTGACATATTTACTTCTAGAGCTTGCAAATTAGAAACAGAGGCTAGATTTTTTTAGCTCAATTCTTTTGCCTCACTTAATTGGACAAATCTTAGACATATTAAAACATTATAGTGGTCACTAATTTTGTGATTAGTACACAGTATTTTGCCTTTTCTCCTGCTTCTTATAAACAAATTTGAAGATTATTCTTTGCTCATGAAAATTTTGAAGTTTCTTCTTTCCCTTAAATATGAGATCATTATGAGTCCAAATATGACATCATCACAAGTAGAATTGTATTTCTATTTGTATTTAAGTAGGAGTTAAAAAGATCAATTATTTGTGTAAAGTGGATGAAATTAGTGAGGTGTAAACAATATGTGTTAAATTTCTAGAGTTTCAATTCCACACCAAACTAGTTACACTGCATTTAAAAAGACTTACTTGCATATGTAACAAAATTCCTAAATAAAGCAAAATTCTTAAATGTTTGTTGATGGAAGGAAGCCATAATACCATCAGTTTGAGGCAGCCATTATACAAAATAATTTAAAATATAAATATGATGGTAGCTATGCTGTGGTGAGCATAGCATACATACAGAGGTAAGTCACTATGTTGTTGTTAACTGTGTGTCAACTATATTCAAATAAAAAAAAGTTTCAAACTATGAGGAAAATTCACAGAGTAAGCTAAGTTACATTTAAAAAGAAAACCTATGTTCCTATGAAATACTAGGTCAAAGGTACTTAAAAATATTTACAAATTTATAAAATTATGAAAATGATAACATTATTTATAGAAATGTTTGTTATACAGTCAACAGTCCAGATTCCACATAAATATAAAATTATTGTATACATTATTAAACAAAAAACTACTAAAATAAATTAATATTGTAAGACAGCAGAAAAATAACAGCAAAATGCATGTAGAAAAAGCAGAAGGAAGGAAAGAAAGGAAACAAGTTGATGAGATTGATTTAGAGCTTCAAAATAAGAATGGTCATTGTAAAGAGAAAATTATTATTATTTATAGATAATATATGTCTGCCTAGGGTACACAAGAAACATCTGCAAAAATTGATGTAAAAATTTTTTTAATTCAAGTTAGTTAACAATGTACTCTTGACTTCAGAAAAAAAAATATGTATTAAAGTTTTTAAAAATATGACACACTATATACCTACAAAATAAATATTCACAAATTAAAATTTATTTACATACCACAAAGTCTCAGAAAATCTAATCGGAATATATTGTTTGCCTTAAAAAGTCAACCAAGTTTTTTAAAATAACCTGTAACCATCTTAAAAAGAAATACAAGAAAAATAAATACCTCTAAAATCTTTGCTAAGAGTTCTTAAAAGAAGACATATAAAGTGGAGAACAGAGGTTTATATTTCTGAATATCCAAGATATTGTAAAAATTCTTCCCAATAAATATTTATAAATATTTAATGTACTTGCAACTAAAATCTCCTTAGATTTTAAAAATTACTTTGAAGTTCATCTGGATGGATTAAACAGGAGCAAACACGTTTTTCCCCCCTGAAACAGTGAAGAATGAGACAGTCTTATCTCAATAGTATATTAAAATGTAATTCAAAGGCAAAATAATTAGGCTTTTCGTTGTAGGTAGTGGATTAAACATAAGCATTTTCTTTTGCTCTTTTCTGAATCCCTGGAAATAACAGTAAAAAGATAGATTTTTTGTTTTGTTTTGTTTTGTTTTCTTTAGTCACAAAATTGCAAAAATAAAGACACTGGAGGAAGAGATGACAGAAATAAAATTCAAGAAGCTTAAAAGCAGAAGATGAGTGGTAAATGACTTAGCAGAATACAAACAAGTGAATCCCAAGCAGGCAGTGTAGTGAGTCCAGTTGTACTGCAAAATGTCCTAATGAAGGGTCACTGAGGCCCCTGTTTACAGTAAGTGCTGGTCTCTCACCCCCCAACTATGCTAGTGGCTCGTAGGCCAGAATTCTGTTATCTTCACTAGAAAAACGCTCATTCTGTTGTAAAAAAGATAAACAAGAAGGGCCTCTCTGCCTGGAATCAGGGAGTGGATATAGAAGCCTAATTTCTTTTTAACTGTACTTCTAACCAGTCCTGTTTGCCACACTTTCATCGCTAACGGATGAAATTCCACCCATTCTTCAGGCCGTGGGTCAAACATTAGGGTTAGTGTAATCAGGGGCCTCAGTAATTCTTTACCCAATGAAATACTGACACATCTAGCATGATTTCTCCACTGAGCTCCCAGAATGTTCACATTTTATACCCTACAGATAGGTGATTGAAAGATCTTTTTTCCAGGGGATGTGACTAGTCCAAGAAAAAAGTTCTAAAGATACAGTGGGGGCAAAGCAACTCTTCTCAAACTAAGTTCTGTGGTCAAATTAAAACCTAATGCTCTAGGGTTTCCATCATACACAAAGAATTAAATTATCTTCTCTGAATCCAGAATGATTCTAGCTAAATAACTCCCTTGGGGCAAATGAAAAAATAGTCACTTATATGATGTTCTGCAGAACCAGTTTCTCTCTCAGAACCCTGTTGAGAAAGCCCAGGCCAACAATGAAGTCCCAATTTACAAAACCCACCCATGCATAGAAAATGTTAATTAGCTTCTTTGGGTTCTTCTCTACTGTATGAAAATAGGTGAGGAGAATGTCTGAGGAAATATTGTAACATAAGAAATGGAGGCTGAAACAAACAAACGATCAAATAACCAAACAAAGAGGAGAAAATTAAGCATAGAAAAGCAGACTATAGGAGATTTCCAAAATATTGCATCTATGAAACAAGAACAAAGTGTTTTGATAAATGAATATTTGAGAAAAAAAGGGCTTTGAAAATCATAAATGTGTTAGCAGAAATGAAAAAAACTTAACATAATGAATGGAAGATAAAATTAATACAATATCCTGAGAAATGGAACAAAAATGGAAAAATGAAGAAAAGCATTGAAAATTTTTTTAAATAAGTTCAGTCCAGAAGTTCCATAAGGCAAATGAGAGTTCTACAAAGAGAAAATCAGGAAAAAGAATGATCAAAGATTTTCACAGAAGTAGGATCATAATCTCCATTTTGAAATGACCCACTGAATATTCAATACAATGGAGAAAAATGAACTCATAGTAAAGGTGTAGTTTCATGCAACTTTAAAGTTTAGGGAACATAGAAGAAAAATCCAACAAGAACCATTACGAACGCTAACAAATCAAAATGTCAACAGCAACACTAGAAGTTTAACCACAATGTGGTATTGCCTTTAAGATTCCAGAGTGATAATTATTTCCAGCCTAGAATTCTATCCCCGGCCATACTAACATGAAAATGACAGAGCAGAATAGAAAATACTTTCAGATATAAAATATCTCCCAAATCTTATCTTCCATGCCACCTTTATCAGGAAGAAACCGAGAAGAAATCAAGAAAGAGGAAGTCATGGGATTTAGAAAATAGAAGAACAAAGACACAAGAAAGAGGCAAAGGGAAGGGATAATGGTAATGGGATATTCCAAGACCATAGTCTTGCAGCAGCCAGTCCTGGCTGAAGCAGATCAGGATGTAGGGAAAATGTCTGGAAGAAGATGGAATTAATAAAATACTGCTGTATTTAAAAACATTGAGAGGTGGGGCACCTGGGTGGCTCAGCAGGGACACGGCCAACTCTCGATTTTGGCTCAGGTCATGATCTCATGGTTTGTAAGTTCAAGCCCTGCATTCAGCTCTGTGCTGACAGTGTGGAGCCTACTTGGGATTCTCTCTCTCCTTCTCTCTCTGTCCCTCCCCATTCTCTCATTCTCTCTCTCTCTCTCTCTCTCAAAAATAAATCAATAAACTTTAATATATATATATATATATTAAAAACATTGAGAGGTGATTTATGCAACTGGAAGAGATTTGAGGAACATACTGCATAGAAACAAATGAGGATGATTATTAACTTGGGGGGGAAACGTTGCTGTATAGGAACGTAGTTTAATCTTACTGTGCCACATGGTTCTTTTGTGAATTCATTTTACATAGTCAAATATGTAAAAATTGTAAAAACCAATCTGAGCACTTTGGGAGCTTTGGGAGACAGTATTTATACATGTAATTGATAGAGTAGTAGAGAGAATGATAGTACTTGTTTTCAAGAGTGCAGAACCAATAGGTAACAATATATCACGAAGCACGAAGTTTGGAGATACAGAGGTAAATACCAAAAGAAACAAGGAGTGGCAAGGGCTTGCCGCTAGCAGCACATGTACCACCTCCCCCTATTCTGTGTTCTCCTTTCTCCTGACTCCAGAGCATGACAGGGTTCTTCCTGAGTCTCCAATCCTTTTCAGACATCAACTACTACTCCATTTTCAGCTCTTATGCAATTGTCACTTCCTCAGAAAAGTCTTCCTGAGCATACAGAAAGTCTAAACTACTTCAGATTCTCCTATTTTGTCCCTCACAGCATTGTTAACTCTTTGTAAAATATATCACAATTCCAATTGTACCTTATACTGTGAGATCCAAGAGTTCGGGTGTCGCATTGGTATGCACCCAGCATTATGACCACAGCAAGGTGGGTGCTTAATAAATATTTATGGAATAGCAATCAAATGCCACAACAAATTAATTATTTAGCACAAAAATGCAAACTATAAGCAAATTTTAAATATTATGGATTTTAAATTCAGCAGGAGAAAGATAAATACCACATGATTTCACTCATATATAGAACTTTAAAAACATGGGCAGAAGACATGAAGAGACACTTCTCCAAAGAGGACATCCAGATGGCCAACAAACACATGAAACGATGCTCAGCATCACTCATCATCAGGGAGATACAAATCAAAACCACACTGAGATACCACCTCACGCCAGTCAGAGTGGCTAAAATGAACAACTCAAGAGACTATAGATGCTGGCGAGGATGTGGAGAAACGGGTACCCTCTT
>CM053577.1:78333145-78431909 GCA_028646485.1 Cryptoprocta ferox
GGAAGGAGGAAAAAGAGTTAGGGAGAGGGAGGGAGACAAAACACGAGAGACTCTTGAATACTGAAAACAAACTGAGGGGGGAAAGGGAAGGGGGAAAGGTAATGGGGGGTGATGGTCTTGGTGGAGGTCACTTGTGGGGAAGAGCACTGGGTGTTATATGGAAACCAACCTGACAATAAACTATAAAGTTTAAAAAAAATAAAATAAAATAAAATAAAATTCAAAAAAAAAAAGAAAAGAAAAGAGCAGAATATTTTAAAAAAATAATAAAATAAATAAATATTATGGATTTTAAATTCAGCAGGAGAAAGATAAATACCACATGATTTCACTCATATATAGAACTTAAAAACAAAACAAATGAGCAAAGGGAGAAATAAAAAAGAGAGAGGCAAACCAAGAAGCAAATTCTTAACTACAGAGATCAAACTGATGGTTAGCAGAGAGGAGGTGGCAGGGGGATGGGTGAAATAGGTGATGGGGATTAAGGAGAACACTTGTGATGAGCACTAGGTGTTGTATGGAAGTGCTGAATCACTATATTGTGCAATTGAAACTATATTACACTATATGTTAACTAACTGGAATTTAAATAAAAACTTAAAAATATTATGGATTCTAAAATACTAAATCATATATTTGTAAATAAAATTCAGCCGTATATTAAAAAATTAATTCACCATAATTTAGCCAAATATTCTGGAATGCTTTAATTAAGAGAATGTATCTAATTAACATAACCAATAAGAAAAAAATATGTGCTGACACCACCACCAGAAAATATATGATTATCTTCAATATTAGAAAATCTAGAAATAGATCCCATTATTAACCAAATTATACTTTTAAGCAAGAAGAATAACCATGAGACCAATAGCCAATCATTATACTTACTTGTAAAGCACCATTTGTCCCCTTCAAATAAGGGGACAAGAAAAATGTGCTCATTTTTAATTTATTTATTTAACATTGTTCAATAAATTTATTTAACATTGTTCTGTGCATTGTAGAGAATGCAACTGAAAAACAAAACAAAAAAACTCCAAAAACTAATAGAAAAAATTTCAGTAGGATCTCAGTTTTTTTAGTTCTTATCTACAAGAACCAGTTGGAAAAGTATAATGGAAAAGTAGGAAAAGATCCTATTTACAATAGTGAAAAACAATATAAAGAAGCTAGGAATAAACCTTATGTAAATGAGAAGTCAGAGATATTGGAGGAAAGCCAGTGGTGTGGTAGTATTAAATCAACGAGAAAAAATGTTTTAAGGAGGGAATTTAGAACAGTGTCAAAAGTGGGTGAGAGTTCAAGTAAAATTGGACTTAAATATAAACATTGGATAGCAAGACAGATAATTGGACCCTTAGCGAAACTTCTATATGAAGGAAAGCACAGAATTTTAAGAAAGCACATAAAATATTTAATTGATAAGAAGATATAACCCATTTCATAATAATAAAAAAAATTTTAACTTCCTGAGACTGATATTTTAAATTAGTATAATTTCATTCAATATCACAATTGTTTTAGAACTCAGTAAGGAAAGTACAGTTTTCAACATGAAAATATATATCTATGTTAGCCCAAATTCTTTACCCTTTAACAGAGAAGCACTGGATTTCCTAATTAAATTAAGAAAAAAAAAAGGGTACTGCTATTATCTGATGTTTTACTGCAAATAAATTAAGCTATAAAAATTGAACTAGAGATAAAACTATCATTATTTTCAGATAATGTGACAGAGTATAAGAGAATTCAGTAAGTTAGCAATGCATAAAATTAATATCCAGAGATCATTTGTATAATCAGAATCTAATATGAAGAAAAGACTTGATTTCCTATAGCCACAAAATATATAAATATCCAAGAAAGAAACTTAACTATAAATGTGGAAACCATTATAAAGAAAATTGTAAATACTACTAGAGACCACAGAAAAAGACTGAACAAGTAGAAATATGTAACATACTCGTATTTGCAAATTCCAACATCCACATTATGTCATTACCCCTGGCCTATTTTAACAACTTTATAATGTTTCTAATTTTTCAAAAAAGATTAATTTGAAAGTAGATAATTGATTATAAATATAGAAAAATAAACAAAAATGAAGAATCAGAAAAGTCTCCGAAAAAATAGCAGTGGTTGAAAGGTGCTGTACCAGATGTTTAAATGTATTACAAAATCTCAATAGTTAAAATAGTGGAAAATCTACATGAATAGACAAACCACTGGAATTAGGAAAGAAAGCCCAGAAATATATCCCAATAGAAGATGAAATGTAATATATGATCAAAGTGGTACATAAAATCAGTGGAGAAATGGGGTTGGAACAATTTCATAGCCAATTAGACCAAAAAAAAAAAAAAGTCAAATCCATATTTTAAAATCATACAGTAGGATAGTTACCAAAAAGTCATCAATTTATATTTTAAAATGAAATAATAAAAATATAAGAAGAAATCATATTATTTGTTACAACTTTCAAGAAAGGCCTTTATAAGAAAGGCCTTTTTATGACTCAAACTTCAGTAGCCATAAAAAATTGATATAGTATAATGACACTTTTTTAAGATCTGAAAAAAAAATTAAAGGCAATGTATTGAGGAAAAATATTTTCAACTCATATCATGAAGTGTTTTGCTTTTTCCCTATTTATAAAGAGCTCCTAGAAAAAAAAAAACTCCATTAAAAAAGTTAAATAAAAAGAAATACAATAGCCTTTAAACATGGGAAAAGATGTTTAATATCACTCACAGAATTAAATATGATAGCATTTTCATTATCAGATTAGCAAATATCCAAAAATTAGATAATATAAAATGTTATTAACACAAGGAAGAAACAGTTACCCACATTCATTGCTGGGGAGAGTGTAAATTTATATGACCTTATGCAAAAGGCAATTTGGTAAGATCCATCAAAATTATATATACTTGTGCTTTTTGACCCAACAATCCTATCCCTGATAAATTATTCTGATACAGTTATTCTTTCACTAATTTGAATACATGCAAGTTTACTCATGCTAGTATTGTTTATAATGGCAAAAGACTGGCAAAATATAAATGTCCATCAATAGGGCACTAGTTATATAAATCATGGTACATCCATTATTATTAAAAAAAAATAATGCTGCCTATTTACTAAAATGAAGATACCCCCAAGGTATATTGTTTACAAGTAATTTTTATTTTAAAAAAAGGGAAATTTAAGAATCTATAATTGTTTTGACATGCATAAAGAAACTCTGGAAGGATATATATGAAACAAATGTTAGTGGTTTGTGGGAGAAGGATGGCATGGGAACCAGAAAGATAGCATACAAGGATGAGAGGAATGATTTTCACTGTATAACTTTTAATACCTTTTGGCTTTTGAATATCACGAATGTTCAAAACATTTATTTTCATACCGCCAAAAGATTTTTAGATTTACCAGGAAGAATAAATTATTAGGAATAGACAATACTGTGAGAAATATTGCTTTCCCTATTGGGTATCGAAATGTACTCTAAAAATGCAGCTGTGAATTAAAAATAAAATGGCTATATTGGCCCAATAAAAGCAGACATGGCAATGGCAAAGAACAGAGAAACAACGTACATATGTATAACATTCAGTACATGAGAGATACGACACATGTCAGGAGAAAGGATAGATTGTTCCACAAAAGTTAATGGAATCAATGGGCAACGATTTAAGAGAAAAATAAATTTAGATCCCTACATCCTACCATATTGTAAACTAAATCTAAAAGAACAGAAGAAACAAATTAGACGCTTTCAATAACAGACCTAAGTGCCAAGAGACTTCTGGATGTTGTGTATGAGGATGTGGTGACCATAGCTGGAATCCATGTCCAAAAACTACTTAAAATGTTCAGTGAATGAGCCGAATTAGAACTCCCTCAGAGAAGAATGCTTTCATAACCATCTCAGTCTCAGTGACCCCAAAGCCCCAGTTATTTCAAATCAGCTCTTCGCAGACAGTTGAACAAAAACTTCTGTTGCTTTTCCTGCCACCTATTTTCCTCACTAAAAATTCACAGCTATTCTCTGTTTGTCGGTTTGAACTATCCGGCAGTAGCAGTTTTGAGGATTCGTTATTTAGTTTTCATCCTTAAAGCAGGTATCTAAGTGGCTCTTAAAACTGGCCTATCTTCTAGGCTGTGCTACTGCTATCTGGGTGTTTTTCTAAAAGGGCTTTTGATTTGCACTGGAGCTCTAAACTAGATTCTCAGCACAAAATTATTTTTCTTTGACTTTCTTTCCCCCAGCATCAGTTTTCTTCATGAATTTATATTTTACTGCTAACTGTACTGGCTTTGTCTAACACTTTATCTTGCAAGTTAGGCAGTGACTACAAAAAATAAAACTACTTTTATCTTAGGATTTCTTTTCCTTCTCCTTTCTTGGCTGTCCTTTCTATCCATCAAGGACTTTATTTTTTAACCTCCAAACTTGTCAATTATATGGAAAGAGAAGGTAAACCAATAAGGTGTTTGGGTATACAGGGAGTATTTCTCCTTCATTTTTGTTTGCATATGTCTCTTTTTGTTTGCTTCCCTGCTTGTTTTAATTAAATACAGCCAGGGAGTATAGGTGGAGTCAAAATATATTTGGGTTCAATTCTCATATATACCTGCTGTATGAGAGATCACAGACACATTACTTAACCTTGCTGAAATTCAAATTCTCACCTATAAATTAGGGCTAACATCTACTTCATATAATTGTTGTGAGGATTAAGTAAATTTCACTGTGATACTAGGTGTGTTGGTGCTAACACTAAATCTTAGCTGTTTATTTTATCTTCTAAATACCTAAAATATTTAGCAATTATGAATATTGATATTTCCTCTGAAAGACTGAGGTGAGACAGAGGCCACAGCAATCTAACAGCCTGTGCGCAATCACAGGTCTGCTGTTTTGCAATGCTCGCTCTCATCCTTTTAATGTATGTCACAAAAATGTATTCTAGACCCTAAGAAAGGGTCTAGAATAAGCTTGGAGAACACAGATAAATGTTTTTCTTAAGCTATGTAGATGCTTTCAGGGCAGAGAAGCTGAGTTCTTTGGAACCATCCTCCTATTCCAGAAACTATACAGATTGGTTTATAGCTGCCCACAGAAAGATATATTCCTGCACAGGGGCAGACAAGATCTCTGTGGAGTCAACCTGAGGAGATGAGTTAGAGAATCAGTCAGGATGATTAGGAAACTGATTGTGAGTAACAAACACATCATAGCATTGAGCTCTGGTCCAGAAAGCCGCCCAGAGTTCCTGAGTGAGACAGCCAGAGGCACAGCCCAATACTGTGGGCTCCCACAGGAAACTGTAACTGGATTCTGATTCCACAGGAAAGGATTTGCTTCAAGACTGCAAAGCCGTTTGTGGTAGTACCCTTCCTGAAAGCGTATTTGTAATCTATGTAAATCAGTGATTCAAATGCTTGCTTGCGTATAGCTCTGACTCCATGTAGCCCACGTTCACACTTGGAAACCTAAACCTACCTGGTGTACCCTGCATCCACCTGACCAAAGTTATTTAGCCTAATTTCTGATTGAAGTAATGCATATATGCGAAGCCAAGGGTTTCCAAAGGTATGAGAGACATCAGAAATTACTGGCAGCCTATAATAAAGAAACATGGACCAGGTAAGAGTGGTACTTCTTTCATGAGTAATGAGTAATAAGCAAGGCCCCTTGAGAGGGATCTAAGTTCTCATAACTATGGTGGATGGTGGTATAGATATATCGACATTATCCCTCAGATTTCAGCTGATGAGAGCTAGACAAAAATATATACAGATCTGAGATACTACAGAGAATTGGAGAGAATTTCTTTAAGGAAAATAATACAGATGGTTCATTGTCTATCCAGTGTGTTTCCGTATCTTCTCATTCACGTGACCATAGGCACAGGTGACAAAGGGAAACCTGATGGGGTTGGAAAATCGGGAGAGAAATTGCCTTCCCGGATGTCTCAATGCCTCGTATCATTGTGGACGTGATAATGTCCACCGCTATCCTTAAACATGCCATTTTAAACATCATTAAGAGTAATGCCAACAAATATCAATATGGTTTAGCAAAGTGATAGACGCTTACAGATTTTATTTCTATTCTGAGGTGAAATTACGTCTGACTAAAGTCTTTGGGAAATCTGCTTGAAGAAATAAAAAAATAAGTGTCTTAAAGATAAAGAACTCAATGTCTATCACCTCCTTGGGCTCAGCTTTTTAAATAAACTTTTTATAATAGATTTAAAAATTTAGACTTATAGAAACAGATTTAGATTTACAAAGAAGTTGCAAAGATAGTACACAGAGCTCCCATATATCCCCCACCCAGTTTCAACCACTGTTACCATCTTACATTATTACAGTACATTTGTCACAGCTAAGGAACCAAAACTGCTACATTATTCTTAACTAAATTTCATATTTATATTAGTTTTTCCTAATGTCTTTTTTCTGTTCCAAGATTCCATCTGGGACAAAATAATACATTTAATTGTTATGTCTTAGGCTTCTCTTGTCTGTGACAGTTTCTAAGACTATTGTTTCTCAGGACTTTGACAGTTTTGTGGTCACATATTTTGTAAAAAGTACTCTCCATTGGAGTTTGTCTGATATTTCTCTCATGATTAGACTGAAGTTTTGAGGTTTGGGGAGAGAGACAACAGAACTAACCTGTGCTTCTTATCACATCATGTCAAGTGTACGTATGATCAACTGCATTTATCACTGATTATGTTAAGCTTCATCACCTGTCTCAGGTAGTGTTTGTCAGGTTTCTTCACTGTAGAGTTACTCTTCTTTCTCCTTTTCCATATTGTACTCTTTGGAGCCAAGTAACTCAGCAGAGTCAACACTTAAAGAGTAAAGAATTATGCCTCTTTGTGGAGAAAGTATCTACATAAATTATTTGGAGTTCTATACAAGAGATTTGTCTCTTCCATTTTTCTTATTGCATCATTTATATTACTATTGACTCATAGGTATTTATTTATGTTTTGTGTAATATCTACTACTACTCTTTTCTTATTGCTAAAATTGCTCCAGGCTTGGCCATTAGGATCCCTTTCAGTGGATTCCTCCATTCCACTGGCAACTACTCATCATTCCATTGACAACTACTCATCATTTTGTTCTTAGAGCTCTTCATTACCTCCTGGCACTACAATATGCCCTACACTCATCTTGCATATTCTCTGGTCCAGTAGGAGCTTGGTTTTCAGCCTAGCGTATTATTCTAAGATTTCCATAATATATTTTCATATACAGAATTAAACCATAGAGAGTATTCATTTTAGAGGTCAATCTTTAGAGGCTCCTGGGTAGCTCAGTTGATTAAGCATCTGACTTGGGCTTAAGTCATGATCTCATGGTTGGTGAGTTCAAGCTCCACATAGAGCTCTGGGCTGACAGTTTAGAGCCTGGAGCTTGCTTCAGATTCTGTGTCTCCCCCTTTCTCTATGCCTCCCCCACTTACACTCTGTCTCTCTCTCAAAAATTAAAAAAAAAATAATTTTTTTAAATTAGAAGTCAATCTTTTAAGTCTTGAATTGTACTTCTGTAAAAAAAAATTTTCTTAGTACCCTTACATCAACTGCATATCCAAAGTTTCTGCACTTGACAAACAAAAATTTAATTTTATTGCCTAAGTATTCAGTGGCTACCTATCTTGGTGATAGGAACCTATCTATGTACATAAATATAGTAGTGAAAGAAACAAAGTACCTGCATTTGGGAAACTTACATTCTAGTATAGCATGATATGAAAAATAACAATAGCAATACTAATAGAAGAAGAAGTAGTCTGGTGGTAGTTTCAAGTACTGAGAAAAGAGAAACAGATAAATGAAGATAAAGTGATGGAATGGAGATGCAATATCTACTTTATATACAGTGGACAGAGAATACCTATCTAACAGGTATTGGAGCAGAAACCTAGAGAAGTGAGGAAATAAGATCTGTAGATAAGCAGGAGAAAAGCATTTTAGGCAGAGGAAAAGCAAATGCAAAGGCTGTGAGGTGGGCAGCTTGACTTGTTAAGAAATTCCCAGAAGACCAGTGAGGCAAGAACGTGATAGAAGAATAGAGAGGAGAGAGAATCTCAGAGTATCTTGTAAGACCTTGGAGAGATGGGAAGCTATTGAATTTTTAAAATAAAAGTGATATGTTTTGACATATTTTTAAGGGCTCATCTGGCTGCTTTATGTAAATTAGACTGGGGAGAGAGGGATGGCAGTCAAAGATATGTTTTTAAACATAGATTTTACTGTGATTCATGTATGATGAGGCCAACAGATCAGGAGACTGTTGCCATTGAAAAGATCATTTGTTACTCAGGACTCATAAGACGAATGGGCTGCCAAGTCCTGTATGGGGTAGATGAGGAAGCACTGGGGATGGTCAGGGGAAGGGGTAGCTAGAGGAAAACTTGGGCAAGAAATCTGATTGTAGTTTTTGTAGGAAAAGTAAGGCAACTCGGGGTATTGTAGGTTTGGATTTGGCTCATTTGAACATTTTCAGCAGGTGGAATAGTAGCTCTCAAATTGTCAGCTAGCTAGCCCTAGGATGATTAGGGCAGGGGGATAATAATCTGGAGTGTAACCACTCCATAAAGGAGTGGATTGAAGGTGTGGGTTTGGATTGGTTGGTTTGCATATGAAAAGAGTACATGCAGGCCAGCACTGTTTAGATCTCTAGGAATTGGCTAGCCCTGGGAGGGGCAATCTCTCTCCAGGGTCAGCAAAATCTCATATGTCTAAATATCCAAAATCTGTGGTTAACAGGGGATGGATGCATAAGAAATACTTAGGAGGCTATTCAATAACTCAAGCAAGAGGAAATGAAGACAAATGATTGAGTTTGGGTATATTTTGGGAGAATAGCTAACAGGCTTCGACAATGATTTAGGTGTGGTTACATGAGAGATAGAAAAAAGTCAATGATGGGGCACCTGGGTGGCTCAGTTGGTTAAACCACCAACTTTAGCTCAGGTCATGATCTCACGGTTGGTGGGTTCGAGCCCCGCCTTGGGCTCTGTGCTGATAGCTAGCTCAGAGCCTGTGCCTGTCTTCAGATTCTGTGTCTCCCTCTTTCTCTCTGACCCTCCCTGCTCATGCTGTCCTCTCTCTCTCAAAACTAATAAAAACATGTTAAAAATTGAAAAAAAAAAAAAGGAAAAAGTCAATGATGACTTCAAGATTTGGGGTACCATCTTCTGGAAGAATAGAGTTGCCATTGACTAAAATGGAGAAGAGTATAAAAGAAGACAGTCAAGCGTTTTGTTTTGAGCTGATTAATTTTATGAATCCTAGGCAACTGGATACATGTGTCTGTAATCCAGGAGATGGTTCTGGCTGCAGATACAAATTTTTGAGTCATCAGTGTATAGATCGTATCTAAAACCATAGAACAAATTCAGAGATCAATTTATTATTGATATACACTAAGTCTAAGGACAAAACCATGTGTTGTTCAGATATATGAACCTCAGGAAGAATAAAAGAAGTCAGTAAAGAAACTGCAAAGAGCTGCCAAACAAAAAGGAAGAGTACAAAGAGAGTGGTCCGCATGGCTGAGGGATCTGAACCTTGGTTTTCCTGCCTATATTAAGTTTCCATAGACGCCTGCTAACTTTGTCCCTGGATGTGGTGGTATTAGGAGACACACAAAGAATTCCTTGATATCTAGACATATTTTTCTGCCTCACTGCACAGCAGCAATCACAGTGATTGGTAATAAAAAACCAATCACTCTAGCCATTGTAGACTTTGTGGTAGATAGAGAAAGCAAATCCATATTCAGTATAAATATTCATTACAGGAAGGTCAAATTATTTCCCCCTCCATGATAGAAGGGATACAAATGTAATCATCCAGTTACCAGGTAGCTGACTGGCCCCCTGTATCCTATATCAGTAGCTCAGCATTGTCCTCTGCTATTGGCAAGTGGGTCATCAGCAGTGACGGTAGCCAGGTAAGTTTGCCTAGAAGTTCATGTTATAAAATACATACTTGGCTGGCATCCCTGCCATCTTAAGCCACTTTGTTCATAAGCCCATTGAGAAAGCATGAGATTGTAGAGAAAAAGACTGACACTCACAAAATGAGTTATTTGTCTATCTGATCATTTAGAGCCATCTCTGCAGTGGATGGCATTGATAAAGCATTTTTAAAGAAAACAAATATCCTCTGACTCTGAGACATCCATTCACATAGCTGCTCTTCCTTCTTGCCCATATCTTGTCATCATGAACCCTCCAATTCTATTCCTTCCAAACCCCTAACCCTGTGATCATACCATTAGCCAGGCAGCATAAATCCTAAATTCGGATTATCTCAAGTCCTAGGCAAAATAGACAACCAATTCTAACTATTTAATGGTTTATATGCCTTTTGTACCAACCATTTAATGGGGTTATAATTCTTAACAATGAACTTATGGCAGGGACCAGCATATCCTGTACAACCACGCATAAGCATACTTTAATTTCTTTTCCTTGCTCAACTGGTGATAGGAGGCTCCCTAGATGGCTAGAAGGTGTGTGGAAGTATGGGTGAAAGTGCAGCAAAGGAAGGTGCAGTGGGGGGGTGGACCATCTGCTTATATAATGTACATGTACTCCAACCCAATCTTGGGTGAACTGTCTCCATGTGATGATGGGGTGCCACTTAGACACTCAATTTTATAGCTTGGTGGATCAGATAATATCCAATCAGTGATGGGCATCTCAGGTCATCTAGTCATCTTTGGTTTCGGTTTGGGCATTTAATCTCAATCAGGTACATCTGCAAACAATTTTTTTTTTTTTTGGTCAGGAGAATGGTTTGTAGAAAACTGCATGGTTTTGTAGGAAAGTCCAAGGGACTTTGGTTCTCTTATTAGGGATTTTCACTGGCTCCCTTCTGTATCCTGTCCTACCATGGATGCTTAAAGCAACATTGCCTATAGTATGGTATAGGAGCCAAGTGGCAGGGCTTCTTATATATAAGCTAGAACCAGCCAAAGATGTCAAGAAAGCTTCCTTTCTTATTAGTAAAAGTGCCTTAAAATGTAGCATCTTGTTTTTCACTTTAGACAGAGACCATTACCTACCACAAACCACTGGATCCAAGAAACTTTAGTGAGATTTCAGCCCCTAAGTGTTTGTGGGATTTTACCTCCTAGCTTCTAAAATGATTATATCCAAAGGCATTTATGTTTTTGCATCTTCCTGTTACTGACCTCCCATCAGCATGATATAAACATTACAGATTTGCTTTACTCTGGGTTGGCATGAAGATCAAATGAAGACAAAGAGCTGGAGAGTTGAGAAGACACTGATGAAGGATTAAAAATTGTCCTGATATCTGCACTAGGGGAACGTAGGTGCATCTGTAGTGTACATAGAAGGTTTGTTTTATATTCTCCAGGAAGGTAAAAAAAATTTCTGGAACAGAACCTGGGATTGTAATACTCATCTCATCAAGTTTATGAATCAACTGCCATTCTCCAAGATCCTTGGAGCTACAAAATATAAGAGACCCTTTAACACAGTCCTAGAAATTCCCCTTTTCTCTCTGTCTTGAATTTAAAGTTCTAAGTTTTAAGTTCTGTTATGCATTTAGAAATAGCCAGTTTATTCTAGCACATTTCTCATATCCATCTCAGTCACCACCCATACTACTACAGAGGTGCCTTAAATTGGTATTTCATTCCAGGGGACAGTAGATGTGAATTGAAAAAAAACTATTTCTATCCATTCTATGGACTACTGGGGTCTCATGCATTCATTTTTAATATTTTACTTACTTAGAACACTTTTTCTGCTCTCATCTCCAGTGTAATATCCATAAGATTCATTTCTAGTTCTATCTCCTCAGGATAGTCTTGCTTAAACAGAAGATCTTCTTTCATTCTCTGAATTCTACTATAATAGTTATATTTGTAATTGATTTTAATAAAATTACATCTCCTCTGGCAATTATTTAAACTCTTAAGATCAATGTTTAATTTTGGGTATGTATATTTATAATTTCTTTCTCAAGCTAGATTATAATTATTTTAAAGTCAAGGATAATATCTGGTACATATTTCATACTTTACATATCTGGAAATAGTTCCAAGAACATGAACTGAATTCAATGGACTACTTATTTAAATCAAAGTCACATAAATGACTATGGAAATTGTTATCAAAATCATATGTGCACACATATAATAAAAATATTTTTAAAAAATATACACCATATTTTTAGAGCTAGAAGGTTTTTGGACCAGAATATTTAATTGCATTGGCAGAATACTACTTCCAGATTGTTTTGAGGCATTTTCCATGTGACAAACTTTACACCTTTCACCACTTTCTTGGGGGATGGGCCTAGATCTTCACAGGAGTTTTAAATATTTATCATCTCCTAAATTTTATTTACCACAAGATATTTTATAGTTATTCTGTTTATGCTACAGCCACAGCCTTCGTATTCCACTAAGTAGAATACTAATGACATTCTATTAGTCTATACTAAAGTTGCTATACTTTTCTAAATTCACATTAGACTTTTGGGAACTTAATAAATTGGAAAGTTACTTAATGTGAATGAATGTTTATCACTTATAAAATGCAATTACAGTAAAGAAGACTGAAAAAATATCCTATAGGCACTCCCAGTCTTTCACTGGGGGAGCCATGAAAGATGAGATACATACTATTGAAGTAATTAGAAATGATTCTCTCTCTCTCTCTCTCTCTCTCTCTCTCTCTCTCTCTCTCACACACACACACACACACACACACACAGGATGATACAATTTTTGTCCTTCAAACAGTGACTGCTGCTTGCATGCATGCCAGGTAAGACTGCCGTTCCCTGAACCTCCCTGAAACTTTAAAATATTCATGGCAAAAGCAGACGTGCCTTTTCTGATCTAAGTACCATGAATGAGAGTGATTTTATATAAGTTGACAGTAACTTTTCTTATTTTCTTTTAAGTATGCATTTGGGTTTTGCTGGAAATTAAAGAATAAGCTCAATTTTCTTTTCTTTCTCCATTCTTTCTCTTCCCACAGGGAGAGGGAGCAGGCACACAAAAATAATAAAGTCATTATCTGTTTAAGCAAAGACTAGAAACAACTCTATGTGGGACATTCCCCATCTGTGCCACAGCACCAGAATTAAAAATGAATGTTCTATCTGTGTACACCCCTCCTCTCTCCTGCCACCATTTCCCCCTCTCCCCAGAAATTGTTTTCTCTCTACTCAGCTTGAAGGGATGTAAATGATAAGGCATAATGTAAACCTGACCCAATCAGTAAGCTTTTGTTTTGTTCTCAGGAAACTCTCCTTGGCATGATAGAAAAACCACTTGGAAACAATGGGTGGAAACAAAGAACAGAAATGATTTCCACATCAAAATGCTAACGCACCTGTTAATTCCCTGACTTAGTCATTTTATAAGCCAACACTTAAAGAATAAATCCTATCCCAGTGATTCATTAAATCTGCCATGATAGACATTAGCAAAAAACAATACTTATTTACTGCCTTGCAGAGGTAGTCAGCCATAACCAGGATATCATTTTGGGAACCAAAAAATGTGAGTTGTGATGTTCAAAAACTAATGAATGACAAACTTTATCAGCGTCTACAGATTTCACTTGCATAAAGAGATATTTTCACTTTCTTTGTGTTTTACCACTGCACTGAAACTCTGGTTAAATATTGAAGACAAATTAAAACTTATTTCCATAACAAATTAATTTATATAACAATTTTTATTGGGGGTTGGTATATGTTTTTATTTCTTTTATAACTGACAATGAATGTCTATTGTCTTCAAAATGGCAGTACTCATGGGATATTTTTTTCAACATTTTTTATTGTAATTGCATTTTATAAGTGATAAACATCCATTCATGTGAAGTAACTTTTCAATGTATTAAGTTCCCAGAAGTCTAATGTGAATTTTAAAATGTGTAGCAATTTTATTACAAAGAAATATGACTAAATATGTCATTGGTTTTCTACTTAGTGGAATATGAAGGCTATAGTATAAAGAGAATAACTATAAAAGATCTTGCAGCAAATAAAATTTAGGGCATGCTAAATACTTAAACTCCTATTAAGATCTAGTTCTATCTCCCAGTCAAGTGGTGAAAAGGTGTAAAGTTTATCACATGAAAAATGCCTCAAAAAAAATGTGAAAGTAGGGTGGAAGAATGGGTTAAATAGGTGATGGGGACTAAGAAGAGCACTTGTCATGATAAACACTGGGTGATATACAGAAGTGTTGAATCACTATACTGTACACATGAAACTGATATTATGCTATGTGTTAACTAACTGGAATTTAAATAAAAACTTAAGAAAAAAAAAGAAACAATCAATTACGCTGTTCCTGACCCATAAAACTGCTTATAATAATAAACTTTTTTTTGTTACCAAAAAAAATCTGAAAGTAATATTCTACCACTGCAATTAAAATTAACTTAGTTACATAGAGAAATTGAAGGTCACAAGTTTTCTTTTCCCCTTAAAATTCTGAAGAAGCTGGCTCATTACCCTTAGATTTTTAATATCAGGAAGTCTGAGGCCAGTCTGATTTTCCTGTTTTGTTGCTTAGACTGAATTCTCGTCACATTCTTTATAAGTAACACGGAGACACTTCAAAAGAAAATACCTTGAACTTGGTATCATTCTATTAACTTCTCTTATACTCAGGGGACCCTTTTGATGTTGTTCAAGAGGGGGATTTTTTTCTGTTAACTCAATTTGTATATTTTCATTTTCTCCACTACTGCTCAACTTTTCCTCATAAAATTTGTGGGAGTTACTGAGGTTCTACCAGAGTTTCCCCACTATTACTCCTGTGGTAATGACACCTATCTTGAGGGAGAATTGCAAGTTGATTCAATGTGATTTTGTTATTCAGATTATCTCCAGTGCAAATTCCAAAGTTTTAGTATGTGGAAGGTAATTACTCCACTGTCACTAGAAATGATGTAGGTTTTCTTTAGTTTGTATCTTCTGTTGGTCATTGCAATGACAACTTAGAATCAGGGATTAGAGGGCCCTGATGGGCTCATTTTATTTTTATAAACTGATACTTTGTAACCTAGTTTTTTCCATGTTAAAATATTACATGATGCAAAAAAAAATTAGGTTTGTTGATAGCTTAAAGCACATTTGATTGATACATTTGATGCTGTTACATTTTCAAAATTATTTCATCAAAATCTTTTTTCAGCATAGTGGAAAAGTTAGAAGTTAAGTAGAAAACTCTTTTGTACTGACTTCCAGAATGAAACATAAGATTTCCAAAATCCAACTGATATTCAACTTGTCTATACTAGACGAATTTAAAAAAATATATTGTGGGAGGGGAGCTTTCTAAAATGAAGAAGTATCAGACTCCATTGTTCATCTATTACACCATAATTAAGGGTAGTGACACACTGATGTATATTTGTAGTAGTCCGTATTAGTGTGTATTTTAAAAAATAAACTAAGTTTCCAGTAATTGCTAAGATTGAATAAGCCAACTACAGTCTACCTCACCTACTGATTACAAGTCAAAACTCTGGAAAGACTATAAACAGCAACTCCTTGAGGACCTTGAAAAGTAAACACCAGCAGAAGAATTGAGGACTGAATTCAAAACTTGAAAGAGACCCATAATGAGTAGTGAGTTTCACCTTTCCCTTCTTCCTTTGTCTCTTGGCATGGTTCCACCTGAGCTGTCTTCCGTGCAAGGCCCTTGACTCCAATTGTAGTCTCCAAGCTCCATGGCAGTGTTGACATCTCTGTTTAGCCTTGTCACTTCTTAGCATCCACTTCTCATTTCTAATATCAGCACAGCAAACAATTTAACCAATTTCTACAAAATGTTGGGTTCACTTCTCTGTGGTGGTTCCCTTTACCCCAGGGCCTTAGCCTAGATGATCTTTTTGTCCTTCAATTGTAATTTTTTTTTGCAGGGGACTTCCATAAGCTCTCAGTGTCTGCTTTCTACCTGGCTGCCCTGGCACCCTTGAAATCACACAGAGAAGATGTCCTGGTGGAGAAGGTTGGCTTCTCCCTTTTCTGTGGTCTTGGCCACTCAGATCCTAGATTTCTTTTTGTTGTTGTTGTTCGTTTGTTTGTTTGTTTTTGTTTTTGTTTTTCAATCTAACTTTTCTTATTGGCTTAGTGCTATAGCTGATCCAATGCAAGATACTCTGATGTAGCCAGAAATAAAGTCTTCATAGTTAATGGTTTGTGAAGCTGTTATTATTAGTTTTGTTGCTCAAATATTTTCCAAAAAAGTTTTAGAAATTAATAACCCTTAAGTCTTTGATACTTGTAATATGCTCTGTGGTTTTCCCCAGCTTCAGCAGAAATAACAATGGACTAACTGATATCTTTAGCTGGTATCCACCTATTTGCTATAAAACCAACAGTCTCCTCCCCGTTTTTAGAGATTTAATAGATATATAGGCCCTTTTTAAAGTGAAAGTTTATGTATGCTCAAGGAAATATTTTCTGAGCCCTTGCAAATATTCACAAATTATTCTTAAGAAAATGTTCAATACAATGAGGTAATTATAAGTGATTGAGTAGATGTTAGTATACTGTTTCTTAGGGATTTAGGTCAGAATTGGGTTACAGACTTCTCAAATCCAATGTGAAATTCTATAGGTTGTACAAAATGGATTTAAATGTAAAACTGCCTCCCCAAAATATATGAAACTTGATGAAACATGCTCATACACATACTTAAAGAAAATTTAAAAACAACTAGTTTAGTAGTCTCTAGAAGGGATAGGGGACAATAATTTGATAAACTGCATTATGCCAGAAAATTCCAGTCCTGCTGCTGCAGCAACTGTAACTCTGATTTGATTTCAAAATTGGACGAGTGAAGTTTTTAAAACCTCAAGATCTGAGATACCAATTATACATGAGGATTCTTTAGGGGCCCACTACTCTCATAAAAGAAAAAGTCTTATTCAAAGTATTTTATATTTATTTGACTCTGATGTCAGAATAGTCACTGACATAAAGGTTTGAATTAAATTTAAGTTCTAAGTGTCAGCTTTCTATTGGCCTTAAACTATGAAAATTTGGAAAATTCACCTCTGGGAAATTTGTCACACTATGATTTAAAAATACATAGCTGAGGGGCACTTGGTGGCTCAGTCGGTCAAGTGTCCAGCTTCAGCTCAGGTCATGATCTCATGATTCGTGAGTTCGAGCCCCATGTCAGGCTCTGTGCTGACACCTCGAAGCAGAGCCTGCTTTGGATTCTGTGTCTCCCTCTCTCTCTGCCCCTCCCTGCTTGTGCATTCTCTCTCTCTGTCTCTGTCTCTCTCTCTCAAAAATAAATTAAACATTAAAAACATTTTTAAATGAAAATAAAATAAAAATACTTAACTGAAATAAACAAGAAAGGTGGGGGATGGGAGAATTTGATTGGCAAGGTATAATGCAAAATTTACCCAGTGGCTTTCAGACACTGGAGTTTCATTGAGGGAGACAGCTTCAGTCACATAAGATCCTGCCATATTTTGAGAGGTAAGCTATAGAATCAAGTCATTATCTTTATGTGTTATTTTCTGTTCTATCTTCTCCAAATCTGCCTCCTTGATAGTCTCTATGATGTTCTGGCTTTTATCAGAAAGAAGTTTGAACTTCTTATTGTAAGTAATGACTGCAAGTGCATAAGCTATGACTTGACAAATATAAAGCACTCCTTTGCAGTAATAGCACTAAGGAAAGCTTCACCTTCCTTGAACCATCCCCTAGATGAGATCACTCAGAACCACATGCTGGTCAAAGGGTACAAAATTGCAGTTATGTAGGATGAATAAGTCTAAAGATCTGATGTATAGCATGATGACTATAATTAATAATACTATATTGTATGTTGGACATTGGAGAAGAGAATAAATTTTAGGTGCCTCATCGTCCACACAAAAAATGAAACTATGTAAGGAGATATATGTTAATTAGCCTGACTATAATAACCATTTCACTATGTATATGATTATAAAAACATCTTGTACAGAATTGGATATTTATATATAATTTTTAAAGAAAGAACCACAGTTTATATATTTTTATACTAAAAGACACCTGGTCTGGATTCACCAAAGCTTCATGGATGCTCAGCCAAATTACAGGAAGATTGACCTCACATCAGTTACTCATCCCAAACTAAGTGGTACAATTGTCCAAACCATACCCAACCATTCTTAGCCTATTGCCATCAGGCATTTGTAGCTCATATTAAAAATTTGGGAGGTGTTTAAGTCATGAAGATGGAGCTCTAATGAAAAGGATGAGTGCCCTCACAAAAGAGATCTCACAGATTTCCCTAGCCCCCCTTCCACCATATGAGGGGACAATAGGAAATTTGTAACCTGGAGGAAGACCATCCCCTCACCACACTGGCATTCTGATCTTGGACTTCCAGTCTCCAGACCTGTGAGAAATCAATTTCTATTGTTTATAATATACCCAGTCTGTCCTATTTTGTTATTATAGCCCAAATGGACTAAGACTCTTCCTTGAGATCATGTCATGATCTCAAGGCTTGGAGTTCAAGCCCTGAGTCCGGCTCTGTGCTGACAGCTTGGAGCCTGGAGCTTGCTTCAGATTCTGTGTCTCCCTCTTTCTCTGACCTCCCCCACTCTCTCTCTCTCTCTCTCTCTCTCTCCCTCTCTTTCTGTCTCAAAAATAAATAAACACTTAAAAACTTTTTAATAAATAAATAAGTAAATACATAAGTAAATAAATAAATAAAAGACATTGTTATTTAAGTATTTTAGAAAAAGTGGCAGGAATTCTTCAGGAGAATTTTTACTTTCTTAACTCTATCTATAACTCCATTTTTGTAGGTACACCTTGACCGTAACACCCATGATATTTTAGTCATTTAAGTGTACTGTTTTCTATCTCTCACATAACTTACATTGACATTGTCCTACAAAATAAACTAGGCTATGAGTAAAGATTTGCCAATGGCATGAAAACAATATTCCAATTTTACACAATTTTGGATACTTTTAAATTTGTATACATATCTACCAGCAACCTACAGTTTTCTTTGCAGTCTAATCTATATTATCTTTTCTTAAAGAAAAAAATCTTTTTAAATGTTGATACTTTAGCTCTAATTAAGCTTATTCTACTTATCCAAAATTTGCACATTTGGAGTTCCTTCCTATTATGAATAAAATGAAGAATTCTCAATATGTAAAAAATTACACTTGCCAAAAATATTAAAGTATTTTCCCCTAGACTTTAATTTTATTTATTTATTTATTTATTTATTTATTTATTTATTTAGAGTATGCATGTGTGAACCCATGAACGCACATGAGTGAGGTAAAGGCAGAGTTAGGGAGAGAGAGAATCTTAAGCAGGCTCCATACTCCATGCTCAGCACAGAGTCAGATGCAGGGCTCTATCCCACAACCTGGGATCACGACCTGATACAAAATCAAGAGTCAGTCACTCAACTGAGCCACCGAGGCGTCCTGAATACCCCCCAGACTTTTCATGTCTAATTCATGCATGCATATTTGACCAAGACTTTGATGGCAACCTACATTTGGTACACAAATGTGCCCTAAACACCTCTTCCAAGTCACCCCATGAGGGGATAGAGAATAAGCGTCATGAAAGGGCAGGGGTCAAGAGTTAGAGGTGGATTTATCCATCTTTGTTTTAAATATTTGTAGTAATATATCTCATTTGAAAGTTTAAAGGACAATCCTTCACGTTGACATTAATACAGACACTTCATCAGCAGTTGGGCCATTCCCATTTCCCACTCCTTGTCTGGCACCTGAGAACTCTTGACTTTCATCAGTAACAGTTCTATGAAATCCCCATGAGACATCCAAAGTCTTACAGTCTTTCCTACCTGGACTCACTCTTTTATTATCAGTATATATATTTATTGATTTTCACACAGAAATTGAGAGATGTTGCTCTGTGTATATTAATGAGTCTATTTTGGGATTTTAATATTTATGTAAGAAACTTAGATTATCCTTAATTCCTAGGCCTATCATCCTAGAATTTTGGTTCTTAATTGTGGGGAAATAGGACAGTGCTTGATATCAGAACTTGGACCGTGAGTCAGAAATGATCCTACTAGCCACTGCCCATCCACCTATTCCTCCCTCTGAAATCCTTAAGAAAATTACTCTCCTAATGCATAAGCCTGATTTATATAAAAACTAGTCAGCTTTCTTAATTATTCTTCTTTGGGGAGCTACTAAATCTGTTGAATAAGCCTAATTCATTTTTTTGCTGCTTTGTCTTTCCCCTACCAGACTATACTGACAGAAGACAGAGGCCAAACCTAATTTAACATAAAATCTTATGATCTGCATTTGGTACTTGTGAGGATGGCTACCATAATAACAACAGCAGCAAAGAAATGGCTTAATACAACAGAAGGTTATGTTTCTTTCATTTAATGAGCCAATATAGAGGTTATTGGTTAACAGATAGCTTTCCTAAATGTCACCATTTTTTTCTGTTTGATAAACTCATCAATCCCCTTGTCTTGGAGAGACCTCTATTTTCAGGTGAGAAAGGAAAAAGAGAAGATAGAGAAAGAATATCTACATTTCAATCATTGTGGCCCAAAAGTGGTATGGCATTTTTATAAGCCATACAGCCCTACCTAGAAGCTAGGGGGTGTGGGGCAGAGTCTAGGCAATGCAGCCAGCAAAAATGATTCTATAAAAAAAGGAGGTGCATTACATTTTTTTAAAGGAAGCATATAATTTTTTTCATGAATAGACATTGCCAAATAACAAAAAGGAACAGTTTTTATAAATTAATAAAGAAATATCTGACAACAAATCACAATGGCATGATACCTAGACTCATTTTCTTCCACATGCTAATGAGTTATGTATCTGTCAATGTTTAGTTTCGAGATGACCACCTACATCATGAGAAGCATAACTTCTACTTTTTTTTTTCCTGGAGAATTTCTTACTAAAGCCCTATGCACTTCTGCTCCAATCTGAACCAGTTGTGCTGCAGCTTGATAGGAATGCCACACTTGGATTTCCCTTGGAAGCAGTCCTTGGACTACTTTCTTTAATGGAATTTCTGTTTCCTTATCCTGGTTTATCCCTTTGTGCTGCTGAAGCACATCTTCCAAAGCTTCTTAAAAAGGGTGAAAAGGAAAACTTTTGAACCCTTCACACTTCAAACCTTTTATTTTCTTTTCATACTCAATTAATAATTTGGTCAATGATTAAACTCTAAATTAAAATGATTTTCACTGAGAAAGTTGAAGGAATTGCTTCATTTCCTTTGGGCATCCATTATTATGTTTGAAGTCAAATGTTTTACATGTGGCCTGTGGGAGATCTGGGTATCTTTACAGGCAGGACAGGCAGGTAACCAGCAGTCACATAGGGCCTCATGCTTAAATGGCCTTATGCTTGGTTTAATGGTCTGCCTTGGTGTAATGTCTTGAAATACTTACTACTTGTTTTTGAATGGTGTTTTATAACTGAAGTGTGATGGAACAATTGAACATGTGTTGGGTGGTCATATATGGATGCATCTCTTGCCATCCCCCTGCTTTCCTGGGATGGATTCTCAGCTTCCATTGCCCAGGCCCCTTGAATACCAGGCCTTGCTCAGCTTTCCCCCACCACTCCTTTACCCAGAGATAGATGCTACCCTTCAGCCCTAGCAAGGCCAGTTTCATGCACAGGGTCATAAATATTAGGTGTCCAGGTACCAAACACATCCCAACACAGAGTTGCAATACTCAAGGGTTGCCCTCTTCCTGGGTTGCTGTGGCAGTTCCAAGAGGCAGGAAGTTGCCTGACTGGACTTGCCCATCCCTGGCTAGAGCACAGCACACCCTTAGTAGGTGGCAGCAGAGAGCTATGGGAGCCCTCAGACACCTGTGAGGGTCTGAACTCACACTGCCAGTATCACCACACTCAAGGAAGTGCACCATTAAGTACCAAATAGAAAATGTCATGACAGGTTGAAAATGTTTGATACTTATGTTTAATAAATGTTTTAGTTTTGTTTTGTTTTGGTTTTAGAGAGAGAGAGAGAATGTGAGTTGGGAAGAGAGGCAGAGGGAGAGAGAGAATCTCAAGCAGGCTCCACACTCAGCATAGAGCCCAACACGGGGCTCAATCCCACAACCCTGGGATTATGACCAGAGCCAAAATCAAGAGTCATATGCTCAATCGACTGAGCCATGCAGGTGCCCCAGTATTTTACTACTTTTAATGACACTTCTTTCTCTGCTTTTTGAACAAGGGACTCTCGTTTTCATTTTGCAGTAGGGCCCACAAATTATACAGCCAGTTTTGCACTCAGGTTTTTGAAGTTTCTTCTGATATGTCTTGGGATGTATCTATATTCATTCACCAAGCTGGGGTGAAAGGACCCCATTCATTGGGTCCTTTATTTATTGTTTTTTTTTAATTTTTAAATGTTATTTATTTTTGAGAGAGAGAGAGAGCATGCACATGTGTAGAGGAGTGGGAGGGGCTATTATGTTTCTAATTTCCAAATATTATTATATTGTTATTAGTAAGTATCCTTTCCATTGAGTCTCACTCCATTTTTATAATGTAATATTGTCTCATCTCCTTAAAAATAATAATTTTATTTATTCATTTATTTATTATGGTTATTTTTTAGTTTTTTTCTATTTCCTGCATTATTTCTGTTTCTTTAGGGTTTCTTTTAGAATTCTTTCTTTTGGCCTTTCTCTTTCAAGTTGGAGACTCCCCCTCAGATATTTCTTGATCCTTAAAATCTGTTTACTTTTAAAAGTAAAACACATAAAAGTCGACAGTCCTTGTATTTCTGTAGGTCTTGTTAACTTGAATGTCTCAAAGGATAATAACAAGATTTAGGCCACTTTTCCATTCATGACTCATAAATAAAAGTATCTGGAAGTTTATTCTTTAGGACAGATCAGGGAGGAATTACCTGGTCTTCAACTTGAGGGGCATTTGAGGATTAAACTACACAGTTTCCTTATGCAAATTTTCACCTAATCCCCTTTGTGTTTAATCCAGTGCCTCCCTTCAACTGTTTTTCTGGTATCAATGATTCCAGAGCTTGCCTGGTAACATTTCTCTAGAAAAACATTTTCCTAATTCTACCACCTGAGAGTTGGGCAGGGAGGTGGAGCGAGGCAGGTTATAACAAGAGAGAGAATGAATGCCCAATCACTCTGCATACAAACTTTCAAATTATCCCTCAGCTCCAACTAGACACCCAATCCCTGTGTGCCTGTGCTTCTCAGGGTTCTGCAAGGAAAGCCTGCTCAGTACACAATACAAGAAAAGACCCTCTGCAGGGACAGTACAGTATACCTTGCTCCACCACATTACTTCAAATATCACTCTTCCATCGGCTTTTTCTCCTTCAAAAACTCCCTGAGATCTCCTTTCATCTCCCACTCCTGTTGTACTTCTCTGTAAAGTCTGTTTTATTTCTGTACTGTCATTTCAATAGCATTTCATAAAGTGGAGAAGATTAGTGTGTGTTCAATTTAGCAACTTGAACTGGAGCCCTCAATCATCACCCTTAATGGTTGTATATAGCACCTGTGTGTTGGACTGAATCATGATTGATCATACCAATTCCAACTTCAGAAATTTTATTGCTTTATATCCACCATTATGAACAATATCTAATATATACATCCTTACACAGTTATTCCCTAAGAAAAAATATATTAGTAGAATTGTAGACTCAGGCCGTATGCATTGTTAAAATTTATATATGTGTGTGTGTGTGTGTGTTTGTATGTATCTTATTTGAGAAAAAATGTCTATTGGTTGCCACTAAGCATGAAGTTGTTTAATGATTTGACAGGATAAGTGTTTTCTTGCAATTACTCTCATAATTTTATCAAACACCTGTCCATTTTATATTGAGAGTATATATTTTCTGTGTACTATTAATATAAATAATTATAAAAAAGATTTATTGATGTACTATGTTTGAATTCCTAGAGAAAATCTCACTTGAGTATGACATATTATTCATTAAAATAATTTGATTCCTAGTAGCTATCATTAAATTTGGACATTTGGATATTTATCTATAAATGTGTTTAATTGGGAGATATCTTTTATTAATTTTACTGTCTTTTAAAGATTCATTGGGGCACTTGGGTGGCTCAGTTGGTTAAGTGGTCGACTTCAGCTCAGGTCATGACCTTGCAGTCTGAGTTAGAGCCCCACATGGTCAGCTCAGAGCCTGGAGCCTGCTTCCAATTCTGTCTCCCTCTCTCTCTGCCCCTGCCCCGCTCATGCTTTCTCGCTTTCTCTCCCTTTCTCTCTCTTTCTCTGTCAAAATAATAAACATTTAAATTTTTTTAAAAAAGATTTAGTATAAGAGCTATATTTTCCTTGTAAAAAGAATTGGAAAGTTTTCCTTCTTAACCAAAGTTCTAGCTTATGTTTGGAAGGCAATATGACATAACGATAAAATTTCCTATCTTGGAACTAAACAGTTCTATCTTTGAGTTCTGTCTATACTACTTACTGACCAGATAATTGCTCTGGGACACATGTAAAACAGAATAATAATAATGATTAAATAAGACACTTTATAAAATAGTAGCAGAATAGTACGGTAAATAGTATCTTTAATTATATATGCAGCAAAATCCATAAAAACATCCCCCTCTAAAATAATTCTATGCTATTTTAGCAATAGAACTAAACATAAAAACGTAGCAAAAAATATTATACCATAAAATCTACCAAGAATTAAATCTGAGCTTTTGCTCATTTTAAATGCTTTAAAAACAGTTAGGAACTACCTTAAGCATCAAAAATAAAAATATGGACTTCTTGGCAGGTGAAAATGTCTCAATAGATAAGTTTAAAGATAGAGACCCCTGATGGAAATTTCTGGGCTGAAAAATCATTAACAGACCCCTTTTCAGACTCAGCAGAATTAAAGTTGTGCTTCTTATATTTTATCATGCCACAGAGTCACCTGGAAGCCTCTTTGAAGCACAGTGATTCTGATTCAGCAAGTCTTGAGTGGGGCCAGATAATCTGAATACCTAACGAGTTCCCAGGTCATGTGGATGTGGATGCTACTGGTTCAGTGACCACACTTGGAAAATTACTGCTATAGAGAAATCAGTCCTTCCATTCATGAAGGCATCCCCTGAGACAAACTATCCATAGTGGCCAAGGCTTACCATAAATTGTATCTCTTCTGATAATTACAATTTCATAAGGTAGTCAGGTGGGTACTAGCATCTCCATTTTTCACATGAAACAACCGTGTGATTTTTTCCCAAATGCACTGCTAACATGACCAATGAAAGCATTATAACTTTGGCCTTCGTCAACAAAATACTTTCAGGCATCTGAAGCTATTTAAAACTAAAAACTCCATGGTGTATTTCAGCCACTATTATTAATGGCAAAAGTTTTTACAGAGAATTCATCCTTTTAGTTAGTACAAGTCCGTGAGGTTTTTATGTAAGTCAAGGAAGATAGACAAACTAGAGATTTTTAAAATAAAAAACTATAGTAAGCCTCTTGAAAGCAGGGACAGTATTTCTGAATCACTAGCATGTAGTTGCATATCTGCCTTAAAATAGAAACTTAATCCTTTAATAAATGGTATAAGTCTGTATTTTTTTTAGATTATTTATGTATCCTTTATTTTTGTGACATCTCCAATTCTATAATGAGATAATTCAAGGTGAGACCTATTTGGAATGCCAAGGAAATAAATTTAATTTGGCATGTCATCTGAGGAAAACCTACAACAACTGGGGAAAATGCATTTAAAAATTCAAGACAGGTCATTTTTGTAAAACAAAACAAAAACATTAAAAAAAACTATAAATCTAGCCAGAAATTGATTCCAAGAACAAATGTTTTAAAAATCACCTGACCTTTATGTTTGTTTCCTCTCTAATTAATATGTGCCAAACTGAGGCACAAAATTATAAAGTTTATTTAAACAACATTGGTAATATTCTAAAAGGATGTTAAGAAAACTCCAAATTTCTAATAATGTATTTATCAGAATGTAGTTTTTTTCAAAAATGTAAACTGGATGGTTTATTATAAAACATTTCTAGAGCATAATTCTTAGTACAGAATTAAAAAAAATAAATTTCTATTTCAAAATGCTGCTGTCATAAAATGAAAAAAAATGCTCAAGCTTGTTAGCAAAAAACATTCATCTGTAAAGCATCATCCATCCAAAATAGTTGATAACATAAGCAATAAGACCATTATCAAAGGGCCTACCATTTTAAATGAACAGAAAACACAAAGATACAACTAAAATGCATCAAATAAATGGAAGAGTCATGTAATCTGTATCCTGCCAATATAATTTCTCAAGAACTGGTAGAGTTCTGGTAGAACTAGTCAGCAAACCTTGAATTTAATTGGGTGTGGAGCAGGTCACTAACAAAAAAATTTAGCCAAGTAATTAAGGTCATTCACAAACAAAATCTCTCTGTCCATAAAGGATACTTTTCTGAGGGAAAATTATTGCAACACTACTACACATTTCAGTATTTATTTGCGTTTTACACTAATATAAACTGCAGATTTCCTAAAAAAAAAAAAAAGAAGAAGAAAGCATGTAACATTTCCCAAAGTTATTTGACCATTGTTCTAGTTTCTTATTGCTGCTATTAACAAATTACCACAAACTTGGTAGCTTAGAGCAACACAAATTTATTGTTTTACAGTTCTGGGGTCCAAAATGTGTCATAAGGGCTGTGTTTCTTCTGAAGGCTCAAGGGGAAAATCCATTTTGTTACCTTTCATAGGTTCTAGAGGCTACCTGCATTCACTAGCTTGTGGCCCTACTCTCCATCTTCAAAGCCAGCCATTCAGCACCTTCGATCTTTCTCTCTGTCCCTCTGCTTTCACTGTCACATTTCTGACTGTTCTCTTACAAGAACATTTTTTATTACACTGGGCTCACTCATATAATCAAAATAATCTCCCCATCTCTTAATCACATGCACAAAATCCCTTTAGCTATGTAAGGTAACATATTCTTAGATTCCAGGGATTAGGATGCAGTCATCTTTAGAAAACCTTTATTTACCCAATACCCAAAGTATTTTTATAAGAAGATGGACAAGTTTCCAGACTCTGGAAGCAGAGGTGAGAAAATGAAGAATAAGCTGTATAGAAAATACCAATTTATTGTGAAAAAACTGTAATTGCGGAAGTCCTGTGGCTTGCGACTTGAACCAGTTGTACCAAAATGAATAGTCCAATGAGGCAAGGAAAAGCACTAGGGCACTAGGACCCTGTCTTGGCATGCCTCTAGATTCTTTAAATACTATGTTAAATGTTCCTTAAGATGATTAGAGAATTATACAAAAGTGTATAAAGGAACAAGAGATAAATGTGAGTACTATGACCTGTTGGATTAAGGGAATTTATATGTTTAATGAAGATGTGCCATGATCCATGGTAATGAGGGATAATTAGAAGATGGGATTTGGAAAGCTCATAAGGTTATGTGAGGTCGATGTGATTTGGGTATCTTATGTTGTGCTAAAAGCATACTCCCTTAGTTAAGCCAAGACACACACACACAAAAAGTTAAATCTAGTTTCAATTAAAAGGCAGCATAGTGTAAAGTGGTTACTTGTCCATGATCTAAGGCCAGGTTTCCAAGTAAAATTGTAACTCTACCACCTTAATTTCCCTTTACCTCTATAGAACAGTTTCCTCTCCTGTAAAATGAGAAATATATCTATGCCATATTATTGGTAAAGATTAGATATATTATATAAATTGAGCTCAATACATTTTATCTATTGTTCTTACAATTGCTCTGGTTTCTGAGGAAAAAAGTGAAAGGCAACAATGACAGAAGAAGATGGCCCAGAGCTAACTGTGAACATGTCTTCTCCTGACTGTATCTCCTGTAACAACAACAACAAAAATAGATAAATGTGTGGTTATATACATTCTAGAATGGTGAGATGAGAGAAAGAATAATTCTCCTCCAACAATCTTAACTAACTATGTGAAATCACTGTTTACCCTACATCCACTAATAGAATACAAAGGTCTTGAAAAAGTAAATTCCCTTTCACATGACTCACAAACATTGATATATTTTGGAATCAGCTTGGGACATCGAAGAATACTGGTTCCTGGATCCCACTTCCAGCCATTATTACTTCCTTGTTCTGGGGGCATCCTTGGCATTGATATCTATACAAACTCCCTTAGTGATTTTAATGTGCAGCAAAGTTTGGGAACCACTGCCCTTGCTAGTTAAAGACTTGTAACTAATGAAGAAACACCGAGTTTGCCATGGAGCAATGTGCTTCAGGTCTGCACTTTATTACTTTTGAGTTCATATTAGTGTCTAATTCTTTGAGTTGCTATAGATATAGTATACTAAATCATGTTTAATTACTGGATATTAAACTGCTTTGGCCTGTAAAAATGGTAACTTCATACACAGTTAATTCTGAGTAGTGTTTTTGCAGAATGGTTTTTGTCCTAAACAAACTAAATGTCCATTAATTTTTAAAAAATGGATAAAGAAAACACGGCATATACACACAACAGAAGGCTATCATAAAAAGAAAAGAAATGCTGCCATATGCTACAACATGGACTAGCCTTGAGGATAATATAAGTGAAACAAGCCAACCACAGAAGGATAAATACTGTGTGATTAAACTTGCATGGTTATCTAATAGAGCTAAACTCATAGAAATAGAAAGCAGAATGATGGTTTCCAGGGGCTGGGGGGAGGGAGAAATGGAGAGTTGCTCTTTAATGTTTATAGAGTTTCAGTCATGTAAGATAAAAAAGTTCTAGAGATCTGCTATGTAAAATTATGCTTATATGGTATGTGGGTTCGAGCCCCACATCAGGCTCTGTGCTGACAGTGTGGAGCCTGCTTGGGATTGTCTCTCTCTTCCTCTCTTTCTGCCTATCCTCTGCTCAAGCTGTCTCTGTCTCTCTCAAAATAAATAAATAAACATAAAAAATTTAAAATAAAATAAAATTGTGCTTATAGTTAATAATATGGTACTGCACACTTAAAATTTAAGAGGGTAGATCTCATATGTACCTTTTACCACAATAAAAAAAAGTGCTATGTTATAAAAACTAGATTTGCCAGAAAATACAGTACTTCCCCCACTTCTTCCACCTTTAATGTCTTCACTTTGAATTCCATCTATCAGAATCTTATCAAATCTTGAAATCCTAGCTCCAATGCTACATTCTCCATCAGTGCCTTATGTTGTAGAACGTCATTAGCCTTGCCCATGGAGAGAAGATCCCAGGGAGGGGGCAGCGACAAGAAGAAAGGACATGGGCTACCTCTAGAGTATCATCAAAGACTTTAGTGAAAAATCTATTCAGAAAACGAATGAGTGAGAAATAGTGGGGAATAGAACCCTTGTGAGAATGGAGACAGAAGTGGAAATAAGGACACTGAATTTCTAAAAATTGTATAACAAAGTGCAAGGACAGGTGCAGTGGGAGAGGTGGGAAGCACAGCCCCAAGCAAGACTGCAGAGCAGGAGCATCTCATTGACAGCATTGAGATTAGCTGAAAATAGAATGAGGTGTGCATGTTGGGAAAGTTTGATAAAAGCATAATATTGCTGTGAGCAATTAGATGTTCGAATTAAATTATGCTTACTGCCATTATATTTATATCCAATTCAAATTGTATGTAATTAAAGGAACTAGCATAAGAGATTGGCATAAACTGTTTTCTTAGCTTCCTTCTTGGCACACGTTATTGAAGGAAACAAGTAGAATAAGAAAACAGGGCACCAGTCCCTATTTGTGCCTGATCCCTGGAGGTCCCTATAAAATAAAGTAAAAGTGTGAGGGTCTACAGCACACTCAAAAAGAGGAATATCTCACATGGGGGCAAAAAGGGATAGTTTTTATAGATTCCCATCATCACTAGATTTTAGCCCTCCTCCCCATGTTCAAGTGCGTCTCTCTCCTGAACCAAAGAAGAGTAAGCATGACTGCGGTCTTCATGTCCTCAGTGTTCTAGGCCTGAGAAAGAGACAGAGACAACTTTTTATTACTAACCTCAATTATAGGCGGTCATACCTCTATCTCAAACACCTTTGCACTTCTTCTATGATACTCGTCGCCAAATTGTAAATGGGCTTTGACTGAGGCATCCTGGGACCTCAGCACTACCAGCTACAGAGAAAGGAGAACCAAGACCAGAACAGATAGAGGAAAACCAATCCAGGAGCACAGCTGGTCCTGTGGGACAGTAGCTCCATTATGACAATGTGGTGATAAAGTAGGTAAGGGTGATGGAGGTTATACCCATTAGGAGCAGATCACCCACAGATCACAACTGCCACTGGGACAAGACAGAAGGGCAGTGGGTGGATATATTCTATGCCACGTCAGTAGTTTAGTATTTCCAGATGATTAGAACATGAAGAGCAGATACCTGGTGACCAATTTGGAGTGTGGAAAGGACTATACTTCCTGGGAAAAGAGGTTTATTAGAGATAGGTTGGGTATTGAGAAGGTATTCTCTAAGACTCAGTGGGAAATAGCAGTAGAAGATAAAGGAAGGCAGAATCTACAATAGAGGACGCTGGCACTTGTGTTTTTAGTATTTGTGCCAAGAGTCATCGAAAGTACACTAGATTCGGGGTCTGAATCTGTGTCTGCCTACATACTACCTGCTTTTATCAGGAGGATATCAATGACTAAAACATCCTAGACTGCTGGAACCAGGAATCAGTAACTGGAGGTAAAAAACATTAAAGCCATAGTTAGCTTCGTATAATAATTAACTTATGTGCTTAACATATTTCCTATACTAGACAGTAAACTCCCTGAGGGCATGGATGATGCCTAATTTGTATTGAACCCCTGGAGATACATGAGCTTATTATAAAATTGGAAGATAAAAGGGAAGAAAATTGTGGAAGTTCCCCTACAATAATATCCAGGGCTTCTGGATGAATTTGTATCCAATTTCGTTCTGCAGACACATTTCTTCTTGAATTATAATTGGTACATCACTGCCATCTGGCATTTCATGGCTAAGCAAAGCACCTTTTCCAGAAAGTAAAAAGTCAGTGGTAATAAATAGCAGCTTGTGTCCACTGTGATGCAATAACATAGATTGTGGGCATTAATTTATTGCCTTGAAATGGAAAAAAATTAAATATAAGCACTAAAGAACAACATCTATCATGATGCATAAAATGCCAAACAGAGGAATGGGTGTGACAATGTATACAGTTTATTCAGGGAATGATGACTCCAGTTTGGCTTTGTTTTTCAAATACATTCAGCACTTTTCCACCAATGCGATTTTGCTCGTGCAGCTCCTTGCTGCCTCAAGTCCCTCCCACCAGCATTATTGTTGAAAATTCTGCCCATACTTCAGGCCTCGGTCAAATGGTATCTCTTACATGAAGCTTTTTCTGATCCCCAGATCCATGAGTGGCATCTCATTCCTTTTTTGTTGACACTCATCCTTATCCATTTGTCTAAATATCAGTGGCCCCTGGTCTCGGTGTTTGGGTCTCTTCTCTTCTCTACCCATGCCATCATTGGTAAGTGATCTCATCCAGTCACAAGAGTTTCAATCTCATGCATAATTATTGAATTCCCCCCTTTTCCCAGCCTTGAACTCTCCTTGATGTAGTCAACTGCCTACTATATATCTATACTTGTATATCAACAGAAATTTCAAATTTAACATGTGCAAAGCAGAACTTTCAATATTGTCCTCCCAAATTATCCTCCTCCATTCCTCTAAACAAGAGTTATTTTTGATTCTTCTTTTTCTCTCAAACCACACATCCAATATACTCCAAGCAAATCTCCTCAGCTGTATCTTTCAAATGAAGAGAATCAGGGAACATTTATCTTTCTACAACCACCAGAGCCTGAGCCACCATTTTCTCTAGCTTGGACCTCCACCAGAGCCTCCTTACAGATTATTCAGATTCCACTCCTTCTCCAATCTATCTCCATGGGGCAGCTGGAATATTTTTTCAGAATTTAAACTAGATAATTTGACACCCATGCTTAGAACATACAAGTGAATTTCATCACACTTAAAACAAAAGCCTAAGTCCTTTATAGCAACTGAAAAGCTTTATATTCTTCTCCCCAGGACTGTCTTCCAAACATCTTCCCCTGCAACTGACTTGTCTCCCCATGAACTTACCTCCTTGCTTCTCTTTGGACATCAGGATTTACTGTACCATAGGGCACTTTCATCTGTTTTTCCTCTTACTGTAACGTCCTTCTCCTATGCCTTCCTATGGTGGTTTCCCCCACTTAATTAGGTCTCTGTCACATGCATTGTTTTTTATTTATTTATTTAGAGAGAGAGAGAGAGAGAAAGACAGCACAAACAGGGGAGGAGGGAGGAAGGAGGGGAGAAAATCCCAAGCAGGCCTTGTGCTATCAGCACAAAGCCCTACACAGAGCTCATTCCCATGAACCATGAGATCATGACCTGAGCTAAAACCAAGAGTTAGATGCTTACCCAGCTGAACCACCCCACATGCCTTATCTTCTAAGAAGCCTTTCTTGACTGCACATTCTGAAAGAACTACCCCAACCCTTTTGTTGCTTTTTAATATCCTTATCCTAGTTTGTCTCCATATAATTTATCTCTCTTTGGAAACATACTTCATATTTATTTATTTATTTGTTATCTTTATAATCCCTTTGGAATGTGAGCTCCATTAAAGCAAGACTTCTGTTTTGATGTTAATATCCCAACATCCAGAATGATGACAGGCACAGAGTAATAATTTAATAAATATTTGTTATATAGCAGTTTCTTTGAAACCTATTTAAAGTGTTTTTATTTCTTGTAGGCATTTAGTATGTAATTAATCTTCCCTGGAGTGCTATAAGCTTCTTCAGGGCCAGAAATATGTCTATCCATGTATCCTGAACAGAATTAAGCATATGGCTTTGATTTCATGATACAGAATAAATATATTTTTACCCAATTTATAAAGAAAAATAGAGATAGTACTTGGAAGTTTAGCATTTCAAGCTAAGAAGGTTGAAAGCTGAGAGGTAGTCACTGTGGAGTGATTTTTATAGGTTCTAGGGGAAAGACATGGTTACTTGATACTTCAGCTGAGGAACTCACCCTCTTAAAAACTGTGGAGATTTGGGGTGCCTGGGTGGCTCAGTCAGTTAACTGGATGACTTCAGCCCCGGTCATGATCTTGAAGTTCATTGTTTCGAGCCCCGTGTTGGGCTCTGTGCTGACAGCTCAGAGCCTGGAGCCTGCTTCAGAGTCTGTGTCTCCTTCTCTCTCTGCCCTTCCCCTGCTCATGCTCTATTTCTCTGTCTCTCAAAAATAAATAAACATTAAAAAAATTTAAAAAATTTAAAAATATAAAAAAACTATGGAGACTAACTAAAATACTTGAGCATTTAGTTACTCTATTAATCCTATGATATAGAAAGAATTGGAGGTGAGAGAAATGTACAGATAAAAGATCAATTTAGAGAATGTTACAACTGGCTAGGTAAAAAGTCATGAAACTCAAATGCGGCAATGCCAATGAGTCAGAAAGAAAGAGAAAACTACAAGGGGCCCTTTGGAAGGTTACTTGGTATTGATACTGGATCACCTTGGCCACACTTCAGAGGTAAAAGACAGAGGAACAAGAGGCATTAGAATGACTTTACAGTTTGTACCTAGATAACAGAGAGGACAATTGTGTCAATATAAATTTAAAAATTAGGAGGCATAGTGCTTGGGTGGCTCAGTTGGTTAAGCTTCTGACTCTTGATTTGGCTCAGGTCATGATTTCATGATTTCATGGTTTGTGGGTTTGAGACCGGCATCAGGTTCTGCGCTGACAGCATGGAGTCTGCTTGGGATTCTCTCACTTCCTGTCTCTCTGCCTCTCCCATACTCTCTTTCTCTCTTTCTCTGTCTCTCTGTCTCTGTGTCTCTCTCTCTCTCTCTCTCTTTCAAAAGTAAACATGTAAATTTAAAAAAATGTTATAAGGAAGCAACAATGTAAGGAGAAAATTAATATTTAAGGAGAAATATTAATGTAGTGCAGACATTTTGGATCAGAAAAAAAATGAAGGGAGTGGGTAAAAGCATAAAGACAAAAATGGGAAGAAATTCATACATGATTATTGTGCAAGAACTAAAATTCTACTTTTTAAATTATGATCCATGTCTAAGATGTTGCAACTGAAGAGAGATGATGGGTAGTCATTGATCCCAACTTCTAAAGCTGGAAGAGATGAAAAACAGTGCTCTGAAATAAATGAAACCCTTTATAATCACTATATTATATCTTGCTTAAAAAGCCTAAACTAAATGGTTTTACAAAAAAAGAATAATCTACCATAGTGTGTTGGACTTCAGTATAACTGAATCTTACAGTATCAACATTCTGCTGTTGAAAGGGAACTATGACCTGGTGTCTGGGTGGCTCAGTTCAACTCCTGATTTGGGCTTAGGTCATGATCTCATGGTTTGTGAGTTCAAGCCCCCCCCCCCACATTAGGCTCTGCTCTGATAGCACGGAGCCTGCTTGGGATTCTCTCTCTCCCTCTCTCTCTGCCCCTCCCCTGTTCATGCTTTCTCTCTCTCTCAAAATAAACTTAAAAACAAAACAAAACTGATTAAAAAATTTAAAAATTTTTAAAAAGAGAAATATGACCTATGTCATACTAAATTCTGAAATTCTTCTCTTAAAAACACACTGTTCCATGTTCTAGAAGGAGATGTAAAGAGAACCACATTCATTCTAATGTCATTAAAATGAAATCCAGGATACATGAGCTGACAGGCTTATGTGATAATGTGAAAACGCATCTAAAAATTAAAAAAAAAATATTGGGGCACCTAGTTGGCTCAGTCAGTTGAGCATCTGACTCTTGATTTTGGCTCAGGTCATGGTCTCAGGGATGTGGGATCGAGCCCCACCTCAGGCTCCACACTGAGTATAGAGCCTGCTTAAGATTCTCTCTTCCTCTCTGTCTGCCTCTCTCCCTTGTTTGCACTGTCTCCCTCTCTCTAAAAAATAAAAAATTAAATTAAAAATAAAATGTTGAAGTTCCCTATGAATGTGCATTTATATAAATAATTTAAAAATGCACAAAAAGAACATGATTTTTATGAGAATGAGAAATCATCTAAGTTAATATTATCACAGAGATTTCATTAGTTATGCAGTATGTCTTAGCTTTGCCAAACATTACCAAACTCCCAACTGTCTCCTTAGAGTTTCAGTTAACAGCCTTTGTGATGCAGTTATCAATTTTTGTTTGATATAGCTTCCATTCTATGGCTGGCTTCTCTATAATATCATTCTCTAGGTAAAGTCAAGGTAACAGAACACATGTGTCTTTATTTTTGTTAAATCTTAGAAGTTTTGACAGGTAATAATTTTACTTTTGTGTTTTTATTACACATTTTCAATAGTCTTGGATATCTATTGGTGTGTCCTGCAGTAATCTATTCATATCTCATCTATTGCTTCCACTTCAGTCTCAAAAGTTTGTTCAATATTTATCATTTTCAGGTACAGTTTTTGACAAAACCGTGTCATAGATAAAATTTGTTTTTCTAGTTTTTTCACATTTTAGTGCCTTCTAATTTGAACATTTTGTTGCATATCAATCCCCTGTGTCCACACTGTTCAGAGGACATTGAATATGCTTGGCCTGCACCCACAGGCTGCAAATGAATCTACATCACATGCTTTGAAGGGCATCTGCACTTTTACCCAGGAATTTCTCTGATCTCCACTTTCTTTTTCATCTGTCGATAAGCTCCCTCCATTTTCCCAGACTTACCTTCAATGTTAAGAGCAACTCCCTCTGTAAGTACCTTCTTACGTTGGCAAACCCTCTTGTCTGAGACAGCATTTCCAAAGATGCTCCATCTGGTTAATAAAAAGAACAAAAACCATTTTGATAGTTTGAAATTGTACCTAGCTGTGTGTGCCATTGTAGCTAATACACATTACTTACTGTGAGATTCCAAGAATTCCAAACCAATCCTTTGTTATAACTTACAAATTCTTAGCGTTATGTAATTGTATAATGAGCACTGTGTAATTGTGAGGTTGCCATGCTTTTCATCTTAACCTTCTTAATCAAGCTGTTATCAGGTTACTGTCCATTGCACCTGAAAGATATCTTTGACCGTCAAGAAGAGGGCACACATTACAAGAATCAATACAAATCAAGAATTGAGAGAGACCAGCAAAAAATTTATCTTCACAACCCTGCTACCGTACTTCATAGAGCTAACAATGGAAGGTTAGGCAGGTCATTAATTTTCGTAGAGTGTCCTTTTATAGTGGCGTATACTGCAAACCAACATAGTGTCCCCTGTTCTACTCTTCTCCCTTGGTAGGTAAATCTGGGAAGTATAAAACCCTTCCCACAATATTTTTGTTGATTCATAGCCAAAAAAGTAATCACAAAAATTACTAAATTATTTTTTTTTCAGATCCATCATTCAGAAACAGTTTATAAACTTAAACTAGGTATTAGAAGTTCCTGAAGAAAGTCATAGGTTCTCAATATAGCTTGAGCAACTGGAAGAGGAGTTCTAATGAAAGTCATCCTTCAATGTGGCCACCTCTTACCAACTCCCATGAACACAATAATAGGTGACATCAGTTTACAGAGTCAGGTATAAATGTCTCTGCTATACAGGCAAGACATCCCTATGACCTGAATATGGTCTCACCTGCATTATACAACCAGAGAACATGCTGATAATAGCAACAACAAAACAGTTTCTCTCCCACCTGCCAAGGGAAAAAAAAAAACAAAACACTGTTCCTGGCACCCACAGAAGCCATATTGTAACTCGATCATCTGTGTCTGAATCACATAAACCCTTAATATAGGCACCAGGAATTTTTGGTCACCTTTGGGAACCTGATAAAAACACCACCTCAGAACTATTTTCAATTAGTTCTTATATTGATGGTAACTTCAGCAGGGCTCACCTGACATCAGGAACCAAGGTAAAAAAAATTCTCAGGAACAGGATCCCAGAGTATAATTTGATGAAAAGATTTTAGAGGTTTCTTTTTACACACCACACGTTAGATGATAGATAGATAGATAGATAGATAGATAACATACATACATACATACATAGCAACACAATCCCCAGCTAAAAGAATACTTTCTAAAGTTTAATAATAGCTCTAGGTTTTGAAATTAACCACAGAAGAAAATGAGAGCTATGGATTTCAAAAAACATTACACACTCTTTTTAAAGCTTCAGTTGGAATATTTCTGTGTAACGTCCAACACTTTTGCACAACTGTAAACACAGCATAAGGCAATATAGAGACCCTATGGAATGCCAGTAGGTAGACTGAATGTTTAAAAAAGAAGTCTATGCCCCTGGAATTTACTCATGTTTCATTTCTTTAAGAATCCTTATAGGGGCGCCTGGGTGGCTTAGTTGGTGAAGCGTCCGGCTTCGGCTCAGGTCATGATCTCACGGTTCGTGGGTTCGAGCCCCGCGTCAGGCTCTGTGGTGAGAGCTAGCTCAGAGCCTGGAGCCTGCTTCAGATTCTGTATCTCCCTCTCTCTCTGACCCTCCCCTGCTTGCACTGTCTCTCTCTGTGTCTCAAAAATAAATAAAAAACATAAAAAATTAAAAAAAAAGAATCCTTATATTAAAATCAATATAAAGTCTCTGATTTAGTGCTAGAAACTTCATTGCTAGAAACCTAGTGATGGTTCTATATAAGTGATGTATTCTATTAACAGAGATTTATTAATCTTGTTACAAGTGCCAGGCAATGCCTAATGTGCTAGAAATATACCATGAATAAACCAAAATAAAATGCATATCCTTAAGGAGCTTACATTCTAACTGAGAAATACAGAAAATAATTTACATAAAATACCAGTCGCATATAGGGGTACCTGAGTGGCTCAGTCCTAAGCATCTGACTCTTGCTTTTGGCTCAGGTCATGATCTCATGGTTCATAAGTTCAAGGCCTATATCAGGCTCTGTGCTAACAGTGTGAAGCCTACTTGGGATTTTCTCTCTCCTTTTCTCGCTTCCTCTCTCCCTCTCTCAAAATAAATAAATAATCTTTAAAATAAAAAAAAGATATCTTCACATAGGATGATGGTAAATACTATGGCTAAAAATAAAGTATCAAAGGGTTGGATTGCTGAAGAGAGAAGGGAGTTTGAAATTTTAAATAAGGTCTCCCTGGTAGAATATACTAGAAAGGTGAACTGAACAGGACTGAAACGATGTAGATGTGTGAGGAAAAGCATTCTAGGCAGAGGGAATAACAAACATAAAGCCTTGAGGCAGGGTCATGACTGGTATGAATTATGAAGAACAAAGAGCCGTTGGAAATGTATGGCAACAAGCAAGGTTATAGTATAAGGAGAATGAGATGAGAGAGGGTCTTACAAGCCATTTAGTACATATTGGCTTTACTGTGAGTGAGATAATAAGGAGAAATGTTTTCAAGAAATATTTTGGTTACTGAGCTAAGAATAGACAGGAAGCAAGGGCAGAAATAAGGAACATTTAGAAGGCTATTGAGTTAGGAGAATATGGTAGCTTAAACCAGTATCTTAGAAATGGAGGTGGTAAGAAGTAGTCATATTCTGAATATATTTTGAATATAGAGACAAAAATGTTTTGCTGACAGATTGGGAGTGGGATGTGAGAGAAAGAGAGGCGTCAAGAACGCTAAGTGTTTGATATGGGTAACCGGGAGAATGGCTAGAATTGTCATTTAAAGGGAGGGGGTACACTGAAAGAGAATCACTTTCAGGAGTGGAGAGGAGAATGGAGCTTAATTGGAATACATTGTGTTTGTTGTTACTATGACACAACTCGTTGTTGATTGAATGAGAAGACATCTAGGTGAGAGACATAAATTTGGTTGTCACAAGAATGAAGATAGTTTTTAAAGCCAGGACATTGGGCAAAATCACCAAGGTGTGAAAGCACAGGGCAAAAAGAAGAAGTCGTGGAATTAAGCCATGAAGCACATCAACATTTAGAGGTTTGAGATAAAAGAAGGGATAGTTAACCAAACAAAACTGAACTGAAAGGGTGATTAGTGAGGTAGGAGGAAAAGTGCAAGCATGGATTGAATTTCAGAACCCAAGCAAAGAAAATATTTCAAGGAGGAGCTAGAGATCAACTCTATCTTAAAAAATGGTGATCAGTCAGTAATAGAGTCCTTGGGCTTAACCCTCTATAAATTACAAGTATGATAAACTGTAAGCCATTAATGACATTTCCAAGAAAGGGGTTGTGAGTAGGTGAGTTTGTTCCAGAGGAAAAAGGCCAGGGGAAACAAGAGTGAGCAGGTATACATAACTTTTTGAGAAGTTTTGCTAGAGAGGGGATCAGAGAAATGAGAGAGTCACTAGAAGTAGATGAAGTAGGGTCAAGAAATATTTTGTTTTAAGATGAGAAAGAACAGTATGTGTGTATGCAACAGAAATGATCCAGTTGAAAGCATTATCAACAAGTCAGCTAGTAAGAAATATCATCTGTTCTAAGAAATGGTATACTTCTTTTCTAAGAGTAGGTTAAACCACTAAGCCATCAATTGCTAATGAAAAATAAAAACTTTTAATATATTTTTATAACACTAAATTGAAAATATAAATGGCCCATTTCTATGCCGTGTCATTTTTCAGTGTATTGAACAAATATTCATTGTTGACCACAATGTCCCACAATGTCACCTACCACCATGAGCAACTTGCCTGATGAGCACACTTTAAAACAGTTCTTCACAAATATTTGATATATTCATAAGGGCCATATAATAGGAGTTCTGATCAGGAATTTTCTCTAAGATTATAGATTCTGGGAAAAAGGAGCTGTAATTTTGAGGAGCAAGATGTTATTAAGAAAATGCATAAATAGAGACAGGGGTGTCCTTGATTGATTGAGATTCAATTCAAGATGAACAGTAGAATCACTTGGAAAGTTTAAAAAAAACACTGATACCCTGGATCCCAATTCAAAAATTCTGAGGTTTACGTGGTCTTGGACAGAACCGAGGCATCTGAATTTTTAACAGTTCCCCAAAGGATTCTAATGAATAGTATTTAAGAACTTCTACTCTGGGCACATATTTTTGATAGCCATCTTCTAAGGAATCTTCCAAGTTCTGAGGGGTTAGTGTCAGGGAATAAAGGAACCATGAGATGACCTTCTAACCTGCTCAAGATGTGGTGTGCTATGATAGGGTCTCTGGCTCAAGAATGACATTTATCTTTTGTTAAAGTCTTACGTAGTCACCTTAAAGAAGCTTGTGATTACCTAAACTGCTCTGAACAATTCCGTTCCTTATCTGTCCCCAGTTCTTCAAAACCTAACCGTAAAGGTATGCATCAAGGACTAAAGTATGAACTTAGAATATCTAAGAATATCTATCCATACTATTGATGGAAAGTAATTTTTATTTATACTATCTGGTTGAGCAGAAACCAGAACACAGAAGTCAGATCCTTGGGCTGCTAAGACCCTGTGTAGAAATAGTATGTTTTAATTTCCTGTATCTGTTTCTTTTTTTCCCTATGCTCCTCTAACTTGTTCTTTGCTTCCTTTAGCCTCTTATTTTGTTTTGTCTTGCTTTTACCATTCTCTTGTGTGTATTTTTTTCTTTCTGCATTTATTTGTGTCTTTCTCTGCCTTTTTATTTGTGGTATCTTCTTTCACTTCTTTTATCATTGAGGGCAATAGCTGGAACAGAGAGGTGGGAGAAGATAAGATTCTAGGAATGTAACACCTTGGAAGGTCCTTATAATCATGTAGGAAGCATTTCATAAAGAAGAGAGGTGCTAGGGATGCCTGGGTGGCTCAGTCAGTTAAGCCTCGGACATCAGCTCAGGTCATGATCTCACGGTTTGTGAGTTTGAGCCCCGCGTCTGGCTCTCTGCTGACAGCTCAGAGCCTGGAGCCTGCTTTGGAATCTGTGTCTCCTCCTCTCTCTGCCCCTCCCACGCTCATGCTCTGTCTCCCTCTGTGTCTCAATAATAAATAAACATTAAAATAATTTTTAAATAAAAAAGGGAGGTACTAAAACGTATTTGCCAGACCAATAAAGACCAGAAAATAAGTTCCAATGCAGTTGCACCATTTTCTCAAAATGAAAAAAAACTAAGAAGTGGAAAATCACACACATCATATATTCACATACATTTTATTTATTTTTTTTAACATTTATTTATTTTTGAGAGACAGAGAGAGACAGATCATGAGCAGGGGAGGGGCAGAGAGAGACACACACACAGAATCGGAGGCAGGCTCCAGGCTCTGAGCTGCCAGCACAGAGCCCGACTCGGGGCTTGAACCCAGGAACTGTGAGATCATGACCTGAGCCGAAGTCGGATGCTCAACTAACAGAGCCACCCAGGCGCCCCTATTCACATACATTTTAAATACACAATCTATTTATTTGTTCAATAGGTAATATTATTGCCTGACTCTATGTGAAAAATTTGAAATAGTGGTTCTGTTGCACTTTAAGTACCAGCATCCTCCTGAAAGAGTGATTTACAAAACAATCATAGCATAATCACCATAAGTAGGCTTTTAGACCCCTTGCATGTATAAAACAGATTCGTTAAAAGAAATTGCCTAGGATGAGCACTGGGTGTTATATGTAAGTGATGAATCACTAAGTTCTACACCTGAAACCAATTTTACCATATATGTTAACTAACTAGAATTTAATAAAAACTTGACGAAAATAAAAAAGAAATTATCTGAAAGTGAAAGAAAAAAAACATGCATTAACCACATACAGTACTTAGCTTTAAGTTCTATACACCTGTTAATTTAGTACTTACTAAATATCAGCAAATAAATGAAGCTCTATAATAATTCTTAAAGAATTCTGATAAAAACATTTTTAAAAATCGCTTTTCACTCTTGACATTATCACATCTCTATGATAAATCAGACTTTTTTTTTAAACCGGTGAGACTTTGGGAAAAAATGCTAGAAAGCCACAGCATAATTTAATTCTTTAAAATAACTTAACTAAACATGTTGGTTTCATAACAAAAGTCATAGACACCAGCTGATATAGGAGGCATGGAAACACTATGAAAATGATTTTAGGAGGAAGGAAAAAAATAGTTAATTGAGTTTCACAAAGGAAATTGTCTTTATGATTCCAATCAAGGTAATCATTTTATCCTTTGCCAACACTATATAGAAGTTAAACTTAAATTGTTGAAAAAAACACAGTCAATTAACTGTGAATTAAAAAAAAACTGTCAGGACACCTCCTTGGCTCTGTTGGTTAAGTGTCTGACTTTTGATTTTGTCTCAGGTCATGTTCTCAGGGTTCATAAGTTTGAGCCCCACATCGGGCTCTGTGCTGACAGCATGGAATCAACTTGGGATTGTTTCTTTTCCTCTCTCTGCCTCTCCCCTACTCTTGCTATTTTTAGACCCAGTGCATGTATAAAAAAGAGACATTGCCCATCCATTTGACATTTAATAAATATTTGTTTATCGGATTTCTTAGTTGTCTACGCCAAAAGACTGAACTGTTTTAAATTTTATTTTACAGACATGAAATACAAAGCCAACTATCTGTCCATTAATTCTCCTCAGTGGGAAATCCTAGAGCAGGGTCTCAGTCTCTGGTCCACAAGATTTATGTAGCCATAGAATGCTTCTGGTCATTTCATTTTGCCTAAAGAGTGTCTTAAAAACTGTTAACTAGGCAGGGGGTGTGTCTGCAGTAGCAGCAGTGTCTCATTCCAGGACTGCTTCACACTCTGCATCACAACATAAATCCTACATGCATTTGAGTTTATGAAACTTCCCTCCTATAGACCAGAATTTTATAATTGAAAGAGCTACAGTAATGTATTACCTCAACCTAGATTCCAGAGAGTATCTGTATGATTCTACAAAAATATGTGGCATATATTATTTTCAGTTAAATCGTTCCATTTATTTTTTTTAATTGCTGTGTAACAAATTACTGCAAATGTAGCGGCTTAAGACAACACACATTTTGTAAGTTCCCGTGGGTCAGGAGTTCAGGCACAGTTAGACTCTGTCCTCTGATAAGGGTCTCACAACTTTGCATCCAGATGTCAACTGGGCTTTTCCTTTCTGAGTTCAAAGTCTCCCACCAAACTCACATAAGTGTTGTCAGAATTCAGGTCCTTGCAGTTATGGAACTGAAGTCCTGCTCTTTTGCTGCTACTCTTAGTCCTTTAGGGAAACTTCCTGGTTCCTTGCCACCTGACCCTCTCACAAGTCCTGTCCTAACATAGTGCTTTACTTCTTCAAAGCCAACAAGAGAATCTCTCTCTTTGGGGAGGGCCCACTTCCCCTTTTAAGGATGTTTGTTTAATTAAGTTAAGCCCACTTAAGGTAATTTTTGATTGACTCAAATCAACTGACTTGGAACGTTAATTACAGTTGCTAAATCCCTTCACTTTTGCCATATAATGTAACCTAATTGCAGCTATGACAGCCCATCTATTCAGAGGCTCCACCCATACTCAAGGAGAAGGGATTGTACAGAAGCCATAAATCTTGCAAATCATCTTAGAATTCTGCAGATAACTGTTCTATAGGATGCAAAAGTGTGTTAACAGTTATATTTACACATGCATTTTTGTATAGTACATAAAATATATAATATATATTGTATTACTTTAGTTAAAAACATTGTATATATTTACATATATATGTAGGTATACATGTATAGATATACACACACACATATTTCCTTTTGCTACTTCTCTTTCTCCTCTATTTGCCCTTCTTTTCTTTATCCTTCTTCTCCTCCCCTCCTCCTGCTTTACCTCTTTTGCATCAATTAAAAACCAAGTAAGGTTAATTTATATAAATTTCCAAAAAGCAAGAGACTTTATCAGGATTTTGAGAAATCAGTCTGAAGTTTTCGATTTCATTCTTAAGAGAGCATTTAGTGCAACATGACGATAAACCATGTGTTTATATGTATAAATGAGATGAAGTTTACTTTTTACATTGGAGAGCTCTCTAAAAAAGAAACCATGTATCCTCTTAATGGCGCATGATTACATGAAGAAAAATACACCATCTGTAAACCAATTTCCTCAGGGAAATTAGGGGCATTTTTAGAGGATTCACAATAAAGTGAAATAAAAGTTTGATAGAGCCAATTCTCTACTTTGTTCGATAAAAATCCTTGTTTAAAGAAAGTGGATTAAAGTGACTTTGCTCAATGTATTTGTCTAATGGATTTTCTCAAATTTGCAAAGCTTGAGAAGATAAAATGAGTAACAAAGTGAACTGTAGAGATTTCCCTATCTAATCAGAGATTTAAAAGTCATTTTATTCATAAGTATACAGGAGTGGAAACTGAAGGGAAGATTTTACAGTGTGCCTACTTTGAGATGGTAAGAAAAGCAAAAGTATGCATCATAAACTGAGCCACTGAGGGGTTCAAAGGAAAGAGCATCACTCAGCAAGTGTGAGTCTCAGTTAAAGGCCAGTTCTACTATTAACTAGTTCTGCCATTTAAGACATGATCTCATTTTCTTCACATATGGATTATGAATAACACTAACTTCTTTCTGTCCACTTCTCAAGATTATTATAATTAACCATTATGATTTAATGAAGAGAATATGGTGATACTTTTCAGAGAGAATTTGATTATAGTTCTGCCTTTACCACCTTCTAGCTATGTGGACCTGGACATGCTATTTCTCTCGTCTTAACCTGAATTTCCTCCTATGGAAAATAACGCATAGTCTCAAGATTATTTTAGGGATTAAACTATTTATACAAAGTAGATAATCCATAAATTGCGTCTATTTTAAGATTATGAGTTTAAAGTATTTTTACAATATAAATTAGAATTATTAAAACATAGATTTAGAAAGACCCCCCCCCCCAACTAGAGCAAAGATTGACTTGTGGAATATATTCTACATATGTAAGAATACATGTAGGGGATCCATGGTTTCGCACTCTCCCGCAACTTCATTTCTGTATTTCAAATCTAAATATGCAAACCAAAAAAGACTGGGGAATGATTAGAATTCATTTTATGATCTGAAAATATTTTAAATGATTCTACATGTATGGATTTTGAAATAATTATTGTTTCATCACTGTGTCTGAATATAACAGTCAATATTCTGTATTGATTTTATATACAGTATAAGGAATAAATGCTTTGGAATATCTTTCCTCCAACAAAACATTCTTTTTCTGTTTTGTGACACTCTTTCTAGACCATTATTACCTCTGTATAAGATAAGGAAAACTTATCTATGCTCTAATATTTTGCATGCTTTAAAGTCATACATTTTAATAAGAAGGGATCTACTTTTTGTTTAAATTTTGTACAAAAATAGGCTTAGGAAAATTATTTAGATGCCAATCAGAGTGATTCTTTGATAAATAATAGATAACACGCTAATATCCAGGTATGAAGTGGAAAGAAAATAAAAATCTGAATCTACATTTTTAAAACTGAGAGAAGGGACCCCTCCCAGTCCAAAGTGATTTGCATATCTTCAGCATGGGAACTTTTGCTGTGAAACCTTCATTAAAATACTCTCTTGAACCTAAGTTGCTTCTAAGGAAGATGAAAGATACCTACTCTCTTATAATCACACTACCTTGTTTTCAATGAAAACAAATCACAGACAAAATTCTGCTGCTGCCATTTATAAGTCAAATCCTTATTGAAAAGTGGGCACAAAAACACTCATACACCTTGTTCCTATCAGCTTGATGAACTCCCAGTTACATGTTTTTTTGAGATTAAGCAACCATTTTTCACAGAAAAGGTTTTTCTCTCCCAATGTTTTAGAAACAGGATTCAGTTAATCTAATATTTGACACAGCCAACCAAAATATTTTAACCCAGGACTACATTCGGACTATGCCTTAAATGGTATTCTGAAAAGTGAGGAGTAAAAATTTTTCCTGACTCTATTATCCTATTTAAGCAGAAGTAGAAAGTCTAAAACAGTTTACCAATCTGTACATGTTGAATACAACTAAGTTCACACCTAATTTATAGGCATACCCATTTTGCTTATCATGAAGCCACTAAATTCACCCATGAAAATTCCTTTCTAACATCCATTTGCAGAGCCTCCCTCTGGTGTTGATCAGAGATAATGATCGCTGAAACACTAGTAGTTGTGTTTCAATAAGTGTTACCACCCCTCATATGTAAAAAGTATTTGCTCTTGGAAAAACTAACTGCCCCTTGATGAAAGTGAACTAATACGTATATAATATCCTACCTCCTATGATGAAAGGTTTTAAAGCATGCTTCCAGTGTTATAGCACTTAGAGGCATTTATCACCAACCAAGATCTATACACTCTAGACTCACAGCATCAGCTGCGTACTAAACGTAACCATTAGCCTCCTGTAGTCATCTTAGTCTATTACCAATACCACAGACAGAATGATCCTGATTTCCTTTGGTAGAAATGGAGAGATGCTCAAAGAAAGCAACAGACCTTATCATCCCTGTGCTTAAAACACTTCAGGGATTTCTCATCTCACAGGCAGTGAAAGTGAACCTTATCACCAAATCCTCAAGTCCTCTGACCTAAAATAAATAAATACATAAAATATAAAAAAAAGATGACCCCGTCCCTCAAAAGATTTGCACATATCTTAATCCCCTGGGCCTGTGAATGTTACCTTATATGGAAAAGGAAGGAATAGTACATTATACACCAAAAGGAATAATTAAGTTAAAGATCTTAGGAGGAGAAGCTTATCCTGGATAATCTAAATGAGTCTTAAATCAATCACAAGTAATATTATGAGAGAGGCAGGAGAGAACAGAGAAGGACACACAGAGGGAAAGATATACAGAAGAGGAAGCAATGTGACCATGAAGGCAGACTTTGGAATGATGTAGCCATAAGTCAAAATGTGCCAGGAGCCACAGGAAGCTGGAAGTGGCAAGGGGAATACGTTCCCCTTCAGAGGGAGTATGGCCCTGCCAACACTGATTTATACTTCTGGTCTCTAGAATGAGGAGAGAAGAAATTTCTGCTGTTTTAGGCCACCAGTTTGTGGAAATTTGTTACAGCGGCCACAGGAAATTAATACAATGTGGGTATTCTAATGGCTTCTAATAATACATTTGGTTGTTAAAGGAAGAGAGACTATAGACAGTTATATATACCTTATTTGTACTATAAGAAAGAAATTCTTATCTTGAAATTATAACTAGAATTATTATCTGGGTTCCTGCCACCCTATGAAGAACACAGACTCTAAAGTCAGATTTCCTGCTTTAGTTGTGTCCTCACTCCTGGGAACCCTAAGGAGATTAGCTGATCTTTTTGCCTCCATTTTCTCACTGTAAAATAACAACCAACCAATGCTTACCGCAATGGTGGGCCTGAGAATTAAGAGTTAAGAATTATAAAGAACGTAAGAAACACACCTATGCCTAGCATACATTAACCTTTGTGTCATTTTTGCTATAATTTTTATTATATAATAAATAGAGTTTATTAGAAGCATCCTTGCTCTGAGATAACATTTTTACCCATAAGATTGACAAAGGGAAAAAAGAATGACAACACGATGTTAAAGTGGGGTATTCAGATAGGCACTGACACATACTGATGAAAGGAATACAACTGCTACAACCTCACTGGGAGGCAATTTGATGCTATCAAAAGTATAGATTTACTTATATTTGGGAAGTAATTTGGATAGACATAGCGACACTGTTTTCTCTAAAAAGTCTAGAAAATTTTAGCTACATAGGACTGGTTAAATTAATTAGGATCATTCAGTTGACTGTTGTGAAGCTGATCAACAAATCAGCCATGTTTTATATAGCCATACTACCCAGAGTGATCTACAGATACAATGCAATCCTTATCAAAATCCCAATGAGAATTTTTTCTAAAATAGGAAAAAAAATCTAAAAATGTTATGGAACCTAAAAGGATTCTGAATAGCCAAAACAATCTTGAGGAAAAAAGAGGAAAGTTAGAAGTCTCACCCTGCCCGTTTTAGAAACATATTATAAAACTATAGGAATTAAAACAGTTTGATACTAACATAAAGACAGACAAATAGATTAATATAAGAGAATAGAGAGACCAAAAATAAATTCACCCATATACAGTCAAGGTCAACTGATTTTTGACAAGAGTACTAAGGATATACATTCAGAGGGGGTAGTCTTTTTAACAAATGATGCTGGAAAAACTGGATCCCCCTATGTGAACCTGGACCATCATCTTAAACCATACACAAAGATCAACTCAAAATGTATTAAAGATTTGAAGACTTGAAACTGTAAGTTTCCTAGAAGAAAACATACTGGAAAATTTTCATGAAACTGGTGTTGGTGTGTGGGTTTAACATCTAGGATTTATAAAGATTCCTATAACTTAACAATAAATAATCCAATACTGAAATGTGCAAAAGACTTAAATAGACATTTAACCAAAGAAGATCTACAGATAGCCAATAAGGACACAAAAAATGCTTAATACCATTAGTTATTGGGGTAAAGAAAATACAAACTATAATGAGACACTACTTCACACCCATTAAGACAGCTAGAAGAAGAAGAAGAAGAAGAAGAAGAAGAAGAAGAAGAAGAAGAAAGAAGAAGAAGAGATAGCATGGATTTAGGGAAATGGGGAACCCTCATACATTGCTGATAGGAATGTAAAATGGTGTAGCCATTCTGGAAAACAGTTGGGTGTTCCTCAAAAAGGTAAACATGGAATTACCACATGACCCAACAATTCCAATCCTGGATGTATATCCCAGACACTCAACAGATACTTGCACCTGAATGTTCAATGCAGCATTATTTGTATTAGTCAAAAGTTGGAAACAACTCTTGTGTCCATCAACAAAAGAATGGATAAATGATATGTGGTATGTACACACAATGATATATTATTCAGTCAAAAAAGAAATGAAGTTCTGATACATGCTGCAATATGGATGAGCTTAGACAATATTATGCTAAGTGAAAAAGCCAGAGAAAAAAATGACAGATGTATGGCTTATTTAGGTCATAAACACAGAAAATAGATTAGAGGTTACTAAGGGTGAGGGTTAGAGGGAATGGAGAGTTTTTGCTTAATGGGTACAGAATTTTTGTTTGTATGATAAAAATGTTTGAAAATAGGTAATGTGATGGTTGAACAACATTGTGCTTATAATTAATGAATTGTACACTTAACATATTTAAAATGACAAATTTTATGTTATATATATTTACTATGATGAAAACAAAAAAGAAAAAGAAAAAAGGAAAGAAAATATGCCAGGAAGACCAAATGAGAAAAAAAAAAAAAAAAACAGGTCCACAGATGACTAAGATACTGGAATTTTAAGGCATGGACTTTAAAATATCTGTAATTTAAAACTAGATAACATAAGGCATAATCTTATTATAGCACTGAAAAGTATATAAAGGAGTGACTGGGTGGCTCAATCGGTTAGGTGTCCAACTATTGATTTTGGTTCAGGTCATGATCTCATGCTTAGTGAGATCAAGCTCCGCCTCAAGTTCTGTGCTGACTGTGGAGTCTGCTGGGGATTGCCTCTCTCCCTTTCTCTCTCTGCCCCTCCCCCACTCTATTTTTCAAAATAAATAAACATTGTTAAAAAAAACTGTATAAAAAAGAATTAAATGAAAACCCTAGAACTAAAAAACACTATACCTGAATTTAAGAATAGGTTGATGGAGAATTAGAAAAATTAGAAGAGAGAATTAGCAAATCAAAAGATGAATAAAAGAGCTCATGGATAGTGGTGGTTGGTGGTTGCCAGAGGCTGGGAGGCAGGATGGGGGAGTGGTACAAAATGGGTGAAGATGGTCAAAAGGTATAACTTCCAGTTCTAAAATAAGTCCTGAGGATTTACAGCATGATGACTATAATGAATACTGTATTGTATATTTAAAAGTTGCTATGAGAATAAATCTTAAAAGTTATCACAAGAAAAAAATTGCAACTATGTTCAGTGATAGATGTTAAATAGACTTATTGTGGTGATCATTTCATAATATACACAGGTACTGGATAATTATGTTGCACACCTGAACATAACGTACGTCAATTATATTTCAATTTTTTAAAATTTTTAATGTTTTTTATTTATTTTTGAGAGAGAAACAGAGAAAATGGAGAGATAGAGGAAGACACAGAATCTGAAGCAAGTTCCAGGCTCTGAACTGTCAGCACAGATATCGACACAGGGTTTGAACTCACAAGCCTTGAGATCATGACCTGAGCTGGTCAGATGCTCAACTGACTGAGCCACGCAGGCACCCCTATATTTCAATTTTTTTTTAAATATAGGTAACAAAAAAGATCCAGACAGAAGCACAAAGGAAAAAAAAATACAGAATAAACTGTAAGAATGAATGGGACATATGAAAATTCTAATGGCAACTTCAGAAGAGCTATTAGCTTAAAATATTCTAAAACTAATCTAAAGCATCAAAACCACAGATTTAAGATGTTCTAAAAAATTATGCAGCATAAATACATAGAAAATCATACCAGTTACATCTGATGAAAACCAAAGAAAAAAAAAGAACCTTAAAATCTTTCGAAAGGTCCTCGAAAGAAACAAACAAAATACTGACCACTGTATTCTTAACAGAAATGATGGAAGCTAGGCACATAGGGATTTCTTAAAGTTCGAAGAGAAAATAATTGCCAACCTGGAACTCTGTGACTTGAAAATTTCCTTTTAAAATATAGTTAAAATTAGTGTAATCCATTAAAATCAAGAACTATGAATGAAAAAGTGTAGGCAAATGTCACAATTTGAGTAAAACAGAAATTGACAGAATATTTCACTGGGAGAATCACACTAAAAATAATAATAAAGGCAGAAATTCTCCAACAGAAGAAAATTCATTCCAGCTGAAATCATGGTAATGCAGAAAGGTAGGAAAAGTTCCATAAAGGTTAGGTATATGCCTAAATCTAATTTTGTGTTGATAGTGTAAAGCAATAATAAGAATGTCTTCTGAAATTTAAAATACATAAAGAATAAAATTTAAGACAATTATAAGGTGAATATAGTCAAAGAGTTCTCACTTACCTCCATTTTCTGAGAATTAGTAGAATGTCAACTTACAAAGAACTATAATAAGTCAAGGATGTATATTGTATCTCATAAGCTCTAAGATAACAGTAAAATAAGAAATAAGAGAGGGGTGCCTGAGTGGCTTAGTCGGTTAAGTGTCCGACTTCAGCTCAGGTCATGATCTCACCTTTCTTGAGTTTAAGCCCTGGATCGGGCTCTGTGCTGACAGCTGGGAGCCTGGAGCCTGCTTCAGATTCTGTGTCTCCCTCTCTCTCTGCCCCTCCCCTGCCTACTCTCTGTCTTTCTCTCTCTCTCTTAAAAATAAATAAACATTAAAAATTTTTAAAGAAATAAGAGATACAACTAACAAATTATAATGTGGGAGGAAGAAATATAGTAATGGTTTTCAAAATCTTAACTAATCTGAGAGAATATCAGTAAGAGAAGAGAAAGCAACATGGGACAAAAAAATAAATTATAAGATAATTTATTATATTTTTAAAATTTAAAGATTAAATAAGTCATTAAATAGGAATGAAATAAAATATTATAAGGAATAGATTGTTTAAAATCCAACTATATGTTGCTTACATTAAACATTTTAAATATAAGGAGAAAAGGGTTAAAAAATAAATTAAAAAAATACGCCATGAAGATAGTATTTAAAAGAGAAAAGAAGTCTGGTATGGTTCTACTAGCATCAGGCAAAGTTGACTTTAAGGCAAAAATTTGGCCCATTTTCTAATTGGGTTGTTTGTTTTCTTTCTGTTGCCTTTGAACGTTCATTATATATTCTTAATACAAGTCTTTTCTCAGATATGTGACTTGTAAACATTTTCTCCCAATCTGTAGCTTGCATTTTCATCCTGTTTTTCACAGACACAGACCTAAAGTCCAATTTATTATCATTATTTTTAAAATGTATAGCTAGCTTTGCTATTGTCATGTCCGAGAACTTTTGGCCTGACCTCAGGCGACAAAGATTTTTTCCCTATATTTTTCCTTAAAATTTTATAGTTTTATGCTTTCATTTAAATCTATGAGCCATTTTGAGTTAGGATAGAGGACTTTTAGTAGGAATGTAGTTTGACACTCAGTAGCTTAATCCCATGTATATGGAAATTAACCATTCACAATTGGTTTCAAAATAATATAATCTTGTTGCACAAGAAAAATACTCTTCATTTCTTTTTTTTTAATGTTTATTTATTTTTTGAGGGATAGAGAGACAGAGCATGAGCAGGGGAGGGGCAGAGATAGAGGGAGACACAGAATCCAAAGCAGGCTCCAGGCTCTGAGCTGTCAGCACAGAGCCTGACATGGGGCTTGAACTTAGGCACTGTGAGAGACCATGACCTGAGCTGAAGTTGGACGTTAACTGACTGAGCCACCCAGGCACCCCACTCTCCATTTAAATGAAGAGTATGGTTGGAGAAGACTATCTCTTCTCTTAGTTTTAGAATTGTCAGTCAACAAAGCATGTTCTTTTACTTAAAACTTGGGACATTCCAATCTAGAGCCTTGATGATAAACACTAACTTCTTCAGCCCATGCTAAATGAAAGTCACCACCACCTTCCTTAGTGTCTCTGTATTATCAGAGAACATATCCACGTCTTCAATTAGACTAAGCAATCCTTTCAGGTGGGAACCATGATTTTTTACCATTGTTCCCACATTTCCACACAATATATTAACACATCCTTGGTACTCAACAAAATGCATTAAACAAATATTTGATATCCATACCTCTCCCACTATTCGTCCCTTCCTGGCCCATTACACTTCCTTTTTCTTGATATCTTTAGTTAAAAAAGGTGTGTGTGGGGGTTGGGGGGAGGGTGCTGCTATTGGTTTACAGCAAAATTATTCTAAGGAAATTTCTACTTCACATTTAAATAAACAGTTCACTGTAGAACACATGCAAATTAAACAAAAATATTGTTGGGGAAATATAATTAAAAACAAAATCTCCTAACCCAGAAATCCTCTTCAGGAAGGTAGTGGAGAATGATAAGCAGTTTATTACTGAATGAGAAGTAAACCCAGATGTGATGCACATCACAGACTGCAGGGACAGAAAGAAATCTCACCCTTTTACATAGGTGAAAAAATAAACCCAGTTTTCATGATAAATGATAACTAGTCCTCCAGTAAGAAAACTTGATAACTCCATTTGTAACACATAGTTAATTTTTACTTTACCTGTTAATTAGAGTGACCCAAGATGAAAAACAGACTCTTTATCTCCATGACATAAGGTAATTTTGTGTCTTGGACCATGCACCCACCAATGTTAGACCCCTATCCTCCCAGAGAAACTGGAAGATAGGGGTGGCCTCTTTTGATGTTTACATTACAGGGATGGCTCCACATTCTTGAGAAAGGCATTTTTGGGTCATAAAGCTAACAAAAGGCCTTTCTAGTCTTCAAAAACTTTACATACACCTCAAAGAAATGAGAAAGTACTTACATGTTTTCCAAGGTAGGATTCTAAGAAAAAGGAGAGGAGGGAAATATCATCCCCTCATTTTCAACAGGGATAAGTAAGTCCTTTTTTCCCAATTTGTATTCTCCTTACAATATATAAAGTATATCTTAAATTTAGTAATCTGTCAAATGACATACTAAAACAATTTAGTAGTGCATTTTGATGTTCAAGAATTGGAGGAGTACACTGCCTCATAAGCAGAGGAGCATTCTTCCAGAGATATTTTGAGCAAGAGCGAGTTTTATAGAACATTAGAAAGGGCAACTCAGAAACAGGGCATGGGTTTATGTTATTGAAGTGACTTTGGAAAGCACCTGAAGATGGAGGCTGGTTGCCAAGGGAACCAACAAAGAACTTTCAGTCCCACCCCCTGACTTCTAGGCAGGGTTGAACCAATCACCAATGGCCAATGATGTAATCAATAATGCCTGTGTAATAAAGCTTCCATAAAAAACATAAAGGATGAGGTTTAGAAAGCTTCCAAGCTGGGGAAACAGACTGCTTCCTTGTGCCACCATTCTGGGCTTTAAACTCCATAAGGGCAGAAAGTCCTTTGCTCAGGGCCTGCTCTATGTATCTCATCATCTGGCTATTGATTCATGTCCTTTAATATCCTTTGTGATAAACAGGTAATCTAGTGAATAAACTAGTCTTCCAAGTTCTGTGAGCTTCTCTAGCAAATTAATCAAACCCAAGAAGGAGGTCATGGGAACTTCCAATTTATAGCCATTATGTCATAAGTACTGGTAACAACCTGGGGTTGGGTTTGGCTTTTGAATTGAAAAGCAGGTTTATAGGATGAACTCTTAACCTGTGGAATTTGATGCTATCTCTGGGAAAATACGGTAAAGACTGAGTTGAATGGTAGAACACCCAGCTGATGACTAAGAATTGTTTGGATGTAGGGGAAACCTCAATCCCTCCCCACCCATGTTGGAATTGGGCACGTAATCTTCACTATCCATTTTTAATGTAATGCCTCAAGTTAGGAAATCACTGTTTTAGGCATTGTGCTTGGAGCCCAGCACAGATGAGAAGTAAGGGAGGCAAGTGGAGACCAGATAATGAAAAACTCTGTCCATAAAGAGCCTGAATTTTATGCTGATAGTTTCTAACCAAGACTTGCCATTAATTTCCAGCTAAATTGGGCATTACAAGCCCCAAGAGGTGGGAGACAGAAAGAAAACAAGAAATGATGTGAGTTGGGATTAAGAAGTAGTATTAACTTATGCTCTCCTCCTCCCCCACCAGCCAGGAGCAAGCTGTTTCTGCTACTTTTAACTGTTTTCTGCCCTGTCAAGGATGTAGCAAGATTTATTAGGAAAGACTTCTCCAAGTAGAGCATTTGCTTCCAACTGTGAATTTGACTGCTGTTCTTTGAGTCACATAGAAACCTCTGCTGGTATACATGGCTGCTGTTTCAAGAAAGAAAAGAAAAGCCTATATTTTAGAAATTATAGGGGAAGAACACCTTTCTTCTCTCAGTCTGTGGAACAAATTATGTAAGCAGGGAAATATGTTGCATAAATGGGATGTTCAGGAGAGGTAAACTCACCTCCTACCTTTCACATATTGATTATGACAGAGAGTAAGGAAACTATTACATATAAGCCCAATATATATTTAATAATGTTCAAAAAGTCCTTGAGGAAGACAGTGATATTCCAATACCAATTAAGAATACTTAAGATTATCTAAGATATGTCATCAGGTAAAATGACATTAGAACATGCAAAAGTACTAACTGTTACATAGGCCTGCATGTGTCATGGTTTCTCAACATCAGAATTATTGACATTTTGCACTGGAGAATTCTTTGTTGTGGGGACCATCCTATGTATCGTAGGATGTTTATCAGCTTCCCTGTCCCCTACTTGCTAGATGTCAGTAGCACCCTCTCCCAGTTGTGACAACTAAGAATGTTTCCAGAAATTGCCAAATGTTCCTCGGTGGGGAGAGGGACAAAATCATCCCTAGTTGATAACCAATGGCTTATTGGTAACATGTGAAAATGAGATATCACATATTTCCTACACTTTCAGCAATTAAACCCCCGCTGGTGGAGTGTCCAAGTCTAACCCAGATTCAATTTAGAAAATTGAGGTTCACTAAATCCCACCAAATCCAATGATATTAATGCACAGATAAATATTCCCAACCATAAACAGACAAGAGTAAAGATCGGGAAGTTGAGGCTTGAAGACAGACTTTCATAAAAAGATTAATAACACTCATACTACTGATTTTTTTTCCTGAACCATTAAATTGTATCTTAGTATCCTTAAGAGTTAACACTTTGCAAAATCCATCAGTGATGTATTCCTTTCTAGGCCCAATGACCTGGCTCACAGTAAAACCCTGTGATCCTCCGATAGGACAGGGGAATATAAGGCAACAGCATCCTTCATATATAATTTCTGTTCATTCCACAGACTCACACAAAATTTACATGGTCAGGATCTCTGAACTCCAAATGTTGCTGATTCATAGTGTCTCCTCTGACTATGACCCTGATTTATCTCTGCAAAATTTGAAATTCATTTTCTCTAGAATGAACACCCTTGGATCTAAAGGTAAATTTGGTTCCATAAAAAAAAGTCAGGAAACTGACTAACCTCTAACCACTCTGAGTTTGACTTCTATAGATCTCATTTCAATTTTTTGCCTCTAAAGAGCCTTAAATCTAACATACTTATTTAAATTTGACAGTAAATACTGGCACCTTCCCCAGTGTTCATAACTCCCTTTCTAAATGTATTTTTGGTGACATATTGCTTAGGTAAAATTTATATAGTCTATATTTATGGAAACAACTTCACTCCCCAACAATGAGGAGATGGTTAAATAAATTACTTTACATCCATATACAGCCATTTAAAAATCACAGTGAGAAGAATAATTAATGGCATATCCATGATATAAAGTGGAAGTTAAAAAAGCAAAATAGAAAACTATATATATTTGGTTTTTATTTACAATTATATACATATATGGCTGAAAAACATTTTTACCTATCAAAGTGACAAATGTTCCAATTCACGTATTTATTTTACATTTATCCTCTGCTTGCCTCAAGGCCTTCATGCCAGAAGTGAAGAAGGAGCTGCATGTTCAGAACAAGACAGACCTACTGTTCCCTACCCACCTACTTCAGCCTCCTCGTTCATGGTGAACCTCTACACGCTTCATTCTGGTCTCCGGTCCCAAGAAATGCTGGACATCTTTTACCTTCGGGACATGCTAATCTCTCTCTGGCTCTGTCTATCTTCTTTTAAGACTAATTCCCTGAAACTCTTTCATAATTCATTTGAGGACTTAGCTCAGTCATCAGTAAAAGCCCCTTTATTCTCAGCCACTTCTGTAGACATTTCCTTTCACGTTTTTCCTTTAACAGGAATCTGGCTCTCTCTCCTGTGACATCTTTCCCTGAAATCCACTCAAGTGAAAATTGAATTGATCTTTCCATCCCTTATACTTCTCAGTTTTCAGCTGGCCTAAGTGTCTTTTTTATTCTACATTGTCACACACAAACCACTGTGCCTTCCTTCCTCTTTAAGACTTGCTATTTCCTGGTGCTGGGGTAGTTCAGTTGGTTAAGTGACCAACTCTTGATCTCAGCTCAGGTTTTGATGTCAGGGTCATGAGTTCAAACCCCACATTGGGTTCCATGTCCAGTGTGGAGCCAACTTAGAAGAAGAAGAAGGAAGAAGAAGAAGAAGAAGAAGAAGAAGAAGAAGGAAGAAGAAGAAGGCGGCTTGCTATTTCTGTAAAGCACATGCCTTCCAAGTATACCACCCCCTCACTATCCCTACTGGGCAGCAGTTATTTACAGTGCTCCCAGCCATAACATTCATCAGTTCCTTGATTTGATGCTTGTGTCAATCATTTTGATCAATCTTTGCATAAATTCTTTCCCTTCTATCATTACCTAGTCTCAACCACAACTCTAGTCAAATCCAACTCTCTTCACATACAGTTGTAATATTGAATCAAGGTGTGAATCCACCGTATCAGAAGAAAGAAATATATTTTTAGTAGACACTGAAGAAGTTGTATCAAGGAATTTAGGGTCAGAATTGTGTATAGTAGTTAAAAGTAGAAACCCTGAATTTTCAGCTCTAAAGAAATTGTAAGCAAAACAAAACAGATGAGGAAACAATGTGACCTGATATTTGTTTGACCACAAACTGAGGTGACACAAGAACCCAGCAGTGTACAAAGGTTACAGAGGTTGCACATGATCCTGAAAGGCAAGAGGAGTTCTCCTCACAGTCTTAAAAGGCAGCGCCTCCTCATGTTAGTGTTTTCATAGTGGGAAAAGCCACATGTAGTGATGTGCCCAGTAATCAAGGGTGGGGTTAGTCATAAGCTCCCCAGGTCCACCTAGGGAGACAATCTGAATAGGACTTTGGCAAGGGTTTGAGGAGATAACAAATGATGATTTTCAAGGGGATGATCTGAGGTGATAAATAAAAATTGATTTTGTTGACAATCTGAGTGCAGATATTTATTTGGCCTGCTGACCTACTGAGTCTTCCCCTGACGTGGTCATGGCCAGTGAAAACATAGTGAATGTTTATCAATCCATGTCATCTGTGTTTCACCTGGTGACAATGCCTACATCGAAGGAGGTTCTAGTACTGGAAGACTGTTGAACTCATCCTCCTTGTGACCTAGCTTTGGCCAATTAGGTATTCCAAGAAACTATATTGCTATTCCTGCACCTTTCTGCCACTGATAAAGATAAAATATCAATGATAATAAACTTCATAGATCTTTTAGTAAGTTTCAAGCACTGTTCTCAGTGTTTCATATGCACCATCTCCTTAATTCTCACACCCCAGGTAGAAACTACTATAATCACCCTTGCAGGTGAGAATACAGACATATAGATGCTAAGTAATTTGTCTTGTCACACAATTAGCAGGTAGAGATGAGATTTTATCCCAGGCAGAAGGGCTCTAGAATGCAGGCTTTTACTCACTAAGAAATGCACTAAGAGAGATTAAGACTACCCAAAGGGAGAAAAAGAGTGAAGTAGTTCCAAATGCCACTCTTCTTCAGTATTTTAAATTTTTCCATGTTCATGTATTACAGGTATATTCAGAAAAAAAAAATCATTGTTCTAAAATTTTATTTCTACTAATCATAGATTTCTTTCACTTCTGGCATGAGGATGGATTTTGAAACTCAGAACTATAGGTGATAGAAGTAACCTTTAAGTAGGTGCACAGATTAAAGTTAAAAGAGAAACAACATCATCTCTGAGTAAATTCAGTCCCATGTACAAGTGGGAAGATGAACACAGGTGAGAAGGGAATGAAGGCCTTTGAGGGTGACAGGTAACTCAACAGCTTTGAAGGCCTTCTGTGGGATACCACAGGAGACCTCTCCATTCTTAATAACTGCCCCACACAATATTACAACCTGATATGTGGCCTCACCATACTTGGGTCTATTAATCTAACATGAGTTCATTCTATGAGGTTTTGTTCTGGCTGATAAGTATCTCCAATTATCAACAATGTGATCTTCTTTCCCAGAAATACAAAGATCCAGACACACTAGGGTAGGCATGCCTCACTTTCCTCCTTAGCTAATTAATGTATGGTCTCCAACCACAAATAACACACACTCAAACCACCCTTTGCTTATGGGTTTTGCCAATCTAAAAAAAAAAAAATCTAGTCTCTTCTCTACTATTTGGTGTACTCCCTCACCAAATAGATTCTAAATTAGTCTAAAGTTAAGTCTTGCACTATTTTTGCATTCTATCCAAAACCGAGCAGGGGCGCCTGGGTGGCTCAGTCGGTTAAGCGTCCAACTTTGGCTCAGGTCATGATCTCAGGGTTCATGGGTTCCAGCCCTGCATCAGGCTCTGTGCTGACAGCTCAGAGTCTGTTCACACTCTGTCTCTCTCTGTCTCAAAAATAAATAAGCATTAAAAAAAAAAAACCTAGCATAGCATTAATCAAAGACTGACTTAAACAAATGCATGGTATTTTTTACACAATATGTATGTTTATACATATGTATTCATTAATTTTGTAAAATAATTATTTGCGTTTAACTGTTTTCTCCATTAACACTTCAGAGGAAGGAAGAAATCCCTCCACCCTTTTATAATGTAGACTGCCCAGCCATCCCAGGCTCATAGTTGACTTTAAACCAAGTAGCCTATCACTGAGGGCTACTTCCAGCCCAACCACCAACAAACTGGGTGGCTTTGAGCCAGCTCCTTGGTTTCTCTCACTCTCAGTTTCTTCACCTGAATGATTACTAAGCAACCATATCTCATATTCAACAAGCAATTATTGAATACCAAATTTGTGCCAGGGACCATGCTAAGTACAGTATCAACACTCTATTGTGACTTATGGATTCATTTCTTGGCAAATGTTCCTATGTTTCCTAAGGTTATTCTCATTATATTTTAAAAGAAAGAACACCATCAATAAATGCTTCCTCACTATTATGGTCGCATATCTACATTTTATTCTCCAAAGGAAGTTATGTGGTCACACCTAACCTTATATATAAAAATATAAGAGAATCAGATATTAGTGAAGAGAAACAATAGCTCCTACAGCATGGCATGATTAAGTATCATCAGAAATTAAAAGCAATAGGCATAATAGGTGGGATTAAACATAATGTCTTTCTATATGAGAAGACAGTAAATACAAAACACAGTAACAGGACCACAAAATCCCACTATAAAGATCCATATGGGCCATTCATTCATTTAGCATTCATCTAACATTTATCTTTTGAATGCCTACAATATGCCAGGGTTCCAGAACTATTACTTACTTAACATATTTGATTCATTTCTGAAATTTTATTTAATGAAATATCATTAAATAAAAATATATTTACATTAATTATAAAGAGAACAATTATGGTGCATTCCATCCCAATCCAAAATGTGCAAACAATTTTCACAAATAAGAAAATATATCAATTGAACAATAAAAACAAGTTAAAATGGTTAATACACAATTTGAAAGTAAAAAATTACAGTTTGCACCTAGATGGAGAGGAAGGGGCTTGTCATAATTGTGGAACCAAAATAAGAAATGGCTATGAAGTATGGCAGGAATCATCATATACATGGTAGATATTTGAGATGATCATTTAATTTTTCATCTGAACAAGGACAGTTTTGAGAAGTGAAGTCAGTGTTACCTATAAATCACTGGGACAATAAACATAAACCAGAAACACCCTGGGAAAACTGGGAAGCATGCCTACCCTACTCAAATGTGATTTTGTTCATGAGCAATCATGAGATGAACACTAAAGCTGGTCTTTCAGATTGCATCCTCTTGACACACATGTATTACAAATTTAGTGTACATAGCTCAGCACACATTTACTCTGACAAGAATGAGACGGAACAGAAGAATTAGTCAGCAGCCATTATTAGTTTGGCTGACTCCTCTGATGTCCCTTTATTCCTCAGAAACATGATAGCCAGCAGATCCAAGGAACCCACTAGAGGCTGATTTCATTACAACTCTGAGTGGCACCCGTCCCTGGACATAGGATCTTATTTTAAGGTAAGCAGCTCTTGGCTATAAGAAGCCCAGTTGATACTTATCTCAAACTTATCTACATAAATGAAGACATCTGTTTACAAAGACCTCCACTCAATAAGATAAACCTGTAATACAACTTGATATAATTTGCTTATATCTTTTAAAGACTACCTTAGTGGAACTTGTATTCTTGAATCTTACCTGAATCTCACCGTCTACATAGAGTTTGATGCAAGGGGGTGAAATGATCCTACCTGGGGTAAATCCCTGTTTTGTCACTGACAATCTTCTTGGATGTAAACAAATTATTGAATCTATCTAAGCCTCAGTTTCTTCATCTGCAGAGTGAAATTAATGCCTTTATTTCAAAGTTATTCAAAGAATTGAATGAGTCAAGGTGTGTAAAGTGTCTGGTATATTATTAATCATTTTCCTTCCTTCTAAAAATATAAAAGCACCCATACAGGGACCAATATGGTGACAAGGGAGGTTCCCAAGTTTCCCTCCTCCCATGGACACCAAAAGTACAGCAACATATGAAACAACTACCTCTAAGAGAAATCCGGAAACTAGCTGAGGGACTTTTACAAGTCAGACAACTAAAAAAATTAATTAAAGCTTTAGCTAGACTAGAAAATAAGAGGAAACTCAAATAAATAAAATCAGAAATTAAAGATAACAGAAATACTATTAATTATAAGAAACTACCATGAACAATTATATTCCAACAAATTAGATAACCTAGAATAAATTCCTACATTCATATAATCTGCCAAGACTGAATCATAAAGAAACAAAAAATCTGAACACCAATTACCAGGAAAGATATTGAATCAATAATCAAAAATCTCCCAATAAAGAAATGTCCACGATGAGTTTTTATCACTGGCAAATTCTACAAAACATGTAAAGAAGAATTAGTAACACCCCTCCTCTAAGTCTTCTAAAAAATAGAAGAGGAAAAACACTTCTAAATGGCTTTACAAGGTAAACCAGACAAGGACAAATCCAGACAAGGACACAACAGGAAAATAAAATTATAGGCCAGTAACCCTAAACAGTATGGATGCAAGAATACTTAACAAAATATTAGAAATTGAAATCAACGGCACATTAAAAGGATCATACACCATCATCAATTGGGATATATTTCTGGGATTGAAGGATGGCTCAACACATGCAAATCCGTAAGTGTGGTACACCACATCAACAAATGAAGGATAAAAATCATATCATCTCAGTAGATGCAAAAACATTATCTGAAAAAATTCAACATTCTTTCATAGTAAAAATCCCTCAAAAATTTTATACAGAAGAAATGTACCTCACCATAATAAGAAGCCCACAGCTAACATCATACTTAATGATAAAAAGTTGAAATCAGAAACAAGATTGTCCACTCTTCCCACTTTTATTCAACATAGTACTGGAAATCCTAAACAGAGCAAACGGGGGTGGGGTGGAGCAGAGGGCATCCAAATTTGAAAGAAGTGAAACTGTCCCTATTTTTAAGTGATATGGTATTATATATAGAAAACCTAAAGACATCACAAAAAAAATCTGCTAGAACCAGTAAACAAACTCAGTGAAGTTTCAGGATACAAAAGTAATTACAAAATCAGTTGAGTTTCCATACACTAACAATGAATTATTGGAAAGAGAAATTAAGAAAACTATTCCATTTACAATAGCATAAAAAACAATAAAATACTTAGCAATAAATTTAATCAAGGAGATGAAAGACCTGAAAACTATAAAATATTAATTTAAAAAGTTGAAGAAGACCATAAATGCAGTGATATTCCACATTCATGAATTGGAAGAATTAGTATTGTTAAAATACTACCCAAAGCAAATTATAGATTCAATGCAATCCCTATCAAAATTACAATGGCATTTTTTTCCACAGAAACTTTTTCAAAAATTAAAATTTTACAGAACGAGAAAATACCCCAAATAGTCATAGAAATCTTAAGAAAAAACAAATATGGAGGCATCATACATCTTAATTTCAAACTATAATACCAAGTTAGAGTCATCAAAGCAGTATGGTATTGGCATAAAGTCAGACATTTACATCAGTGAAACAAAATAGCCCAAAATAAACTCACACATATATGATCAATTAAATTTCAATAAAGGAGTCAAGAATGTACAATGGAGTAGGAATAGTCTCTTCAATAAATGATGTTGGGCATATTGGACAGTCACATGCAAAAGAATGAAACTGGACCATTATCGTATACCATACATTAATTCAAAGTGAATTAAACACTTGAATGTAAGATTTTAAACCATAAAACTCCTAGAAGAAAACATAGAGGATAAGCTCCTTGAGTTGGCCTTGGCAATAATTTTTTTTTTTTTTTTTTTTTTTTTTTTTTGCTTTGGACACCAATAGCAATGACAAGAAAAGCAAAATATAAACAAGTGGAACTACATCCAATTAAAAGCTCCTGCATGGCAAAGGAAACTAGAAATAAATTGAAAAGACAATATATAGAATGGGAAAAGATATTTGTATACTACAGATTTATAAGGTGTTAATATCCAAGATATGTAAATAACTCACACAACTCAATAGCGTGCACACACACACACACACACACACAAGGTTGCCCAATTACAAAATGGGCAAAGGACCTGAATAGAAACTTTTCCAAAAAAGACATACAAATGGACAAAATGTACATGAAAATGTGCTCAACATCATTAACCATGAGAAATATACAGACCAAAACCACAATGAAATATCATCTCACATTTGTTAGGATGCCTATTATCAAAAAGACAAGTGATGATAAATGCTGACAACGATGTGAGAAAGGGAGAAAAAGGGAATGTAAACTGGTACAGCCACTATGAAAAAATTATATACACATTCCTTAAGAAATTAAAAATAGAACTACCATATGATCCAACAATTCCACTTCGTAATATACATACTCAAAAGAAATTAAACTATTACCTTGAGGAGATATCTTCAAAGTATGGAAACATTAGGAGTCCATCAACAGATGAATGTACAAAGAAAATGTGAAATGTATACATACAAAGGAATAGTATTTGACAATAAAAAAATAAGGAAGTCCTGCAATTTGCAACAACTTGGTTGAATTGGAGAGCTAAATGATATAGGTCAGACAGAAAGACAAATACTACATGGTATCGATTCTATGTAAAATAAAAAAAATTAACTCACAGAAACGATAGTAGAATGGTGATTGTGAGCAGCTGGGAGGATGAGGAAAACGAACAGACTGACAAAAGGGTGAACTCTCAGTTATAAGATATATAAACTCTCAGTTATAAGACAAATAAGGTCTGAGGATCTAATGGACAACTTTGTGACTATATTTGATAACGTAGTATTATATGTTGAAATTTGTTAAAAGAGTGGAACTTAAGTGTAGATAGGTGGAAGGAAGGAAGGAAGGAAGGAAGGAAGGAAGGAAGGAAGGAAGGAAGGAAGGAAGAGAAAGAAAGAAAGAAAGAAAGAAAGAAAGAAAGAAAGAAAGAAAGAAAGAAAGAAAGAAAGAAGGAGAAAGTAAATATGTGAAGTGGTGGATGTGTTAATTAACTGGGTGATGGGAATTTTTTTCACAATATATATGTTGTCATTACATTGTACCCTTTAAATATATTATAATTTAGTTAGTTATACTTCAGTAAAATTAAAAAACCCAACAAAATACCAGTTATATGCCAAATGTTATTCTAAGTACTTCATGCTTGTTAATCCATTTAACAGTCCTAATAATCCAGGCAATAAATATCATCACTGTTTATACATAAGGAAACCAAGATGTGCTGGAGGAGAAAGCCAGAACTAACCCTAAGCCACCATCATCATGAAGAGGTGGAGCTGGGATTTGAATGCAGGCAACCTAACCCATCACACTCTAATGCCTCTTTTTGTGGTCTTTGACACTGTCTTGTATTTCATTTTTTATCCCTAATTATATGAACTCCATTGTTTGCTTTCTTAGTTCTCCCTGACATCAGAGGACAGGTTATCTATGAGCATTTAGGATCAGGCAAATTTTCATGAAAATTTAAGCCATAAATCATGGTCAGGTCCAATTTTTGAGCCATCTCCATCTGTCACCTATTACATGGTGTATGTTTTCAAAATCTCAATTATTTTCAACATCAAATTTATTTTTAAAAATTAACCAATATATCATATTCCAGTTGTTATTAGTATGAAAACAACAACAATAACAACAAACTTGGCTCAACTGCAAAATGATTAGATATACTGAATTAGATATTGAATAAAGGATTAAGCCTGAACAAAGACTGGTATTTGATTATTATAAACATTAGTGTCATGTCCCTTTCTCAAAACAAGAGATGAAATGATTGCCAAACACAGAATTCAGTGGTAAATGGATTTGTTGAAAATTTCCTTATCAGTAAATTTTGGTAAATTTTCCATACATCAAGTCACAGAATATATATTTACTGAGAATATATTTAAAAGAGCTCATTTTGTCCATTTTTTTGTCATGAAGATCATAAACTAGTATCTTAAATTTATAGCACATTCCAGAAAAATGCTCTGAGAACAGAAGAAACATCACAATTCAAAGTTAATTCAAAGCTGAGCATCTGGAAAAAGTGTACTTAGTTGATAAGGAAAGAGAAAGTAAAATTCCTTTTTCTTCCTTCCTTCCTTCCTTCCTTCCTTCCTTCCTTCCTTCCTTCCTTTCTTAAAAATTTTTTTACATTTATTTATTTTTGAAAGACTGAGACAGACAGAGCACAAGTGGGGAGGCGGTGAGGGGGGAGGAGCAGAGAGAGAGGAAGACACAGAATCCGAAGCAGGCTCCAGGCTCTGAGCTGTCAGCACAGAGCCCAACACGGGGCTTGAACTCATGAACCATGAGATCGTGACCTGAGCCACCCAGGTGCCCCACTTCCTTCCTTCCTTCCTTCCTTCCTTCCTTCCTTCCTTCCTTCCTTCCCTCTCTTCTCTCTCCTTCTCCTTCTTCTTCTCTTTCTCCTTCTCCTTCTGCTTCTCCTTTTGGTCTATTCTCTCCACTTTGAACAATGTGAAACAATTCCCAGCAAGTTGACTACCCAGAAAAAGAAAATGCCTGCTTTTTTTCTCCAGAGTCGGCTTTCCCACTATGCTGATCTTAAACCAATCAATTGACTGGCACAAGGCCACAGCCTCTTAACAGAGACTTCATGATATATAAAATGCCTTTTTGTTATTGTTGTTTACTTAAGTTTTAAGCTCCATACAGTAAACCAAATAGACACATAATAACTTAAAATATCAGATCTTCCTTTTCAGAAAGCCAGAGAATGACACAGAAGTTAATTTATAGGAAAGAAATAGAAACTTTCCTAATGAGTTTAATTATACTATTTGTTTACTTTATTCAATTTTTTTTATTAAAAGTGGTCCTCTCTATTCCCATACTAGAAGCTGGTGGTGCGGTGATAGGCACACAAATCCCCCTTCAGAAGATTTATTTTCCCAGCTGCTAACAGACAACCCCTGGCTAGAACCAACTATATAATTTGTGGGATCCAGTACAAAATGCAAATATGGAGCCTGGCATCTTGTTCAAATATTATAAGAATTTCAAGATGGTGGCAAAGAGAATTAAACCAAATATGGGGCTCATCTGGGCACAGGGCCTTGTGGGTCTGCACAGGTTGCATGCCCAGGAAGCCCACCTGCCCTTACCTGCCAGTTAAGTATAATCATAGTCTCAGCAGATGACAGCTGCCGCATCCAAAGTCATGCTCTTCCCAGAGTGGACAAAATTCAATAGTTGGATTTCACAGGGATACAAAGTCCTGGCCTCCTTCACCTCAACTTGGGACAAATGTGTAGGGGTATCTCAGCTTCAAAGTTGCTACTAGAGTCAGCTGAGTACTCCTTTGAGACTGCCTCATACCTCAGCTTCTCCGAGTATAGGGTCTGGTTTCATTTCTTCCCCTTTTCTTCTTTCCTTCTCCCCCTCCCTCCACAAGTGTTGACTGTATTCTTTAAAAACTCTTGCATGCTACTGTCTCCTAGAGTCTGTTTCTCAGAGAATCCAACCTGTGAAATAACACTAATAAAAAAAAAGAACTTGCACTTACAAACACAATAAACATTGGCACAGCAGCCTTTCACATGCTTATTATCTTGCCATCTATCAATATTCACATGGCAGTGAGCTGTTATATGGTGGAATGTACTATGGAACCTATAGAGGGTAGGGTCTGTGGTATTTGTTTTAACATCCATATTTGATTTGGCCCTGTTACTATTTATTGAGTACTTAATGTGGTATTTTAGATAAATTAGGTTATTTAATCCTCATAATAAATCTTTGCAGTACATAATCCAATTATCTCCATTCTAAAAATGAGAAATAAAAGTAATAATAGAGAAGTTAAGTAATGTCTCCACAGTCAAAGATGAAAGTGGCACAGTCTACCTGTTAAATCAAAGCTAGAGCCCTTGATTCCTACCCTATAATGTATGTCTCATGTTATTTTTCCTTCCTTGGCTTTTCTGGCTGAACAGGAATACCTTCAAGTACACGTCCCAATGTGAATACCCAGTGGGCAGGACAGGATGAACTCAGCAAGCCCAAGTTTCTAAAGTCCCTATTATTTCCAAGAAAGACTTGTTTTCAAAACTTGTAAACCAGTTGGAGTGACCAACTCCAGAGAACTGTGCTCTGAGCCTTGGAACGTCCTGCCTAATAATTATGTTTGTACACCTGAGGCTTGGGCCACACTATGGTGTGACTAGATAGTTTATGTTAATGATATGATTTATGGTGAACACGTTTTGCACTAGAGGTTAGAGTCTGCGTAACTGAGGTCAGTCATATAGGTGTTACATGCCTACATGACTGACCTCCAATAGAAACCCTGGACATCAAAGTTTGGGTGAGCTTTCCTGGTTGACAACACTGCATTTGCTGTCACACATGATTGCTGGGAAAATTAAGTACACTCTGAACTAGTAGAAATGACATGAAAACAGTGGATTTGTTATAGAAATTCACCTTACAGAATTATAAGAATTTACTACATTTTTTTATATATGCTTGTTGCTTCTGAATCTGAGCTACAGCCTAGAGTCATTAGAACAGACACTTGAGAGAGACAGATGGGTGGAAGGACAGATGGATATAAAGTGTATGGTGAGGCAGGGATGAAGAAAAGGGTGGGGAGCAAGAACGAAAAGCAATGTGTGAGAATGAGCTGGGAACCTCAAAAACAACCTGGAGCCTTCTTTCAGCTCTCACCTCTTCCAAGCCTGGGACATGTAGGTGACATGCAGAGGAACATGACGCCCTTTATCATGGAACTAAACAAAGAGATTTGGAGAATGCTGCAGGAGCTGCAGGCTTAGTTGTTGTCTTGCAGTAACAAGATGAGCCAGGAGATCCACACAATGGATGAGCTGCAATAGCACCTAACCGTATGCTGACCTTCCAAGAATAATCATGGATGCTGCTTCACTCCCATTTTCCCAACCTTAAATAAATTCCCCTTTGGACTAGACTAGCTCAGAACCACATAAGGAAGAGTTTCACTTTAGATAAGTTGATATAGGACAAAGCTGTCAAAGATGGTTTGCTATGTAAAAATAGTAACTGAAATAATATATTAAGTATACTTGGATTTTCTGTGAAGGAGAGTAAATGTTTTGGATTCAAGCTGGTATGGAGCAGCAATGGTGAGCCCATGGTGGATGGAGTGGAATGGGGCAAACTAGAAGCAGGCATATCTGGATTAGACGTATGGTGGCCATTAGGGAACTAAATAATAGGATCTTCAGAAAAATGGGGGATTGGGTGTTTGACATTCACATACAAGTTCATAAGGAGAAAAACCAATGAGTTTGGTCAGGTGCTTTGTTATCACCCCAACAGATAATAAATGAAGGAGGCAAGATCGTAGAAATACATTTGGCTAAAGCCTACTTAAAAAACGCTTTCTTCCAAGTATCTACAAAGAGGGTTGACCTATGAATGGTAGTTCTCACACTGAAGACTATGACCTCATGAACAACGGTTGACTCAGAATCTGAGGGAGAGAAAGAACAAGATCCTTTCTCACAAATTTTGGCAGCTTCTTAAATAGAGAGTGAGAAACAGCACATGGAGGAGAGATGAAGGAAGAGGAAGTCCTGTGTCAGCTGGAGTGGAGGCAGCAGGAACAGGAACTGTCCATCTGTTTATGGTACCACATGACAGCAGCCACCACAGTGGCTAGCTCAGCACCAACAGCAGACCATAGCCTGAGACATATGCAGGGAGCACCCAAAAGTCCCCAGGTGACTATGTTCATCAGACACAGCAGGACCACACCTGCAGCTCAAAGCTGATATTCCCAGTCTAGCACAGAGCATCACAGAGAGGGAGAGTATTTGCCCACGTTGATTTATAGAGTAATCATAAGCCCAGGACCTATATAGTTATTTGGGGAAATGAGGAGTCGTTTGGGGAGCTGAGAGCTAGGCCTCTGTATGGACAGGGCACATGCCTTTGATAGAGGAAGTGAGGAGTGATTAACTGTATTTTTGGTGACTATCTTTCAGGAGTAATTCATTAGCATTCAGGGAAACTAGCTTTCCCAAACTTAGATTATATATGATTTCTTAATGATGTCAATATGCTTTGGTTTTTATCTCTATTTACATAATGTAAACTTGAAAATGAAATCCTATAACTGATTCATATCTCAGTTTTAGGTTTTTGATTATATAATTCCTAAAGACTATTCACATTTTCAAATGACTCTCTTAGTTGTCTTTGTTAATAGAAAAGAATATATTTGCTTATTTTCTTTCCTCTTTGGACTCAATTAGAATACAGTTATAGATGCTTTGAAAGGGTAAATATTTTGCTACTTTATTCTATGAGATACACATAATACTCAGTAATAAATATTTTTCTACATTATAGAAATCACTATCCAATACAGGTTAAGTAGTAATTGAATGTACTGCTAATAAAATTATCGTATTTGAAAACAGCAGAGAAGTTTTAGGCTGCTAAAGTACTGCTGATTAAACATAAATACGGGAAGTATGAGAAATTTGAAATTTTTGAGATTTTGCTTCTATGACTGCATGAACATCTGTATGCATGAACATTTTGCATATATTTGTGGTAGTAAGATATTCTAAATTTACACTTGAAATATTACCAAACATGTTAGGTTTCCTTCTTTTTTTTTAAGATACACACAAACAAAAAATGTAGTTTCTTTTTCTGTAACAGGGTGAGAACATACATGTGAAACTGAAGGAGAAAAAAACAAAGTTGGTGATATTTCTCTAAACATAGTGGTTTATTTAGCCTGAGAAAATACAAGGGAAATTTCTCTACTACTGCCACCTTGTGGTTTAATATGTATGGACAGACTGGAAAAGATCATTAGCCACAATATTTTGAATATTTTCTTCTGTTTTTTGTTTGTTTGTTTTTTAAAAAGAGAAGAGCTGTCTAGGAGATGTATTACTAGTTATTTGGAAATAAATAATTCACCATAACATTGGTACATGACAATCACATTGATATACTTTATTTCTCAACTACTTATGGTAAGTAGAATATGCGTTATATAACTTAGATGCAAATTTTACTTTGAAGGAATCTTAGGGATAATCTTACAAGTCATTTAATTTTAAAAGTGTGAAATATCAAATATATGCTTTCTACTATATCATGATTGAGTAAATAGAAAAGGACAAATACAAAATGCGTTTTTTTTAAATTGTATAGGTCAAAAAATTTTAGGGAATAAAACTTAGTTTTAGAATACTTAGCAGCAATATTATAAGATAAAATCAAAAATGATTAAATTCACGTTTAGTGCCTGTCATATGCAAAGCTATTTTTGAAATAATTTCTTTCTTCTTTGTAATAGCAGAATCCCTACGGTTTTTTTTTTTTTAAGAGAGAGAGAGAACGAGCATGTGAGTGGGAGAGAGGGGCAGAAGGAGAGAGAATCTTAAGCAGGCTCCACACTCAGCTCAAAGCCTGATGCAGGTCTCTGTTCCACGACCCTAGGGTCATGATCTAAGCCAAAATCTAGAGTCTGATGCTCAACCAACTGAGCCACCCAGGCACCCCAGAATCCCTACTTTTAGTTGGTCTCTTTCCTTAGCTTTTCTTAAAGGCAGGCATGGCTAGCTATGTGGCTAAGTCCTGACTCATGGCATATAAGAGCAAGTGATTTGCACAGTTTTTAGGTTAGTTCCTTACAGGGTAGGCTATGCTTTTGCCTCATGTTGAATATAGACATGGAGGTGAGCTCTTTTGGACCATGTGGTTGGGGAAAACCCACAAGGACAGCAGAACAAAACACTAGAAAGAACGTGGAGTTCTGACACCATGGAGTAACCACACCAGCTTTGAACTTAACAGACTCTTAAGTGTAAGAAAAGTAAATTTCTACCTCATCTGTGTTATTTTGGGACTTTTTACTCTAGCTAACTTTATGTCTGAACTAATAAAACATGACATTTTTTAATGATTAGTTGACAGTTTCAGATTCTGCAGAAAAATAAAGTAAGACAAGAGGCACGTATTAGTTTGCTAGAACTGCCAAAACAAAATATCATGGTCTGAATTGCTTAAATAATAAAAGTGTGTTGTTGTTTTTTATCTCATAGTTCTGGAGGCTAGAAGTTCAAGATCAAGATGTCAGCACAGTAGGTTTCTTCAGAGTCCTTGCCCTTTGGCTTTCAGACAGCTGTCTTCTCACTGTGTCCTCATATGATCTTTCTTTATGTGCAAGCATGTGTGTCCTAATCTCCTGTTCCTATTAAGACACCAGTCATATTGGATTAGGGCCCAACTTAATGACCCAATTTTAACGTTAGTACCTTTTTAAGGATTTCTCCAAACGCAGTAACACTTTGAGGTAATAAGGGTTAGGACCCCAACACATGAATTTTGAGGATATACGATTCATCCCCAGAGTGAAAGTGAAGTGTTTGTTGATTAAATTAAAATTAGTGTAAATCAGATACTTTAGATCAACATACCTGTTGCCCAAACCAAGATATAAATATTTGGGGTAAGTCTGCCTTAAAGAAAAATATCAAAATCTCAGTTTTTGTATGCCTCTATTAATAATTCATTTTCTCTGACCTATGTCTCCTTTCATTTCTTTTTTCAACCTCAAAAGGTTAGTCAAACTCTCACTGTCCCTCCTGAGCTCATCCCTAGGCACTTTTCACCCCTGCATTTACTTTCTCTCTCTCAAGAGGACAGCTCATCCAGTCACATAGCTTCTAATATCCGCTGCCTCGGTCTTTCCACACATCTCCAGGCTCATATATTCACAAATTGCCTACTTGACGTATCTATGTGGATATATAGCAGATATCACAAACATAATGTGCCCAAAAGGATCCCTTGATTTCTTTCCCTAAGCTATTTTCCTCCTAGGTTTTCTCATCATCACTACCTACAGGCTTTCTAAAGCCAAAACATAGGTATAATACTCAATTTCTCTCATTCATCACCCCCAACTCTCCAGCATCCTCACAGAATCCACCGTGAAACTGAATCAATTATTCTGCCAAAACATACCTAGATTCCATACCCTCCTCCGCATCTTACTGGGGCAATTGTAGCTCAGGCACCACAATCTGTCATGGGGACCCTTGCACTAGCTCCTAACTGGTCTTTGTGTTTCTACTCTTGCTTCCTACAGTTCATTTTCACATCAGCACCCTTAAATCAGGGGTGCCTGTGTGGCTCAGCTGGTTAAGCATCATCGACTTCAGGTCAGGTTATGATCTCGAGGTTTATGAGTTCAAACCCTGCATTGGGCTCTGTGTTGACAGCTCAGAGTCTGGAGCCTGCTTCAGATTCTGTGTGTGTCTCTCTCTCTGCCCCTTCCTCCACTCACGCTCTGTCTCTCGCTCGCTCTCTCAAAAATAAATACACATTAAAATAATTTTTAAACATGAATCAGATCATGTCACTCTCCTGCTTTAAATTCACTAACGATTTTCCATTGCACAAGAAGTAACATCTAAATCCCTCACTGTAACTATGTGGGGCCCTATACAATCAGCTCTGTCTCTTCCTCTTGTGATGAGACTGCATCTCATGCCATTCTCCCTCTTGCTCATTTTGCACCTCCACAATGGTTCCCCTCATCTCTTGTGAATGCTTTAAATTCATTGATTATTTGAAGTCTTTTCTCTTCCAAAAGGTCATTCAGGTTTCCATTCCGATGTTACCTTTCAGTAAGGCCTTTCCTGACTACCCAGTGTAGATCTCAATCTCAGCACTCTTCATCACATAAGTCTCTTTAGTTTTTTGTAGAATACTTCCCACTGTCTGAATTTGCTATCTTGAATTTCCCACTTGCTGAATTTAACTTGTTTGTTAATTTAGGAATAGTTTATCTTCTCCACTATAACATCAACTCCAAGTCTGCTTTATGGTTAGAATGAAAGAGGTGACCTCAATTGTTTCTTATAACTTTATCTTTCTATGATGTAATGGCTGAGTAATGTTAAGCCTTTTTCCCTCCAAATTACTGTATCTGAGTAGCCACAAAAATGATTAAGCAGCCAATTGTTCCATTGGACCCAGAGTGGACATAATCAAATGAACACTGAACGTAAAATCATTTGCTGATAGGGCTTGTCATTCCAAGCAAATCATTCCAAGCTCTGTAACTCAAGAACATTCTTAATTAGACATACCTCTGATGATCACACTTTCCACTTATTATTTATGTACCAGGTAATTTGGGATTTAGAGCCAAACAGACCCACAATTCACTCTCTAGTACTTCACTTTCCTAAGTTCTGTTTATGTTTAAAATTGCACATCTTTCTCTTCTTTGAAGAAATTCTAGAATGTTTGCGCCTCCCTGTCACTACCTTTAACACTCATTTGTCAGTTGATGCCTTTTTTTAAAAGTCAGTCTATATAGTCTCTCACACAGTTTTTTTTTTTTTCCCCGTGCCATTCAGTATTCTTCCTTGCAAATGGTCAGTGATTTATAAATATACGAGAATAGAGATTGCTATCATACTGAAACTTACCTTTATCTCTACAAAAAAACATTGTTAAGACCAGTTTGGGTGCTATAGATCAAGAAATACAGCCAGCTGACAACACAGCAACAGATAAAGAAATGTCACAAGCTCAACTCATAAATTTTATAGATTACCCCTTAACATTTTACATTAACTTCCCCAACCCTTTCTGAATCCCCTCCGTTACCACAGCAATTCACAACCAGTATGAAACTGTTAAGATTATTATCAAGATAAGCAAAAAAAAAAACTAATTTTGATATTTCTCCATAGGACTAAATTCAATATTCTTATCTTCTATATGCAAAATATTGCAATATTGACCTACTATGCTGAATAGCTAATCCTGCAAATTCTTCCCATGTATCCATACACAATAACTTAGAAAGGTTATAGGGAGTATTTATCATAGAGTCAAGGAAACTGACTCTTCAGGGCTCTGGCCTCACAATCCCCTTTAGAGGATTGAACTATGTATTCATATTTTTTTTCTTTTTCTTAAAGTGAGCTACACAAATTGTATGTGCTTTGGACCCTACAAAACCTGGATCTACCCTTAGTACCTGGTACATCACTTAAATCTGTATGTGTCTTCCCATAATGTCTAGCATCCATCCCTCAAGATATACCAAAATGACATAAAATATCACAGAAGTAAAATATAAAAGTCAAGGAAGTGGTTCATAGATTAATTTGCTACAAAAGAGTCTTTAAAATCCCTTAAGCAGTTGGAATGGAATGTCAAGCATGTACAAATCTACTTTTACTTCTTTGATTATGAAATTGCAGTATGCTGAATAAAAAGGTTGTTATTAATAATATAGCTACCAAGCATGGTTTAGGTAATGAAATTCACCTCATAGAAGGTGTCATTAATCATAGGTTTCTTATTAGAAGAAAAAATATGTTGGTGTGGAATCAAAGGAAGCTGAACAGGAAAAGTTAAAAGGATTTTCTTTCCTAAAGGGTAATCCAATACAGCTGTCCATATGGTGATGAGGATTGCTCTTTTGGGACTTTCCATAAATGACGAGTGTCATAAAAGATCAGGATTATAGTATTCCTCATAAGATAGAGAAAAATCTTAGAGATACTCAGAGACACATAAACAGAACCTAACATTATTGTCCCTACTTAACAAACATGTTAGGTGAAGACTAAAGATACTATGTCACCAACAACTGATAAAACACATATAAAATAAGCAGCTCGTTCATATTTAAACTATACTTGCAACATAGAATTCAAAAACTATACTCCATCTATTGGAGGAGGAAGGGAGGGAAGTCTACACAAGCATCCTAGCAAATAGAAAAACTAATAAAAATGACAGGTTAGGTGAGTTTGTGAGAAAGGAGGAAAAAATGGCACCAATTTTTTTTTTTTTTATGTTGAGCAAAGAATGAAGATGAGAGGCAACAATGAGGCAGAAACACATCCCTATGTTATTATTCCCTTTAGAGGATTCAAGAGAGATGACATGTGAGTTTCACCCCTGGGACATCTCACAATTTGAAAGGAGCAAATAATCAGACTGAAGGTCAGAAAACTACAAGAGGGTAACCACTGCATATAGGTCTGAAGAGAATAATCCTTGGGGAAGGGAGAGGGGAGTGACAGTTCGCACAGAGAAGAATAAGATTTAGAGTCAAAGTAATCTGAAACTTAATTGTGATAATGTTACCAAACTTAGAGACATGGATGAATAGGATGGTATTCAATGAGATGTGTTGAAGGACCCAAACATTACAAGTGAACATTTCTATAGCCAAAAAGCATCTACTTTATTCATTTTGTTTTCACTGGCAAGGAAAAGGTTTTTCTCTCTTGGTTTTTCAAATGCTGTGGCAGAACATTTCCTTAGGACAAATCAGTGTCACAGATAGGATGCATCTAATATTTTAAATATTTTTTGGTGTTTGGTCAAGAGATCACCTCAGATTGGCCTGCTTACTTGAGAGTGGAGCTGGAAGGTGAGCACCTTGGGACCTCAAAGCACAGCTCAGGGCCAGCGGAAGGGTAAAGTTCATTATTTGCACCACCCTACTGAGATGGCAGTCCCAGAACTTGCAAGACATTACCCCAGTATGACAATTTATTTCTAGTTAACCTTTGCACCATTGCCTCTATTTGATGCTGGAGTTCACAGACAAAGCTTGACAAAACCTGTATTATAGTGCTTAATTGGTATATATTAAGCTATAATATAGTTAATTAGAAATTGATCAAAGTTTCTTCTTCCATAAAGGAGGGCAGAGTTTAGTTAGGCTACTACCTGAGCAGTTTAACTTTCTGATGTGGTTTAAAGGTTAAAATAAATTAGTAACCTGCTCTCCAGTAGGAGTTAAGTAACTTGCCAAGCAAGGAAACTTCAATTTCTGTTTTGCTGCCACTTCATTCCTACAACACCTTTCAGTTCCATGAAGCACAGTTTTAAATTATTAAGGCACAACAAAAATTAATTATAGAAAAAAATACTGGGCCATATTTGACAGCATTATTTATATGAAATCTATTCAAAATTTGATGGTAGACTGGATAACCTCTGATAATATAGAGGCCTATGATGATTTGGCATTATGTCTTAAAAAAGGATAATCATACACACGAAACTTTTGAGAATGCCAGAGGATATATTGAAATACACTCGTAGATACTAATGGGAGGTTTATAAATTGGTATAAACATTTCTGGAACAAGTCAACAAATTCTATTAGAAAAAAATTGTATCATTTATATTTCTTATGAATAATTTTCCTTCTCAGAGTATATCTTAAGGAAATAGAAATTTAATCAAAGATAAATATGAAATTATGACTATCATAGAATTATTAGTAATATTGAATTAGTAGAATTGACTTTACAGATGAACCAGAGGGAAACGTTTAAGTAATGTACTCCATATTCAAATGGAAAAAGTATCCAAAAAATCCTTAATCATGAAGTCTACAAAAATATTAAAGACAGAAAAAAGTGCTTACATTATAATATCAAGTTAAAAGATAGAATATGACTAATTCATGATACAACTATAGCTAGAATTACAGCTAGATAGAGAATAAATAGAAGAAATAAACAGTATAAATCTCTTAGAATTATGGGAAATTTTTATTTCTCCATTTTCTACAATGAGTATGCATCACTAATGTAAACATAAATCCAAAAGATGTGAATATTTCTTCTACTTGAACATTTGAAGATATTGAATCCTCTATTCCTCATAAATGCTGAAATTATTTGTATGAACCAGAAATTAGACATGAATATACCATTAATTGTCTTTGATCAAAATAATTTTCATCAGGGCAACCCTGAATATATTAGTTTGGACTTTTAAGTAGGTCTTTTTAAAACTAGGACAGGTGGAATAGAAAATTTTATTAATATTATTTTTAAAATTGCTACAGAATTTTTAATATGAAAAAGGAAAAGAAAGGAAGGAAGGGATGGAGGACGAAAGGAAGTTAAGAAAAGGGGAAGAATAGAAAGAAAATTATAGAAAAGAAGAGTGAACAAAAATAACCACTTTAATTCCAGGGGCAGGGGGACATTCGTGAAGCCCCTTAATGTAACCTATGGACTTATCAAACACTCTGTACTCTGGATGTAATAGAACCTAGTCTTAAAGTTTCTGGGACAATAAAATCAATAGGTATCCCCTTTCTATGATTTCCAATTTTTTTCCTACAAAGATGAGAAAATATTCTGGGATCTAGATTAAATTGAGGAGGGCTGAGATAGGTTTCTTCAGATAACTCAGGCTATTAGGTATAGATCAGGACTGCAGTGATGCTTACAAATAAGATCAAGATATCAAGACTCCCTTTTGTAACTTCTTAGAACTGCCCAAATTCTGTCTTACTTCTCAGCAAGTGGACAACATATGCCCAAATATGGCTGGATCATACCAGGAGACCCTGTGGCTGTCACACAAACATTCATGAAAACAGCTAATGGGACGTACAAAGCTAAGAATAATTGGATACTGACTCTAACCATATGGACCATCTGCCAACCAGCCAAAGCCCAGAAAGCTGATGTAGAGCAGATGGTGACTCTGGCTGTTTTTATGGGTATTGGCCACTTGGTAATGAATCAGAACAGCTATTTAAAATGTTATTTTATATAAAAGTTTTGATGATATGAGACTAGATCACATGGTTTCACCCAGAACCAAATGTATATCTGGTGATTCTTGAATAAATAACAGATATGGATAATGTTTAAGATTTCATACATTAAGATTTTTTTTCTGTGAAGGTACTTTCTTTCCCTTTTCTGTGGTATTTTTTCTTATTAATTTTGACTACTTCTATGAGAAAAATCAATGTTTATTTACTTAAAGGGCAGCAATCAATTTAGTGTTTTTCTTTCTGTTTTGTATCCACTCCAAACAAAAGAGAGAAACCTAGAAACTAGTTCTCTAAGCATGTTTGGCAATCTATAGATTGTTGAGGGGTTTTACTACCATATTTCAGCCAGAGTCAAGTGAGAAGAATCACAGAATGAATGCAGAGGAGAGAAAAAGTGCCAGAAATCTGCTTATTCAGTTACCAGAGGTAAAGCCTGGGGCAGAAGTATAATCCACTTAAAAGACTAGCTCTGACCTATTACAGAGAACATTAGTCTTTGTTAGTATTGAGAAGCAGTCTGTAATTAAGCACAGCAACTAGAAATCCAGAAAAGTGGTACACATTTTCAGTGCAGGTGGGAGGCAGACATATTTCTGGGAGAGATGATTATGTGAACGATGCCAGCTGTCACTAGAACAGTGACAGTATCCCAGTAGGGTATTGAGGCTCATGTCAAATGGTTTTGGGTTAGGGCAAGTCCCATGCATGGGTAAAAGTGTAGAATGGGAGGCAGGGCATTAATGACTTTAAGTACTTGGCAAAATGATGAATGAAAGCCAAGCAGGAGGTCTTGAAGATGCTAATACTGCTCATAAGAGAATCAAGATGTTAGAGAGAGAAGTTTGGAATTTTCTAATTTCAGTGTCATATCAGTGCCTGGGTTTTCAATTGCCACATAGATCTCAAGAAAGGTTGGCTGCAAAGATTCATGAAATGATGAAAAGGATGGACACTGGGTGGCATAACTACACATTTGTTAGGAATAAAGGAGGCCCAGGTTTTCAAGATAGCATTCTGGCACATTCTGTAAAGAATTGAGTGGGGCAGAGGCAGAGAACTTAAATTAGGGCCTGACCACGTCTCACAGTGGAACATAAGTTTTACTCAGATAAAGTATCCCTCTGTTGTAATTTACCTGAGTCACCACTTCACATATATATGCTGTTGGACCCCAGGAAAACTAGGGAAAAGTGTGTATAGCTCAGGTTCAAATGTTTACATCACCATTTCTGGACATATGCATGCAAAGATTGAATTTTGTCTCTTATAGGACATCCTATGATTTAAAAAGCATATATTTGATATGCTGATATTAACAAAACATAAAAATATTTGCTTGCTGAGCTATAATACTCAATATTGGTTTATGAAAGGAATGCATCAGTAGATCAAGAAGTGAATTTCATTGCCATATGAGACAAAGAAGACAGTGCTTTCATAAATAAATATCTTAACCCCCAATGGCTTTGTATAAATATGTATGTTAGGTACCAAATGGAAACAGGCACAGTCATAGAATTGAAATTAAAAACAGGATCATCCTACGTGTCCATTGATAGATGAAAGGTTAAAGAAGATGTGATATGTATACAACGGAATATTACTCAGCCATAAAAAAATAATGAGATCCTGTCCCTGCCATTTGCGACAATATGGATCGACCTAGAAGGTATTACACTAAGTGAAGTAAGTCAGAGAGAGACAAATGCCATATGATTTCCCTTACACGTGGAATCTAAAAAACAAAACAAATGAACAACAACAAAAAAAACAGCAGAAACAAATCCATAAATATAGAGAAAAAACTGGCGCTTGCTGGGAGAAGGGGGGAAAAATAGGTAAAAGGGAATGGGAAGTACAGGTTTCCAGTTGTGGAGTGAATACATTAAGGGATGAAAGGTACAGCATAGGAAATATAGCATTGCATAGTGACAGATGGTAGCTACACTTAGTGTGAGCATAGCATAACATGTAGAGCTGTCAAATCACTATGTTGTACACCTGAAACTAATGGAGCATTGTGTGCTAACTATACTTCAATAAAATAAATAAAATAGGGGCATCTGGGTGGCTGAGTTGGTTAAGCAGCCAACTCTTGGTTTTAGCTCAGGTCATGATCTTGCAGTTTGTGAGTTTGAGCCCTGCATTCGGCTCCTCACAGACAGTGCAGAGCCTGCTTGGGATTCTCTCTCTCTCCTCTCTCTGCACCTCCCCCGCTCATATGTTGCTCCACATCCCTGTCTGCATTTGGTATTGTCTGTTCTGGATGTTGGCTATTCTAATAGATGTGTGGTGATATCTCATTTTAATTTTCATTTTCCTGATGACATAAAATGTAGAGTATCTTTTCAAATGCTTAATACTTATTTGACACACATATATATATATATATATATATATATATATATCTTCCTTGATGAGAAGTCTATTAAGATTTTTTTGCCCATTTCATAATTGGATTGTTTGTTCTCTTACTGTTGAGTTTTGAGAGTTCTCTGTATACTTTGAATAATAGTTTTTTGTCAAACGTGTCTTTGTAAATATTTTCTCCCAGCCTGTGGTTTACCTTTTCATTCTCTTGACAGTGTCTCTTGCTGAGCAGACTTTTTTTTTAATTTGAATGAAGTTAAGCTTAACAATTATTTATTTTAGGAATCATTTCTTTGGTGTTATAGCTAAAATGTCATTGCCATACCCAAGGTCGTCTAGATTTTCTCCTATGTTATCTTCTAAGAGGTTTATAGTTTTACATTTTATATTTATGTCTGTGATCCTTTTAAGTTATTTTTGTGAAGGGTACAAAGTCTACATCTAGATATTCTCTCACTCTCTCTCTCTTTATGTTACATCACCATTAGTTGAAAAGATTATTTTACTCCATTGTATTGCCTTTGCTCCTTTGTCAAAGATATGTAGACTATATTTATGTGGGTCTATTTCTGGGTTCTGCATTCTGCTTCATTCATCTATCTGTCTGTTATGTCACCAACAGCATAGTGTCTTGATTACTGTAGCTTTTTAGAAAGTCTTAAAGTCAAGTAGTGTTACTCCTCCAACTTTGTTCTTCTTCTTCAATATTGTATTGGCTATTCTGAGTCTTTTGCCTATGTATTTAAATGTTAGAATCAGTTTATCAATATCCACAGAACAATTCAGTGGGATTTTGTTAGCGATTGCATTGAGTCTATAAATGAACTTGAAAAAAACTCTGACATCTTGACAATATTGAGTTTTCTTATCCGTGAATAAGGAATCTCTCTTCATTTATTTAAGTCTTATTTGAAATCTTTCATCAGAGTTTTATAGTTTCCCTCATATAGATATTACACATATTTTATTAGGTATAAAGTATTATTTTGGATACTTAAGTATTTTAAGTATTTTATTTTGGAGGGTGCTAATGGAAATGGCATTTTTTTAACATTTCAAATTCCATATTTTTATTACTAGTATATAAGAAAACGGTTGACTTTTGTATATTAGCCTAGTATCCTGCAATCCTGCCATAATCACTTATTAGTTCCAGGAGGTTTGTTGTTGTTGTTGCTGTTGTTGTGGTTTGTCGATTCTTTCAAAATTTCTACATAGATGATCATGTTTTCGACAAACAAGGCCAGTTTTATTTCTTCTTTTCCCATCTGCATACCTTTTATTTTCCTTTCTTGTATTATTGCATTAGTTACAACTTTCAGCATAATATTGATAAGTATTCATGAAAGGGGACAGCATTGCTTTGTTCCTGATCTTAGTAAGAAAGCTTCAAGTTTCTTACCTTGACGTATGGTGTTAGCTATAAGTTTTTTGTAGATTTTTTTTTATCAAGTTGAGGAAGTTTTCCCATCTTCCTTGTTTACTGAGAGTTTTTATTATGAATGGATGTTAAACTTTGTCAAACACTTTTTCTGTATCTGTTGATATTGGTCTATAGTTTTCTTATAACATCTTTGTCTACTTTTATAGTAATACTGACCTCATAGAATTTAGGACATATTCTCTCTTTCCTGAAAGAAATTGAAGAGAATTGGTATGACTTGTTTCTGAAATATTTGGTAGAATTCAGCAGTGAATTCATCTGGGCCTGCTGGCTCTTGTTTTGGAAGTTTAAGAATCACTGATTCAATTTCTTTAACAGTCATAGGCCTATTCAGATCACAACATTAACTTTTGAAAGTAGGATCAGAGGAGATTAGAAAGAGTCATAGAAAACTTAATCCTACAGGTGGCCCAAATTAAACTAAATGTGGATATTTATATATCTTTGTGAGAAGAATGGTACAAGGACCATCCCTGCATTCTCTACCTGCTCAGATTTCCACATCATAGATTAGTTTTATCTGTCCTCCTCTAATTAAAGACCTGATAAAAGTTAGGGTACCTTATTCAAGTCAAACCAAGTAGAGTACAATTTATTAACTGAACATCTCCAAGGCAAGTAAAGTTTACCTTCAAAGAATTTAAAATTTTCTGGGGGAAGTAACTGCATGAAATTATTTTTAAACAGCATAATTCTTATTTAATTAAAGTATGCTTCCCATAATGCAAGAGAGGGAGAGATAATAATAGTAGCTAACACTTGGCACTACCTGTGTATAGGACAATCTCCTAAGCAGTAGGATAGTTCTTGGAGAAGAATTTATCTTGATTAGGTCATAAAGATGGGAAAAAATTTTCAACAATTTAAGAAAACATTGAAAGATACCATAGGCAAAGAAAAAGTATGAAAAGAAAAGTAACAGGTAAGAAAATAGAGAATATGATTAATGGAAGCTAATTGGGCATGACTACTGTGTAAGTAGGAAGAATGTAAGAGATAAATCTGGACACCGAAGCAAAAAACCACAAGATAGAAACCTTGGATACCATTTATCTCAGAAGGGTTTTGAGCAGAGAAATGAGTAGGCATTTCCACACACACAAAAAATGCATTTTAGAAACTATTGGTTTTATTTCCAACGAGATGGAATAATGGGGTCAAGTTTTTAAAATACAAGCATGTGGGGCACTTGGGTGGCTCAGTTGGTTAAGAATCCGACTTCAGCTCAGGTCATGATCTCTCAGTTCACAAGTTCAAGCCTTGCATCAGGCTCTGTGCTGACAGCTCAGAGCCTGGAGCCTGCTTTGGATTCTGTGTCTTTCTCTCTCTCTGCCCCTCTCCCACTCTCTCTCTCTCTCTCTCTCTCTCTCTCTCTCTCTCAAAAATAAATAAAAATTTTAAAAATTAAAAAATAAAAATACAAGCATGTATTTCATACAGTGCCATGAAAACAAACCAGCTCAATAAAAATAAATAAATAAACAGACTGGACAGCTAATATATCAATTAGAAATTGTGTTCTACTACCTATAATACATAAATAATGGCTCAAATAATCAAAGAATTTTTTTTTATTGCTTATTTGTTTGTTTTTTAGTCATTTGCTAGCCATCAAAGGCTGGTGAGGAGCCTCAGTGATGACTTCAGAGACTCATCTGACTCTTCTCCCTGTTCTGCCATTGTTAGCATGGGATTTCAATCTCATGTTTGCAAGCTGGTTGCACACCTCAAGTCATGCAGTATCTGAGCAGAATTAAGGAACAAGGACAAAAGGAAAGGGCAAAGGGCAAAAGCCTAACAGTGTATTGCCTTTTTATTCAGAATAGCAAGTCCTCCTCAGACACTTGGGCTCATCTTGCTAGAAATATGTCTCATGGCCACACACAGAATGAAGGAAGTGAAATTTTACTTTCCATTGTCTATAACATTAGAAAGATAGAGAGGAAATTGTAATGGGAGAGAAATAGAAGGAGGCTTCTGTATATGTCAAAGTAGAGGATTCAGTACAACAAATATTACAGAAGTACTTGTGTCTAACAGATCTCTTTGTTTGCCTGCTCAACCGTGCTCTTCCATGATCCCATCAGTGGTTTTGTTCAGAAATCTAGAGTCTTGTGCTCAGGCTCCATTTCTAGCCCCAAGAAAATAATAATTCATCTTAGCCAATCATAAAACCCCAAACCTCTTTGCCAGTGATTAGATTAAGAATGATCATATGACCCATTTTTAGTCAATGATCCATAAGGAAAAGTCTACTGGAAGCTTATAGGATATGGTTCTTTCCCTGATAAAAAGAGAAACAATTCCTCCCCCACCCCTGAGCTACTGTTGGCATCTGTGAGAATGAGGAAAGCTATCAGACAGATAGCAGAGTGGAGAAATGAAAACTACGTGGGTCCCTTATAACTTTTGTCAGTTTTTGAATCAGCCCTGGAACCATTTTCCCCTGGATTTCTTTTTATTTGAGATAATAATTGCTTAAGCCACCATTAATTCCAGACTTTGTACTTACATCCTCAAGTATATTAACTGTCATAATATGAATGCAACATTCAAATCAAGATTCTGGGATTCTAGAGGAGAAATGAGGAATCAAATTCAGTTCACAGATTATGATCCAGGATTGAAGTTCATGGATACAGCTTTAACAGAGAATAGAATTATAAAGAAATGGGAAAGGTTCACTATAAAGTAAGTTTATTTTTTGAGACAATTTGCTCATACAAAATCAAATTTTGGAAATCTAAATAAAAGATTAAGTCCCATATTTGCCAACATAGTCTGTGATAATTTTATAGACTTACTGTCGATGCAAAAATCACTGCATTGTTACACACTGGTTCTTGAAGTTGCTTAAAGACAGCTCTGGAAATGGCTGTGATGGGAGTCGGACACTAATCAGGACTTGGGCAAGTGTCCAGCAGGTTTGGCATAGCACATCTGGCAGAAAAGCAATGGGTGTGCCAGGGACTGACATGAGAAAACATTGACATTAAAAGTTTCCTGTAACTTTTTTCTCCCATGCCATCATTCTACTTGCTTTTATAAAATATAAACCTTTATTAAGCTGAGCAAAATTCAGAGCACAAATAAAATGATGATAAATAACATATCATGAGGTTATTTCATTGTGAAATGTATTTTCAGGAGGCAGCAGAGAAAGAAAATGTAATATAGATGATAGATATTTTGTGATAATACCTATTTATAATTAGGGTCATGACTAGGCTAGGATGGGGGCGTGATTGGTAGGACAAATCATAGTGTAAGGTGTTCTCTTCCCACACTCAATATTTTTATACAGTTAAAATGTGTTCAGAATAAATCTCAAGTGCAACCTTGAAGAAAAAAAGAAGTGGGAAAAGTTATAACACAGTCTTTGGAGAAGTGAAGGAACAGTCCCTCCAGCTGTTCTTTGATAGAGTGGAGAGGTTTATATGCTGGTTAAATGTATTAGAATCTCATCTGACTGTGCTAGAGTTGTCATGATTTACAAAAAAAACTTCAACATAGAAAACCTCACTTAAAACTTGAAGTACTCATAAGTAGCAGGCACTAAAAATTCTTCTCTGGTGATCTGTATGAACCTCTCCCACAGTGTTCATCCTCCATCTTTCCCTTCAGTTTTCTGTGGCTCAAAGGGAGGAAATCTACAGACTCTGTTATCTGAAGTCCTTTGCCTTCTGGCTTCAAATGGGAGGCATGACTGGGAGATCAGAAGCCAGGAGAAGGGGTTCTTCTTCCCTAGCTCCTTCATTATTTCAATGCCCCAATTTCTCAGCTGCTCTGCTCAGCCCTCTATGGCCTCAGGTGCTGACAGAATGCCATGGCTCCCATTCTCACAAGGCTCCAGTATGAAAACAGCTTCCCATGCTATTTATGTCCTCAGAGTATCAACGTCTATATTGACTCCCACACCTATATTCTTGTTCTCAAGAGTCATTTACCTGTCTTCTGTCCTCAGTCCAGTTTTTCCCTTACACTATATTAATTTTATGTGTATGCATCCCGAATAACTGTTTTCTTCTCTCTATTCCCAGCAATCACCAGAGAAACTCAAGATATTAATGTCCAAGACCTAGAAAATGACCCAATATGGCATGATTTAAAAAGGGATTTTATCAGTGTTCATTTTAGAAATGTATTTTAAATGTAAGCTCATCGAAGCATATTTTCCTATCACTCTCATAAAAATTCTTCTTCTGACTAAGACTGAAAAGCTTTGGAAATGAATGACTTATTAAAAAGTAAGATCAGTGCAGTACAACTACATCTCCTAAACTGTTTTTTTTAATATGATTAAAAACATAATATGCCATTTTTACAACATGTGCATTCAATTCATCACTCAGGTCAGCACAGCTCTGGAGGTACATAATATTTAGAGGAACATGTAGTTTATTGGGACCATGAAAATAGCTAAAGAGCAGTCTTATCAAGAAACAGAGATACATTCTCTGTGTCAGTTTTGTCCTTTGCTGTAAAGTACATAAATTCATTCATAGAAATGATTTTGAAAAAAAATTACAGCAACGACTTTCCATTCTACTTTGTTCTTTCTGAAAGCATGATAATCTTGGCTACATGTAAAATGATACTACTGAAAACTGTTGCAAAATTAGGAACTAAAAATTAGACCTTATGCATTGATTAAGTGATGGCTTCTCCTTGGAGGACCTTTTTGTTTTTATTTTGAGAATCAACCAATGTTTAAGTTGAACATTAACCGAATTATTGTAATTTTAATTATTTGATTGTGTGAGTATTCTTCTTAGACTAGAAGTTCCATAAGAGCAGGTATCAGATATTAATAGTTTCTGTATTCTCAAATCTATCCTGGCATATGGTGGGTACAAACTATATTGAGTTAATTGTGATATGCTCAGCAAAAAGCTGCTCTGATGATACTTTGCCATACTTGTAGTAAGTTCAGAATGTTTCCCAATGTCTATAATGCTGTTTTTTTGTGTGTGTAATGGCACATATATTTTTTCTTTTAATATTTCTTGGAGACAGCATGTCAATAAATCATCTGTAAGCACTCACATTTTTATCTTGAAAACTCCAAGCCTCCCTTTATCAAAATTTATAGAAACAATGCAAACGGTAGCTTCAGTTCTTGTTTAAAGTGTGCATCTTTACAAGAATGTGGGACAGAAATGCTTTTGTTCATATATAATTGATACCATTCACAGACAGGAAAAAGACTTTGTTTGAGCTTTTTCTAAAGTAGATAATGCTCACTCTGGACACCTGGATTTTGGTTTCAATTGCTCAATTACTGGTTGTGTCTCAAGTTCAAATCCCTCTCCTGAAAGATCTCTCTTTTCATTCATTAATCTCAAGGATTATTTATTTTTACCACCAATCATTTTATTCTATTTTGTGACAGAAATAATAATAATAATTTTTATAATTATTATTGTATATTATAATTGTACAAGCTCAAATAATGAATATATAGAATCAACATTAAGTCCTTCTTACCTTTCCCCCTCCCCATCCTATTTCCTTCCTGTAGCAACCACTGTTAAGAATTGATATTCTTCTGGGTTTTTTCCTTTGCATTTACAAACTGATATGTATAGGTGGAGATATATGCATATCTTGTTTGCAATAGTTGTTATTTTGAGGGTTTTATTAACATAAATAAGATCATGTTTTCTGATTTTCTTTTCCCTTTAACTCTCCAAGAGATTCTTATGTCTATGTAACACCTTATTTTACAAAAAAAAATTTTTTTTTAAGATTTTGAGAACCAGAGAGATGAAGTAACTTGCCCAAGTCACACAGGTATTTGTCCCAAACTTCATGACACCTCATTTCCCCACCTAAGTGAAGACAGGTAGGTTATGCCTTCAGCAACAAAATGTCAGGAGCCCATCACAACAAAGATTTCTTTCTCACTCACTTGACAAATCCATCACGGCCAGCAAGGCTCTCCAGATCCCTTTCCCCAGGACTTCGGAAGCTGCTTCGGGCAGTCACACAGCAGAGGAGAAAGAGAGATGCCAAATAATAACCTGGCCCACAAAACTTTTACACAGACATTTCATTAGTCAAAGCAAGTTACATGTCCAAACTTTACACCAAGGGAAAGTATAATCTTCAGCAAGAAGGGAAGCCGTAACATTTGACAAATCATGATAAAATGTGTACACACCCTTCTTCCTCCTTTCTTGCATTCTTTTGATTTGACTGAGTTTTCTTTTTCTGATTCCATTTTTTCCTCTCTGCTATTTTGAAAGTTATTTTTAAGGTTTGCTATAAAATGTTAAATGCACACTTAACTCTTCAAAGACTGAAGCTGTTATTCTCATCCTCCCACACAATACAATTTAATTCTAACATGTCATCACTGACCTATAGGCTATTGCTTTGCAGCAGTTTAGTCCTTTTTACTTACTCCATAAATCATACTTCATTACTTTTTGCTTCCATGAATGATGTTTTTAATATTTGTCCATTTTCAACAAATAGTCTTTCCCTAATAATAGATTTTCCTCATAGGATAATTTTCTAGCGTTGTGAAGTAAATACTTTGGAATATTTTTTAATGTTTATTTTATTTTTGAGAGACAAAGAGCACAAGCAGGGGAGGGACATAGAGTGAGACAGAAGATCCAAAGCCGGTTCTGCACTGACAGCAGTGAGCCCAATGCAGAGCTCAAACTCAGGAACTGTTAGATCATGACCTGAGCCAAAGTCAGAGCCTCAACCAACTGAGCCACCTAGGTGTCCCTAGAATATTTTTTAATTTTAATGGTAAACTGTCAGTTTGGGTGTATCTGAAAGTGTCTTTTTATCTCCCTCTTTCTTTTCTATATTATTAGTTATGTTATTCTAAGTTAAGATTTATTTTCACATGATACCTTGAAAATGTTATTCCACTGTCTTCTGGCCACCATTACTGAGGATGAGAAACAGTCTGTTGATCTAAATATTGTGTCCTATATTTAATACATCTTTTCTCTCTGGATGCTTCTAAGATTTCTGTTTCTTTGCTGATTTTCAGTTTCAATATGATGGGTTTTGAGTTTGACCACAAATTGTCTCAAGGGTCAATATTGACTCAGATCATCTCAAGAGAGATTTTATCTTTCTCCCTCAATCCAGAACTTCTGCAAAGAGTACTTAATTTTTATTCACTCTTTCACAGAAGATGCTACTTTCCTGGTCCGGTCTTATCTGAAGGGCCTCCTGTTAGATTTCTGAAATGCAATAGGATCTAGCTTTTTTTTTTGGCCTCACAGCCCGAGCCAGCCATCAAAACTAAGGACATAGAACTAGCCATGAATAACGGGATTTCCCTAGAGCAATCAGTGATTTGATGCTTGTTCATTTAACTCTTTAGATCCATGTTCTTCGACTTATTTGCTAGATGGACTGCTCCCAGATTCATAAAACGCTTAAGAAAGCCAAAGAAATCTTCCAAGTTTACTTGGTTGAATTTGTTTTCCAATGAATTTGGGGTCAGCAATGGCATTAAAATGTTAACCTCCATTGGCATTCAGGAACAATGAGAAACGGGCGTGGTGCCCCCAAGAACTCTTGAGTTCACTGCCATTCTGGCCATTTCCGAGGGCTCTGGTGTGTTAGAAGGAAGAGGTGAGTACGGGCCTCTTGGAGCTATTGACACTACCTGAAGCAAGATCCCATGGAGACTACCACTGAGTGGCTGCACAGCTCAGTGGTTCAGAACCATTGTTGGCTGCTGAAGCTAGTGGGATGGCTTTGAACACAGCAGGACCTTACTGGTCGGAGGAGAGATGTTGGGCAACAACTTGACTCACTGAATCTTCACCAGAGCCCTAGGAGGGCTACCTCAAGAAACAAGCCAAAGTACATATGGTGGAGAGTCCCAAATATCTCTGAGTGGGGAAATAAAATAACCAAAGGCACAACAAGAGAAACCGAGAGACACCATTAAAAGAACACTTCCTGAATGGACAGGCCCTGGACAGTTAATGAGCTTCCTTTAATATAGCAATACTAGCAGGTGCAACATGCATAATGAGCTTTTAAAACTGACAAGAGACAGAAAGCTAGCCAAAATGACCTAAACGTAAGACCTCTCCTCTAAAGAAATTCCGGGAAGAAGTCACAGCCACAGAACTGCTCAAAACAGATATAAGCAACATAACTGAGCAAGAATTTAGAACAATTGTCATAAAATTAATCACTGGGCTTGAAAAAAGCATGGAAGTCATCAGAGAAGCTATGGATACAAAGACTAGGGACCTTCAAAATAGCTGTGATGAGTTAAAAAATGCTATAAATGAGGTGCATAATAAAATGGAGGCGACCACTGCATGGATTGAAGAGGCAGAGAGGAGAATAGGTGAATTAGAAGACACAGTTGTAGAGAAAGAGAAAGCTGAGAAAAAGAGAGATAATTTGATACAGGAGCACAAAAGGAGAATTTGAGACCTGAGTGATACAATCAAATGGAACAATATCCATATCATAGGAATTCCTGAAGAAGAAGAAAGAGAAAAAGGTCCTGAAGGGATGCTTGATCAAATTATACCTGAGAACTTCACAATCTGGGGAAGGAAATAGACATTGAAATCCAAGAAGCACAGAGAACTCCTCTCAGATGTAACTTGAATCGACATTTGACATGACATATCTTAGTGAAACTGGCAAAATATAAGGATAAAGAGAGAATTCTGAAAACAGCTAGGGATAAAAGAACCCTAACATACAAAGGGAAACCTATCAGAGTGGTTACAGACCTATCTACTGAAACTTGGCAGGCCAGAAAGGAATGGCAGGAAATCTTCAATGTGATGAACAGACAAAATATGCAGCCAAGAATCCTTTATCAAGTGAACCTGTCATTCAAAATAGAAGGAGAGATAAAGGTTTTCCCAAATAAACAAAAATTGAGAGAATTCATCACCACCAAACCAGACCTACAAGAAATCATAACAGGGACTCTATGAGGGAAATGTTGAAAGGAATACAAGGTACCAGAGACACCACTACAAGCATGAACCCTACAGAGAGCACAATGAATCTAAACCCATATTTTTCAATAATAACACTGAATGTAAATGGACTAAATGCTCCAATCAAATGACACAGGGTAGTAGAATGGATAAAAAAACAAAATCCATCTATTTGCTGTGTACAAGAGACTCATTTTAGACCTGAAGACACCTTCAGATTGAAAGTAAGGGGATGGAGAAATATCTATCATGCGACTGGAAGTCAAAAGAAAGCCAGAGTAGCCAGACTTATATAGGACAAACTGGACTTTAAAGTAAAGGCAGTAACAAAAGATGAAGAAGGACATTATATAATAATTACAGGGTCTATCCATGAGGAAGAGCTAACAATTATAAACATCTACGTGCCGAATTCGGGAGCACCCAAATACATAAAACAATTAATCACAAACAGAAACAATCTTATTGATGAGAATGTGCTACCTGCAGGGGATTTTAATACTTCACTTATAGCAATGGATAGATCAACTAGACAGAAAATCACTAAAGAAACAATGGACCTGAACGACACACTGGAATAGATGGATTTTACAGGTATATTTAGAACTCTACATCCTGAGGCTAGGGAATTCACTTTCTTCTCGAGAGCACATGGCACGTTCTCCAAGATAGATCACATACTGGGTCATAAAGCAGCCTTCCATAAATATAAACGAATTGAGATCATACCATGCACACTTTCAGATCACAATGCTATGAAACTTGAAATCAATCCCAGGAAAAAGTCTGGAAAACCTCCAAAAATGTGGAGGTTAAAAACCACCCTACTAAAGAATGATTGGGCCAATCAGGCAATCAGAGAAAAAATTGAAAAATAAATAGAAACAAATGAAAACGAAAATACAACAATCCAAACTCTCTGGGACATAGCAATGGCAGTCCTAAGAGGAAAGTATATTGCAATCCAGGCCTATTTCAAGAAACTAGATCCATGTTCTTCACTATATTTTTGCCTTCTGATAATTTCTTTTAATTTCTGGCCCAGCAATGCATTTACAGTAGATGTATTTGTAGATGATTTTCAAAGGGGGTGTGCAAAATCACTGGAAATAGAAGTTCTTGATAATCTACACTATGACCACTGAAAAACTACCGACAGAGAGGCTAAGTACTCTCCGTAATTGTGTAACTGTTTATGGTCTGGTATTTCATGAACCTCAGTTTTTTCCAATAGATCATATATTGGGTTTCCTTTCCAGAACTCACTGTTTCCTGCTTTATGGGATATCTTCACAGTAGGGTCTCGCTCTGGTTATGTGGATTTCACTGTATTCCACTGCCTTCACCAACTTAATTCAGGTATTCAACTAAAATAATTCATTCTCACCCCTGCCCCAAACCCTACATCTTGTCTCTAAAAGGTTTGCAATCTGAGCCCACTCTCATGCAGTCCTAGACATATTTTTACATACCACTCCAACACTGAATCATTTTCCATTATGCTATTGACTTGTGTCCACCATCTACAGGCTTGTAAAAAGCTTCTTCTTGTTCAAGTCTTCCATGGTATTAATAAGGAAAAACTAAAAATAACTACTTTTAAAATTTAAGTATTTAAATGTTGCAAAATTCTAGAAAAAAATAGATTACTCAGACTTAAATATAGATTTTTTTTAAGCTCTAAGTGTTAATTATATAACCCAGGTCAGGAATAATACTCTTTTATCAGCACTATTGTCTACAAAAGATGCTTTTGAGACAGAAGAAACAAAGGGAAGCACTTGCAAACCCTGCTTATTTACTTAAATGAGTTTAGTTTTCTTAAGATTGTTCAGTCTCAAAAACAGATAGTACATATTAGTGCTGAAATCACATAATCTGAAGTGTGCCAGGTGGGAAGACCCTCCACTAGTGGTTACTGTCCTGAATTCTAAAATTGGTGTTCTACTTTGGAATAATTTACAGACATTTGATCCCATATTTAAAAAAAAAAAAATCCTTCCTACTTCCATCTATCTCCCATGGGTGCCACCCTCATTTATTCTAGCAACATTTTCTGGATAATTAGTTTTAAAAAGTCATTTTAAATCATGGCATCTGAGGTAAAATAAAGTTTTAAGAGGACATCATAGTGTTGCTTAGGATTGGACCTGTAATGTGGCCAATTATTTAAATTTTGAGAACTCTTATACTCCTATTTTGCTATCAAAGACAAAAAATCATACTTAGACTACCAAAATAAATTTTTAAAAAATATTTTAATGCTCTTATATAGTTAGTCATGCTATTAGAAACATTCTTCTGTAAAGAAAAATTCATAAACCTGTTTCTTTAACATACTTTAGGAAGTAATGTTGAAATAAAAGCCATAAACAGCAGAATCATTTACTTGGTGTTTATATTATTGCTTCCCAGCTGTAGTCACAGAGTCCCTCTAAAGGTTTATTTGCAACCTATGAAGAATGAGTGAAACATAATGAAATCATACTAATGAAAACTCTGTTCAAGACTAAATGTTTAATTACCAGAAAGTACGAATCGAGCTAGGTTATGCCATATCAGTAATCCTCTACAGTGAATAGATGAATAGAATATGGAAGACAAGACAGTACTAAACTCATTTGTGACTTTATTTTCTCCCTCAGGAAACAAAACAGAATGCTCAATTGTGAAGCAGTGTGACAGATTGCTAATTTTATAATGATGGCTCCCAAGATTAAGTAGCAATCATTCTCTTTGGTTGTATAACTGCTAATTCAAAACCACCCAAAAAAGAAAAATCAGTTAACATAAAGATAATGGGCCTGGGATGGTTAGATGGAACATCTTGCCTAGATTCCAGGGTATACCACATTGAAAAATTAAATTTTGGCTTGAGAATTAATTGTAGGAAGAAATTTATTTCAAGTCCAAAAACGTTCTTGCTGTCTCACCATAATGCATATACTTTCTGACACAGAAGCATTCTGTCCAATAGTCAGAATTTAATATTCTGGTTCATTAATGGTTCCTTGAAAATTCTCTAAAAAAGATCAAGGGCAGCCTCTCCTAACGCCTTGCCATATGCAAAAGGATTAGATCTCACTCTTAGTATTTTATTACATGTAAAATTGCTTATTTTCTTTATAGGTTTTGCAGTGAAAAAAAATAAAACTTAATTAGTTGACACTTAATAAGAGACTAGGAGTAATTTTAACAAAAAGAGAAATTTTACACATTAAGCAAAGATAACATTGCGGTTATGAACTACGTGGGTCATAAGAGTTCACCTGTCACTACATTTTCCCTCTTTATGGCCCAAAGCCATTTGGCTTTTGGAATATAACCAAGGTTTTATCCACATAATCAATGTTTAAATGCTCTATCAGAGAGGGATCATAGTCAGAAGACCCTTGATTCCAAAGTCTCTAATTAGTGATTTGTTTTTGTTTTTGTTTGTGGCTGGTGGGAATGTTCAGGAGAACAAGCTTTAATTTAATAATTTGTTTAGAACTGGAAGACTATTACTCAAAATGGCATCTTTCAATTGTTACATGTATATGTGGCTGAGGCAAACATTTATGTATATATCATTAGAAATAGGATTATAGTTTAAGAGAAAGATATACAAATATAAAATCAATGGACTCAAATGAAAACTTGTAACCCAAGTTACAATAGGAAATATCAGTATGGATTTAAGATGCATTTTTTATTAAATAAAAATAAATAATGATGAAAATCCAAAACACTGACAACATCAAATGCTGGCAAGGATGTGGACCAACAAGAGTTCTCATTCATTGGCTGGGAAGAATGAAAAATAGTACAGTCACTTTGGGAGACATATTGGCAGTTTCTTACAAAACTAAACAGACTCATCATAGATACAGCAATCATGATTCTTGGTATTTACCCAAAGAGTTGAAAACATGTCCACACAAAAACTCATACACATGTGTTTATAGCAGCTTTATTCACAATTGTCAGAACTTGAAAACAACCAAGTTGTCCTGCAGTAGATGAATGGATAAATAAACTGTGGTACATCCAGACAAAGGAATATTACTCAGCACTAAAAAGAAAGGAACTATCAAGCCATGAAAAGACATGGAGGAACAGAAGTTAGTCTGAAAAAGCTATGTACCATATGATTACAATGATATAACATTATAGAAAAGGCAAAACTATGAAGAACATAAAAAGATCAGTGTTTGCCACATGCTAGAGGGAAGGAAGGAAGGAATAGGCAGAATATAGAGAATTTTTAAAACACTGAAACCATTCTGTATGGTACTATAATAGTGGATACATATCATTGTACATTTGTCAAGACCATAGAATGTACAACATAAAACGTGACCCTAATCTAACATATAAAATATGGACTTTGGATAATAATGATGTGTCAATACAGTTTCAAAGATTGTAAAATGTTCTGCTCTGTTAGAAGATGTTGATATTAGGGGAGGCTCTGCATGAGTGGGAGCATATGGAAACTCTTCGTACTTTCTTGCTCAATTTTTCTGTAAACCTGAAACTGCTCTAAAAAATAAACTCTGTTTTTAAAAAGGTACATTTTCTCTAACTCTATCCACTGAAAAGACCGACTGGAGGAAAATCACCCTAACAGTAATGAGCACCCCTAATGCCTAGATTGTAGTATTTAATGTCTTTCCCCAGTGAAAATAAACCAAAGCCCCATATGGTAATAGGTGATCACATAGATGGCAAAGGAAATATACAAGATGTGTCTGGGGCATCTTATAATAGAAAAGAATAAAATTATTAAAACATATTGCCATATCCACAGTACTCCGGAGTCAACTTGAAGAGCCTTCTACTGGGCAAAGGTGGGGTAATATGCATCTTGGAAGAATAATAGGTGTAGTGGAGTAAAGTAAGTCAATGATTTCAGAAGTATATTTTAACAATACATGTAGTAGTCTTCTTAGAGGGATGCTAAGAAAGTAATTCTATGAAAAACTGGTAGACTGAGGGAAATAATCAAGTACTTATCCTCTTCTTTGTGAAAAAAACTTTGATATAATCAATTCAATAGCTGACTCTTTAAACCATATTCCAGCTTTAAAAAAATAAACGGGAAGACAAACATAAAATTAAAATATTCCCATTGTGTAAACTTATAATGAAAAAATTAATCTAAGCAATGATTATCAATGTTTGATAAAACCATAAAATGAAGGATAACGAGATATTGATTACCTCCTAATGAAAGCACACAGTAACACTCAAAATAATTCTAACCAAATAAAATAAAAATATCTGAACCTGACCAGACTTCTAGATTTAACTGTCAGCTTACAGGAAATTCAGGGAATGGAGGAATGTGTCAAATAATGCCAAAGGATGCAAAACAAGTTTGGCGGGGTGGGGTGAGGGGAGTGGGGGGTGTAGGTAGCCAATTGGGATTGTGAAAACTACTTGGAATTTTAATTAATCTAAGGAATTATTATGTATTTCTAAATAGTATAATGGTATAATGATTGTGCTTTCAGAAGCGTCTTTATTTTTTAGTGAAATACTTAAAGATGAAAGATTCTATATCTAGAATTTGCTTCAAAATAATCCAGTGGAGTTGAGTGGGTCAAAACTGAAATAAGTTTGTCCATGAGTGATAATTGTTGAAGATGCACGATTGATATATAGAGGATTTATTATATTGTTCTTCCATAATTTGTACTTGTTTGAAATTTTCAATAATAGAAAAATGTTTTATAACGGTAGTATTACAAGAGGATTAAAAAATACTTGATACACTACCATATATTTCTCCAATACTTAATACAAAAGCCGCAAATACTCAAACAAATATTCAAATTGCAATGTGAATGACTCAACTCTAAAGTAGAAAAGATTAAGAGATCTAATTTACTCAATTGTTTAGGTAACAAATTTAGGCTCACCTTAATTTCTAAGTGTTCTGTCATTTTGAGTAATAGACTAAAAGAAGTTTTGTTGAAATCATCTGCATACAGTATTTATTTAAAAAGTATAAGTAGATTAAATGATCTTAGGCAAACTAGTTTCCTCATGGAAACTTTGGCAGAAGAAAGTTTTTAATTACTTTTAAACATAGGCTTGGAGACCTAAGAAATATTTTTGACTTATATGAAGAGGCAGATGTCAGGATAGCAACTGTCAATTAAAAAAATAGTGCTTAGACTAAATATAAACTTTATATGATTAAATCATACAGATAATTTAAATGGTTAGTAATGCAATGAAAGCAAATAAAATAAGCCAGGAGACGATATGGGTGGCTCTAACTTCAGAAGAGGGCTAAGAAAGAATACAAAGATAAAAATGTTTTGGTCACTCTCACTGTTTTGTAGGGAATAATAACCATGGAGATCATCCAAGCTCACAAGGGAGATAAAGAAACTAAAAGAGCTTAATGAATTGGGACAAATTCTGTAGTATCCTACTACAGAATACATTCTTTTGACAGTAATGTTTATATGGTAAGAGATTAACAGATTGATGACTAAGATAAGTGCAAATGAAATGTATACCTGAGACATGAGGTTTTAGCCAAGCCCATTTGGAATTGTGAGGATTAATAATGATTTTTTGAAGATGCTCAGAAGACAAATTTTGGAAATGAAGAAAGTATGGAAACATAATATAGACAAATCTTGCATCAACTAAATAGTTTTTATCCTGAAAGAATTCATGGTTTCAGAACTGGATTTAGTTAGAAATGTCAAAATGTTGCCTACTGCCCCATCAATGAAAAATCAAGTTCACAGGTTTCTATATGTGTTGCTGGATATGGAAGATATATTGGTATAAACTGAGCAGCAAGGAGAATTCCAGGACCTTTGAAATAATTGTGTGTATATCTTTTGGGAACTACAGATGCAAGGGCACTCTGAAAAAACACACATAGAACTATAGATTATAACACGCTGAACTGTTGAGAGATAACTCACTTATCAAAGGAAGGCAAGCTTTCCATGATATTTGATAAATTTGGTCTTACATTCCTGGATATTAGACTTTAACTTTAGGATAGCTTATAGATGCAATAATTAAAATATTAACCATATATTCAATCCAGATTGTTTTATTAGAATCCTTGAGTAGAACAGTGTCTGATGAGGATTATATACTTATAATTCATTTACTGGATTATAACATTCAGAACTATTATTTAATAGGTACAGAGTTTCAGTTTTGCAAGATAAAAAGAGATCTAGATATGGCTGGTGGTGATGGTTGCACAACAATATGAATGTACTTCATAGCACTGAACTGCACATTTAAAAATGAATAAGATAGAGGGACCTGGGTGGCTCAGTCAATTAAGCATCCAACTTCAGCTCAGGTCGTGATCTCACAGTTTATGAGTTTAAGCCCCATATCAGGTTCTGCCCTGACAGCTCAGAGCCTGCAGCCTGCTTCAGATTCTGTGTCTCCCTCTCTCTTTACCCTTCCTCATTCACACTCTCTCTTTCTCTCTCTCAAATGAATGAATAAACATTTAAAAAAATTAAAAAATAAAATAAAAATGGATAAGATAGTAAATTTTATGTTATATTTATTTTACCACAATCCACAAATTGGAAAAAATTACAGAAACATTAATAGGATTTAAAAAAGTATGGTACAGGGGCACCTGGATGGCTTCGTCTGTTAAGCATCCTACTCTGGGTTTCAGCACAAGTCATGATCTCATGGCCAGGCATGTG
>CM053577.1:78432409-78469865 GCA_028646485.1 Cryptoprocta ferox
TGACAGCACGAAGCCTGCTTGAGATCCTCTCTCTCCCTCTCTCAGCCTCTCCCCTACTTATGCACACACATGCTCCCTCTTTCTCTCTCAAAATAAAATTAAAACAAAAAAGGTATGGTACAGAATCAAACCATTTTAGGGGCGCCTGGGTTGCTCAGTTGGTTAAGCGCCCGACTCTTGATTTTGGCTCAGGTCATGATCTCAGGGTTCATAAGATGAGCCCTGAGTCAAGCTCCATGCTCTGTGTGGAGACTGCTTAAGGTTCTCTCCCTCCCTCTCCCTCTGCTCCTCCCCAACTAGTGTGCATGCACGTGTGTGCATGTGTGCTCTATCTCAAAAAAAAAACATAAAAGAATCAAACTGTTTTCTACATTAAAATCATTATGTACAATTTACAGAGTCATTAAAACTTACTTATTGAATGTAGTTAAGTAAAGCACAGAAAAATAGTTAATGCAGTTTTATCATCTAGCATTAAAAATCTTACATGTTACGTTAGTGACATTAATAAACTCATGCATCTAGAAAAAAAATTGAAAGATATACACATAATATGATAATATAAAAGAGTATTACCATTTCTATGTATATGAAATATTTACATATATTACAAAGATTTTCCATATGTTATATTCATTTTTGTATCTTGTGTATGAAGAAATAATTTTATATATCTGAGGTACTCTCTTGGGAGACAATGGTTTCTTATGTTTCTGCTCAACTAACTGCCTTTGTTCTAGATTAAATTTTCAAAGATGTAATGTCCATTGACAGAGGAATGGATAAAGAAGATGTGATATATATACACAATGGAGTATTACTCAGCAATGAAAAAGAATGAAATCTTACCATTTGCAACTACATGGATGGAACTAGAGGGTATCATGCAAAGCAAAATTGGTCAGTCAGAGAAAGACAAATATCATACGACTTCACTCATATGAAGACTCTAAGATACAAAACAGATGAACATAAGGGAAGGGAAGCAAAAATAATATAAAAACAGGGAGGGGAACAAAAATGTATGAGACTCATAAATATGGAGAACAAACAGAGGGTTACTGGAAGGGTTGTGGGAAGAGGGATGGGCTAAATGGGTAAGAAGTGTTAAGGAATCAACTCTTGAAATCATTGTTGCACTATATGCTAACTAACTTGGATGTTAATAAAAAAATTAATAAAAAATAAAGTTAAAAAATACACAATGTTTAGAAACGTACTTTTGCCTGAAAAAGAAAAACATTTATCAAAGTTAAAATACACATGATATATGTAAATGGAGAGAGAATGAAAAGTGGCTGCTAATGAAGTGTGAGTTACTGGGATGAAAATGAGCATCCTCTAGAATGAGAAAATGTTCTCAAATTGATTGTAATGGTGCTTGTATAGCTGTGTGAATACATCAAAAACGGTTGGATTATACATGTTGAATTGAGGGAGTGAATTGTATGTGAATTTTTTCTCAATAAAATTATTGCTTTAAGAAAAAAAAAGAAGAAGAATAGGTTTGCTTACAGACTTGGAAGATTTTTCTCTTGAGAAAAGGACAAGCATGTTTATCACCCATTATAAGAGATTTGAGTTCCCTAAACTCAGGTTTCCTCTCCTTTCATGCAATTCATTGCACATTTAAGTGTCATTTTGCTTCCTTCATATCACCTTGTGATATGAAGGAATTTTGGCTTAGGAAAATGGCACAAAAATGCTGATACTCTGGCTACTGCTATTACTGTGAGTAATAATGGTCCTTTGTCTCTGACCCAGGAATCTTTTGTCTTCAACAAGCATTCATGAAACTGTGGTACACTAATTTACTCATTTGTAATTCGGTAAAATCTCAGACATCTGTCACTCTGTTATATGTGATTTAACATAATGAGTAATGTTTAATTCTGAAAATATAAAAGGAGCTGAAAAATGCATTTTATGTCTAATTCTCTGGAAAGTCTATTTTATAGTTCTTCTTGCAAACATTATGAATGAAGTGCCACAGATACTCTATGTGAGTTTCTTCAGTTCTGCTTTTACTTCTGATTTCCTGATTTTTATTCATTTCCCCAAAAATTATTATATCCCTGCTTGATGAAGTTACCAAAGTTTAACTATCCCCATTTCATATACTTACAAGTGATCCAATCAGATATGGCTGAGTATGAGAGGGATAAGTTTGCATAATACAAATATGATTTTCTAAAGCTACCATCATTAACAAGGACCCTACAATGGGAAGATTCTATCTGAAAAATCCCTTATTATTCCAGGCACCAAGACTGGCATGTCCCTTAGTTAATTCACCTTGTTTAAATGACCTCAGTAGCAGTTATTACATGTCAATCTCTCTATGCATTAATTTCTCTGTAACAAAAAAGTTATTACAATTCAATAGTCAAATTAAAAGTATGTTCTAAAAACTAATGAACAAATATGATTCAGAAGTCATTATAGATTGAAATTATTATTTGAATTCAACACACCTCCTGAGAGATCAACTTTGCATTTCTTTCTAAAGAAAATACAATTTGTTCCCACTAGGGAAGGATTTTTCTTGTTTAGTACTTGATGGTACAGGATGAGTACCATATCTCTAAATTATATTTTCTCTTGCTTTTGACAATTTGTGAATATTAAAGCCAATGTCTTAACTAGTCTCTCAGCAGATATGGATTTTGCAATTCACCAAGCCTCTATTTAGATTGCCTCTCTCCCCACTGTTTAATTTTCATTAAAATAAATTCTTATAATCACTGAACTAATTTGAGTTCAGTATGTTTATGAAAATTACTTAATATCCACTATTATAATTTTTTGTTATTAATTTTATTGAGGACTTTATAAAAAAGATCTGAGGCAAAAATAAGCTTTGTTTTTGTTTTTCATTTTTTCAGTTTGGGGCAAGTGCCATATGGAGGAAAAATGGTAAAATTAGGAAAATCTGTGATGAAAATAATAAACTACAGGTGGTTTTCAATTTTGCCTTGAGCTAGACAAAAATGAAGCCAAACAATAATCTCTTCTAATACTATATAAAAATACCAAAAAAGGCACATTCAATAGTTATCTCCTTGGCCTTGCCTAGAGCCATTATTTTCTACTGAAAAAATCTTTCATGCCCAAACTTCTGTTTTGAAGGATTCCCTTTATACTGAAAACTAGAATCATTATGCCTTAAAACAAAGATTTATAGAATGCATTCTTCATGAAATTGACCTTTAAAAATCCAGATTAATTTATTTTATTTTATCAAACAATTAAATTTTTATTTCTCAGTTTTTTTATTCTACCATCAGAAAGTATAATATTAAATTTAATGTACCATTAAAATAAATAACTACTTTGGGGGAACCTGGGTGGCTATTGATTTCAGCTCAAGTCATGATCTCACAGTTAGTGAGTTGAACCTCACGTGGGGCTTTGAGCTGTTAGTGCTGAACCTACTTGGAATTTCTCTTCCCCTCCTTGACTCTCTCTCTCTCAAAATAAACAAAATAAAATTTTTAAATAAATAAATAAATATTTCAAGGGCTTGCTCTATATCTTTTATCCTCCTAAATAGTTTTTGTATTCTTATCTCCTTCTGCATTTTCATATTTTATTAGATTGAAAAAGCATGTTTCCCATTTGAACATCTCTGAAACAGAGTGGGTCTTACATTCAATGGCATCCTAGTTGTCCTTCAACATCTACTTTCCACGTAGTAAAGTACTCTCTGGCTTGACATCTGTCCAGGATGCATTATAACATCTGTTCTTTTACCCTCTGGATTCTGGTAGCGTCCTTTAAAGGGATGCTCCAGAAGTACACCAGAGAAAATAAGTCAGAGAATGCATTCCCTCAGCTCCCTATTAACAAGATTTGGTATGGCAATAACTATATTCCTCTACCTTACACCATAGCTCTTGTCTGGCTGATACTCTTCTATAACTGTTGGGAGCTATCTGAACTCACTGGTTGAGTGAAAATTCCTGGTGAGGGTACAGCAAGTTTGCACAGTCTCTTGCCACCAGGCAGCGACCAATATCTACCCTCTTGTAACTTTCATTTCTGCTTGAGCACCAAACCTTGGAGTGCTTTGCTGATTAGCGTCAGGAGCGGCCTGTCCCCCTGCCCTGTCCCTGAGGTGTGATTGCACCTGGTCAGGGAAAAGATGAGTAAACTAGATACGCCCTAATGCAACTAAGGCAAGCAACATATAAATTTCCTCCTGGCTGAGCAATTAACTGATAACTCACTACTTTCTAGGCCTGGACGTAGTTGCAAAAGTCACTACTGTGATAAAATGTATCATTCGTCTTTGGAACTGTGAGAGCAGGCATTATGTCTCCTAGGGATCCTGTTTCTCTGGACACTTTCTCTCAGAGCTGTAAACAGCCTAATGACCCTTACTCATAAAAAAACTGGCCTTTACTAAACAATGCTGTTTGCCTCTTGGTTAAAGGTCTCTTCCTTAGGGCTATACCTGAGGTTTTGTATAAAAAATACCTGCCCTTCCCATATGATAGAATGAGTGCCTGTAGCTAAGTTTTTTACAACAATCATTACTACTAAGATTAGATTGTAACTTCTACAGAATCCATGTTCTTGAAAATTGTAAAAATTATCTCTGAGAAATCATTTACTGTTCTTTCTGCTCCTTGTACCTTTCACCATAAATAAAGCTGACTCTCAGGTCAGAGCAGAGATGCCTGCCTGGTGATCAGAAAGAAACTTGAGGCTCTCTTGCTCCCCTTTTTCCGACACCATCCATCCTTCAGGGAACCCCGGACCTGCTGGAGCTGGACTCTGGCATATAACATAGGTTCTCACAATAGCTTTTTCCTTCAGCTCTTCTAACTAAATAAATGTTGTTAATGGCTTCCAGCTGTTGGTAGATCCTGGTTGCTTTGCAGTCCCTTGTTCATTTCCTTAACTTTCCCACACCTTTATTGAATTATCTTTCCCCTTTTGAGTGTGCTGCTTCTTTTCTGATAGTATCCTGATTGATACAATATTTTTTGTCAGAAGTAGCCTGAGGAAACAAATGTCAAAATGGAATTCTGGGATTTGGTTGCACACATCATTAATGATTACCTTTTCTGGGGAAATGAGACACTGGTAATTCATGGCATGCACTGGCATCATAATTGCTCAATTTGTCACTGGTAATGGTAGGAATGGAGAACAGGCAGAAAGAAGGTAAGGCTTTGGAAGGTTAAGGCACTGAAATGCATGATCACTATTGTGACAATGGTGGTTATAAGATTGTTGGGTAAAATGACTACTCTGACTGCCCTTGAGAAAGTACACAAAGTTTTGTTGAAAGCCATAAATACAAAATTAAAGGCACAAGTGGAAAATTTAAAAAAAAACTACATTAGCTTTAAAGGAATATAGTATTGCCTATAATAGCAAATCACTTATGAATGAGAATCAAGTTCAGGTATTAATAAAAAGAATTGCAGAGTTGCAGCATCAATTTTCAATACCCTTATGCTAAAGAAACATCCTTATTAGTTGAAGCAGTCCATCCTCTCTCATCTGAAAGAAATTTATACACTGATTTCAACTGAAGAATTTGTCTCCCTTACCACCTCCTTGCATCCATGCCTCAAATATAATTAGAACCCAGAACAGCCAAGAAAATAGCCAAGATCTGTTCTTTGAAGACACAGTTTATAAACCAAACCAGTAGGATCTTGTCAATTTGTAAGTGTAGAAGTTCAGTGAACATGTATGGCAGCAAATTCCCAACACATTAAAACAAGCTTTAAAATATTATAATGGGATAAATTCATTTAAGTGTGTATTACATTTACCAAGGATTCAGGATTTAAGGTGTTGGCTCAAGAATGTGGGAGTAGTGTCTACAATCTACTGGGTTGGTTAATTGAAACATGGACTCAATAGTGTCTACAGTGGATTAGGATGCAAGAACTCCCCTGGCATACAAAGAAGGAAGGAGTTCTCAGCCTCAGGGAGATGAAACAGATACATTATGTACAACCTAGTAAATCATTTCCTAAATGCATTTGTAGAAGGGACCATTGGACACATAACATTAAGACATGAAGAAATGTATTATTGAGAGGCCACCAACATTCTTGAAAACTCTGTAGGCTAGAGATGGGACGAAGGATTCTGATAGATGCCAGATAAGCAACAGTCACCATGAGAGTAAAAGTGGTTGATTGAGGCCACAGAAAAGAGTGGTAATCAGAGCAATTTGAATAGTGGGGTTCTGTGGCAATGATTGCTTGATCATGGTGTCCCTAAGGATAAATAATGGCCAGACTACCAAGCCTATGAAAATATTTCTCAATGAAAATTAGTGGAAAAATTCTAGATTTAGTTAACAAAAATGTAAGTTCAAATACAGTAATGGGAAGTCGTAGGATTTTCCCCATTTTACGAACCGGAACCCTCTCCAATGAAATGGAGGAGATGTCTATTTGATGAAAAACTCTGCTGTATATATTCTTTGGATCTTCTTAGAAGCTTTTTCCACAGGGACGATCAGGTATTTGTTAAGGTGTCTATGAATTAAAGGAAGTGAAATACCCAGAATTTATAAGGGATATTAGATATTGGCTCTGAACTGCTAACAAAATCCATAGATAACAAAAAACCATCATGAACAACTGGTCAGAGAGGAGGTTTATGGCTCTTAGATAATCCTTAGCCTCAGTTCATCTCATCTCTCCATAGTTAATTCCCCAAGCCAAAATTCATAGTACAAATAGATATAATTGGTAACTGAAAGAATCTTCTTTGGTTACTGAAAATAGAGTGATGACTCTTTTTTTATGGGAAGGCCCTGAAAGATGTCCTTAGAACTATCTTTCACCTACATCACTAACAAAAGTAGACTAAAACAACACTGCATTCCTGTGAGTATTGTAGAAATTAGTGCCATTATGAAAGACTCACAGGATGGAGGTGGTGATGGATCTCATATGCCATTAGTAAATATTCTGAAAAATTGAGATAGGTCCCATTTATAAACAATAACTGTGAATTACTGTAATCTTAATCAACTGTTGATACCAACTTAAGCTGCAATTTTTGAACAAAAACATAAAAAGCAAATCAATTTAGCCCCCCTCAACTAACAGGTAGCTTTTAATCTAGGAAATTCTTATTTTCTATCTCACTTGGTAAAGGTAATCAAAAGCACCTTGTCTTATGTCAGTGACAGTATACCCTCATTATCATATTTCAAGGCAATATCAATTCCCCTGTTCCTTGTCATTATAGTCCACCAGAAATAAAACCTTTTTATACCAACAGAACATCACAGTGGCACATTACAAAGACATAAATTATGAGAGAATCCTACAATTATCTAGAGTCTTTGCTGAAGTAGAGTCACTATAGGACCCTGCCAAATTACAAAAAGATATTTAGGAATTCAATGGTCAGAGATTTTTTTGATCCTTTTACTAGGTAACCCATAAGCCTTCCAGCTTTGAGGAGAAGCATCATGAAAAAGAAGGCTTTGCCATATGTCCAGACTCACAGTGCAAGCTGCCCAAACTCCTGGGCCTTATAACCCAATAGATCCAAAGGTATAGGCAGTGTCTAGGGAAAGACTAAAAGATTCTAAGGAAACTCTTGCAAACCCTAATAGGGAACTCATGGTGTAAATCTCTAGAGTTTTAGAATAAGGCCATACCATATTCTGCTCACAATATTCACCACTTGAAAAGCAGTTTCTGGTGGCAATTCAGTGTTTGATGGCACATCAAATACCTATGCTACCTAAACTCCCCATCTGGACTGGTGTTACTGATCCATCGAATCACATTTAATGTGCAGAACAGCATCCCATTTTATGGCACCTGGCCCCAGCTGCTCCAGAATGCAAAATTAAACTTAATGAGTACTTAGGGCCATGTGGGGAGTTTCTTGGAACAGAGAAAGGAAAATGAAGGCCAAGAATGCAGATGAGTCTGCATGATAACATGGGATTAGCTGGAAGTGAATAGTTACTGCATTACCTCCTCAGTTAGGGGGCTATGAAATAAGGCAATAAAAAAAGTGTGCTCCTGGTTGGAAGAATTCCACATAGGTATTTAGTTGTTTATTTGACAGCTAGAAAAAGATAGCCTGAGGTATGAACCTACACTTATTCAGAGGCAGTTCTTAATCTGTTGATCAAGAAATTATATAGAAGAATATTTGAAGATGAATGTGATAGCACAAAAAGTTGAATGTCAAATTAGATCCACACAAATCATAAATATTACTCAATACCAATGCTTTCATATAGTTAAAACAATATCACTAGGCACAGGGAAGGATGAAAGTTCTTCATGTATTCAACAAATCTGATTTAAATATTGCAAGTGTCAAAACTTCCAAGTGCAAGGGAAACTGTTAAGTTAATGTTATGGCATCATTCTAGGTCAGAGCCAACCAGAAACTTCAAGGCATGTTGATTACATTGACCACCTTCCACAACAGAGAGAGCCTTAATCTATCTTCATGGGAAGAAATACATACTTCATATTTATACCCACCTTCACTACCTACAAAAATTTTGACACAAAGCATTTCCAGATTTATACAGTTCTCTGAGGTACTACGCCAAATTGCTCTAACCAAGGAATTCATTTTACAGTAAAGAAAGTATGCAATGGCACTATGACTGGAGTATCCACTGGTCTCATATGTGTACCAAACCAGAAGCAGCTGAATTGATAAAAAGATAGAATGGGCAACTGTAGTCTCTATTATTTGTCATCTAAGGGACAACACTGAGAAGTTGAGGCATTGTCCAGTAGAATATGGGCAATGCCTTAAGCCAGCAACACATATATGACATTATTCTTCCAAATACCTATTAATGAAATACCTATGCTACCTAAACTCCATGGATTCATGGATCTGGAAATCAAGGGGTGGAGGGCAGAATGTCCTGTCCCACTGAAAGAATTTTGTATTCCTTCCCTCACAACCTTGAGCTCAGTGCATTTGGAGTACTCATTCTTCAAGAACACAATGCTTCCATCAGGAAACACAATCATGGGTCCATTGAATTGGAACTGAAAGCTTATGTATTAATTTTCTATTTGTGACATAACAAATCACTAAATTTTGTGTTTTCAAATAATGCAAATTAATTATCTTACAAGTTCTGTAGGTTAGAAGTCCAACATGGATCTCATGGTGCTAGAATCAAGATGCCAACAGGGTCCATTCCTTTATAGAGGCTCTAGGGGAAAATTCCTTTCCTTGATTTTTACCATTTCTAGAGGCTACACAAATTCCTTCACTCATGGCTCCATTCCTCCGTCTTCAAAGCTAGCAATTCTGCATATCTCTAGCCCTTCTTCCATAGCCACATCTCCCTCTATCTCTCATTTCTGCCTCTTTTTTCCATTTTAAAGGATGCTTGTGATTACTCTGGGTTCACATAGATAAACCAGGATAGTCATTTTTAGGGTCAGCTTATTAATAATTTTAATTCCATTTGCAATGACAATACCCCTTCACCATTTTACCTGACACATTCAGATTCCAGGAATTAGGACACAGACATCTATGGAGGGACATTATTCTGCCAATCACAATGTATCTTGGTTATTTAAGGTCTTTCATGCCACTAAACCAATTGGCACAAAACTTCATTAGGGATGGTGATTTATCCTTATTGTAAGGGAAATTACACATTAAGACTTAAAGATAACCATTTCTGAAATCCAGAGCATTCACTAGGTCATCTTGTAATACTTCCATACTCAATGAATAATGGAGAACTTCAGCAATTAATACAATATTGCTAAAAATTTGGATCCTCTGGCAAAAATATTTCAATCATTTTACCACATTAAATATCCAACCAGTCAACATTCTGGTAGAGGGCAAGAGAAACATAATTGGTCATGGAAGAAAAAAAAAGCTATTTATCAACCAGGACTTAAGATCAACTACATAAGTGGAAACTCTAGAAACCGTGTTTCATGTTCAAAATAAATTTATTATTTTTTCTCTTCTATCATATCTGAATGACACACACAATCTTAATATTTTTATTTAAGTAAAAGGTGAGGTTAAGACTATAGTCAATCATTCTGTAATGAGACAACTGTGTTTTTCCATTATTCAATAGGACTGGGGGCTGATAGGCAAAAGGGGCTGATAGCCTCCATTTGTCTTTTATAGGTCACTTTCTACTCTTCAACCTACTGTGAGTTCTAAGAGGTGACATCTATGAACTGCCTCATCCAGGCTCTCTTGAATATGGCATGTGTTTGAATTCAGACAATGACAGACATTAGCAGAAGAGAAAAGGGCAGGAGAAGACATAGACAGAATATTTACTGCTTCATTCCTCCCTGACGGTGGCTACATTCCTCTAGTTATGGCCACTGATTCCAAGAAAAATGCAACCTCTCTATACAATGTCTTTCTGTGGGCTCTAATAATTGCACCTCCTCTTGTCACTTCAAGTTTAAGGAGGGGAATGACTTTCAGCTGTTGCAAGTCCCTTTGGGTTTCAACATCCCTTGTTATGTTCTTTACCCTGCCTACTCCTTTGGAAATAATATCTTCATTAAACTCTTCTCAGTTACTCTCTTAGTATAATATCTGTTTCCTTCCTGAATCCTGATCCTCACATATAACAAGTGCATATTTTTAATATGTAAGCAAACTCACATCTACCTATTTTTAAATCTATTTTATTTCTCTTTCTTTTTCCTTATCATTGACTTTTCTTTTTCTCTTGCTCTCATTCTCCCTCAACTAGCTCCAGATAACACAATAAAAATAATAGGACACAAATCTGATTTTGCATGAAATATATAAAAATTAAATATTATCCTTTATATGTAATATCTTGAATATGGTAATTGAGAAAAGAGCTTTGGAATTATCTACCTTAGGGTCTGAATCTTCATTTTGCTATCATGAAACAAGGCTACTTTAAATCCAGGGATGGTCAAGAGGTAATGAATCCAAGACAGCCTATCTATCTCACCGATTACAATTCTCTGAAAAAAATATAAAAAACAACTACCTGAGACCTCTGAACAGTTAATAATAACAGGCAAATTGAGGAGGGGAGTCAATGCTTGAAGAACAATCTATAACAGGGCTAAGTTTATGAAATTTTTTCCTCTTTTATCTTTGTTTTATGAAAGAGAGCCCCATTGCAGAGCTGTGCTGCCAACACCAAGAGAAATCTTGTCTTTCTGGCCAGAATATTGGGAGAAGGCAGAGTATATGGGAAGAAGTCCTTATTTTTCTTTTATTTTTGCACTGGCCCGAAGCAAATTCCATTCATAGTTACCCACTTGTGGTGGTAGTAGCACAGGCATCTAAATACCTGATAGAAAACCATCTTTCTAACCAGAAAACCAGAAAAAGAGAGTTTCCTATGGCCTGAAGAGTGTTGAAGGAATCTGTATTTTTTTTCTCTCATTCTATTTTTCTTTATTGCTTTTCCCCAAGAGAACCTTATTCAGGCTGAACTGTGGGGCGGTCTGGATAGCTATATCTCATAAATAAATACCATAGTCCTAGACAGAGAAACAAAAAAGAGCAAACAATAAATGAATGACAAAACAGAAAACTTAAATCCAACAATATTAATAATTACATTATATGTAAATGGCCTGAAGTGTCATGTAAAAGACAGAGATACTTAAAATGGATTAAAAATACATGACTCAATAATGAGTTGCCTACAATAAATTCACTTCAAATATAATTATATAGGTAAGTTAAAGGTAGATGGATGGGAAAAGATACAACACGAAAACCTAGATCAAAAGAAAACTAGAGTAGCTATATAGAGACATAAGACAAAGTGGACCTCAAGACAAGGAAAATTCCAAGGGTGGGGAGGAGAACAGGACATTATATAATAAGAAAAAGGTCAATTCACAGGAAGATAAAACAATTATGAATGGACAGACATATAAAAAATGATTTCAAAATATATGAAACAAAAATTGAGAGAACATAAAGGGGAAATAGCCAAATGCAGTTATACTAGGGTAATTCAACACCCCTCTCTCAGTAATTAATAGAAAAAGTAGATGAAATTCAGCAAGGGTATAGGACAAAATTTGAACATGATTATCAACCAGTTTGAACTAATTGACATTTAAACCTCTAAACACTTTTATTTAATTGAACATGAAACATTCACAAACATAGACCATTTTCTGCATCATAAAACAAACCTTAACTAATATAAAAGAATAGGAAATACACAGGGTATGTTCTCTGGCCATGACAGAATTAAATGAGAAATCAAATACCGAAAAATACTGGAAAGTTCTTAAGTAGTGCAAAATTAAACAAATACTTCTATATATCCCATATGTTTAAGAGTTCTCAAGGGAAATTAGAAAGTATTTTGAACTGAAAGAAAATGAAAATGCAACATATAAAAATGAATGAGATACACAGAGCTTGGAAGGAAATTGATTGCTTACATTCCAGGGACACCTGGGTGGCTCAGTCAGTTAAGCATCCAACTCTTGATTTCAGCTCAGGTCATGATACACACCCAGCGTGAAGCCCAGTTAAGATTCTCTCTTTCCTTCTCCCTCTGCTCCTGCCCTGCTTGCATGCCCGAGTGCATACTCTCTCTCTCACTCTTTCTCTCTCACAAAAATAAATAAATAAATAAATAAATAAATAAATAAATACTTACATTCTAAAAGAAGTGTTTCAAATTAACAGCATAAGCTTCCACCTGGAGAAACAAGATAAAAAGAAATAGCATATTAAACCAAACCAAGAAGGAAGGAAATAAATATAAAAATTTATATCAATGATATCTGAAACAGGGAAACAATAGAGACAATCAATGAAACAAAAGACTTGGTTTTTATTTAATAAATCTATAAAACTGTTCATTCTCTAACCAAATTCATGAGGAAAAAAGAAAGAAGACACAAATTATCAATATCAGAATTGTTAGCGGAGACATCACTACAGACCCTCGTACATAAAAGTGATAATAAGGGAATACTATGAACACATCTATGCCCATAAGTTTGACAACTTACATATAAAATGGCCAAAACTACCAAAATTTATTTTACAAGGAAATAAATATCTTCGACTTTCTGGTGTAAAAAAAATTATTTCCTTCTTGAAAATTCTCAAAATAAAGAAAAAAATCCAGGTTCAGACCATTTCCTTGATGAATTCTAATACATACCAGATTTAAGCAATATCTTGTAGAAAACTCACTCATTTCATGAGGCCAGCACTAGCCTGATACCAAAACTAGACAAAGATGTTATAAGACATGAATATTATAAACTGATACTTCTCAAGATTAAAAATTCAAAAATTCTCAATAAAATAGTAACAAGCCAAATCTACCAATACATAAAATAATAGTACATTCCAACCAAGTGGAGTGTATGTCAAGAACACAAGGCTGGTACAATATCTGAAAATCAATCAATGTAATATAATATATTAATAGTCTAAAAAAGAAAAACACATGATTATATTAGTTGATACAGAAAAAAAAAACCTTCACAAAATTCAAAATTTAATGTCAATTTATAGTGAAAACTGTCAGCAATATAGAAACAAATAGTAATTTTCTCAAACCAATATCCTATCCCTTTATTTTTGTCCCCTTTTTGGTTCACTGTAGCTATTTTCAGGCATATGTACAATAATTAAAGCCTTTTATTTAGTATGTACAAGCAGAATATGCTAAATACTTTACATACCTTTGCGAATTTAATTCTTAAGGTAATCCTAACATATGTGTGTATGCATATGTGTTTGTGTAAGAATACATGGGGTATTTCTTCAGTGAATTGTCCTCACACCTTTGTCATTTGCATATGTACAATATGCACACATTGTACACATCAATCAAATTGTACACACTAAATATGTGCAGTCCCTTGTATATCAATTATGCTTTAATAAAACTGCTATAAAAAGGGATAGAGAATTCAGAGTTAGCTGCCAAGGTGAATGAAGAAGAGAAAATGGAACTGAAAGTCACCTCAAATTTTTACCTTCTGGGGTATAGATGCAATGCTCTGTCTATACAGTTTCTGACTAAAATAAAAACAAAGAGAAACAAAACCTCCCTATTTTTTTTAGCAGAAAGCTACTGAGAAGCCAGAAAACAAAACACTTGATATTGTGTGAGGTTAAGGAATTGCTATCAGTCAGGCATATCAACATGCCCAAGGGAATTAGTAAATTTACAAGTATTCCTGAATATAATTTCCCTCATTGTTTATAGTCGACCCTCAGTAAAACTGGTAAGATCAATTTTGAATGAAATGAATAAAGGAAAAATCCTGTAACAATCCAGGACAAGTTAGATTTAAACCACTCCTGTTCACTGTTGGGGGGGAAAAAAAAAGCTCTAAGCAGTTGATCTAAATATAACCACCTCTCACTTTTTTATGTGTATTAGTCCCAATTACCATCATTGCCTTCCCAAATCCTTGCACATACTTGGATTTTTAAATTTATTATATGTAATTTTAATCATTTTTAACCTGCACTGTCTCCCTTATATTTGAAATAAAGTCAGTAATTTTATTATTCATCTCTACAACTCTAACAATGCCTGACAAATAACAATTAATGAATATTCATAAAGTGAAGAATGAATTATGATGTCTAGCTGTCTGCTTTACATGTCTAGAGTATTTTCTATGATAATAATTATGATAGCTGTTCAATATAAATATTGACTGCTTACCTTGATCCAGATATTGTTCTAACCATTTTATGTAACATTAACTGATTTAATACCCAGAACTAAACTATGAGATATCTACTATTACCACTTTTTTCCAGATAAAGAGTGTCTGCATATGCTTGTAAGCAGGTCATTTATTTTTACTCATTAGAGGAAGAGTTTACATTTCTTCCTCAAACCCCTGTGGTAAACATCCCTGAAGGAAAAAAAAAACAAAAACAAAAAACTGTGGACTTGATATTTCTCCTGTAGTACCACTTTTATTACCCGCTTCCTCTCAACTCAGTAGCTAGAAATATCAGCAGACACATAGTCTTAAGTCAGACATCCTTTCAGTAGAAATCACTTAAGGAAGAGCCTGTTTCCAGAACACCAATAATAATACTGGGACATAGTAAACAGACTGGTTGCTGGTTTTACCCAGAGTTTACATATGTGTAAGGGAGTGTCTAAATGAGATTTTAGAAACAAATGAGTTATTTGAATAGGTCCAAATCATCTATAGAAATACTAAACATATTTACATGTTTAATTCTATATGCATCATATAGACATGTTTCACATTCTTTTTTTTTTTAAGTAGGTTCTATGCCCCATGCAGAGCCTGAATTCATGACCCTGAGATCAAGACCCAAGACTCAAGCTGAGACCAAGAGTTGGAGTCATAACCAACTGAGCCACCCAGGTGCCCCATATGTTTCACATTCTTTTTTTTTAAATTTTTTATGTTTTTTAAAAAATTTATGTTAGAGAGACTGAGCACGAGGGGGGGGGCTGAGAGAGAGGGAGACACAGAATGTGAAGCAGACTCCAGGCTCTGAGCTGTCAGCACAAAGCCCGATGTGGGGCTCGAACTCACAGTGAGATCATGACCTGAGTAGAAGTTGGACACTTAACCGACTGAGCCACCCAGGCACCCATTTCACATTCTTACTGAAAGTCTCTCTCCATAGGGACTTAAATCAGAGTCATGATCTTGTTTCTGGTCCATTTGACTCGCAATAGCATCCTCCTGCTCTTGTATCATCTTTTGTTCTTTACCAGCTATAATAGCTGTTGTACTTCCTGCATGCAAATATTATCCCAATATTAAAATATTATGTAAGTTTTATGATACTTAACTATTGAAAAGTTTTGCTGTACTCATCTATCATACATATTTTTGGGTCTTTTACACTTGCTCATTTTAACTGCATTATTTGTCCATTGTTACAATTCTACCAACTGTTAAAAAAAGAAGCAACTTCTGGTCTACTGAGATTAGGTGGTTGTTTGTTATCACAACATAAAGCTATTCTATATTTATTACCAAAGAACTTACCTACAGAAGATGAAATGGGTCAGAAATGTATGGCTTAGAATCATACAGAGCAACTAGGGGCACCTGGATGGCTCAGTCAGTTAAACGTACGACTCTTGATTTCTAGCACAGGGTCATGATCTCACAGCTCATGAGTTCAAGCTCCACATCAGGCTCTGTGCTGGCAGAATGGAGCCTGCTTGGGATACTCTCTTTCTCCCTCTCTCTTGACCCCTCCCCGCTCATGCTGTTTCTGTCTCTCTGAAAATAAATAAACTTAAAAAGTTAAAAAAAAAAGAATCATACACAGCAACTGATCTTCCGATCAGTTCTTTTTTTTTTTTTCATGTGTATTTATTTTGAGAGAGAGAGAGAGAGAGAGAGAGAGAGCACGTGAGCCAGGGAAGGGCAGAGAGAGAGGAAGAGAGAGAATCCCAGGTAGGCTCCACACTGCCAGCACAGAGCCCATTGTGGGGCTCTATCTCACAAACTGTGAGATCATGACCTGAGCTGAAATCAAGAGTTGGACCCTTAACCAACTGAGCCACCCAGGCTCCCCCTGATCAGTTCTGATTTGTTCTAAGCAACTGATCTTCAAGATGTCTCTTGAGTCTAATTAAGTATTTGATAAAATGGTATGACACCTGAGATTTGCATTAAATTATTTCAGGAAAAGAAAGAAGTTTAAATAGAAGAAATAAGTATCCCAAGATCTTGATCAATGTTAAATCCAGGTGATAGCTATTCTCTCTACTTTTAAATACATTTGACAATTTTTATGAAGCAAACTTTGAGGTAAATCTCTAAAAGATTAACTAAAATATAATGTATATGAAGGAAAATTATAATAGATTTATTTTGATTTACATGAAATAAAAATACTAATGGTAGTAAATAAAAAATATGTTGGAAAAATAAGATTCTTTTCAGAGTTATTTTCTTACTGTTTGAAATATATACTACAAGGTACATATAATTCTTTAGTCTTCCTATTGATCTAGATAAATATACCTCAACATCATCTATCAGTTGTTTCATAAATATTAATTTGGTATCTTGATATTATGAATGGGTGGCTACTCTAATAGCAGAAAAGATTTATTCTTTCTTTTTAAATAAATATATTGATGCATATCATAGTCAATGCCCTGGCCTTGAAATAAGAAATATTAGAATGATCAACAAATATTTATTAAAACTCTGTATGTAACCCATTAGAGACAACTATGAATAAGACTGAGTACTTCCCCTCAAAGAACAAATGTTCCAATTGTTTGCCTTCTGTGTTTTTCTATGACCTTGGGGAAATTATTTAATTTTGTTGGGGCTCGGTTTCTTATCTAAAACATGAAGTTAATCCCGACAATTGTAGAACTTCAGAATTATTTTAGAAATTAAATCTGATATAATGTATTATCCTGGGTTCTCTAAAAAAGACATATACTGTAGGAATTGGTTCATGAGTTGATTCAAACCAAGATGTTCCACAATCTGCTCTCTGCAAGCTAGATAACCATGGACGTGGGTACTGTAATTGAGTTTGAGTCCAGAGGCCTGAGACTCAGGGAGGGCAATGATGTATTTAAATCTTGATTAGAATCTGAAAAACCAAGAACCAGGAGCACAGTTGTCAAGGACTGGAGAAGATGGGTTTCTCAGTTCAAGCAGAGAATTCGCCCTTCTTCTATTGTGCTACAATCCCTCAATGGATTTAACAATGCCCACTCGCACTGGTGAGGGTGATCTGTAACTTTGAATCAGTTTCTTGATTCAAATACTAATCTCTACCAAATACACTCTCACAGACAGACTGAGCGAAGCGATGTTTTACCAGCTATCTGGCATCTCGGCTCAGTCAAGGAGACACATAAAAATATCACATATAGTGTAAAGTACATAACAGCCTGGAACTTACCAAAACTTTTTTTTATTTTCTAATTTATAGATAATTGTTTTGTGAGTTTTGAGATCATGAAGAATCACTTCATGTCTTACAACTTTATACTGAATTAACAAAATAAAGTTTCTGATCCAATGGTGTTGAGAAAATATGTTGTTTTACAGCAATGCTCAAATATGAGACTTTGACTAAAGCAGGTACATAGTTACTATTTTTTTTTAATTAAAGTTCTAAGAGCAGATATAGTAAATATCAGAAAATTGGAATTTATCTTCACGGTCAGTCATTAATGTCTAGGATTTCTGAGCAAGTAATTAGACATCTTTGTGACTTTATCCAGTTAGAGTGAAGGGGATGTAAATTTTATATTATATTAATATAAACCTAATTATATTATTAGGTTTATATATTATATTAATATATTAATATATTATATGTATTAATATATAAACTATATATTATATTAATATATTAATATATTATATATATTAATATATAAACTATATATTATATTAATATAAACGTTTATATTAACCTAATTAATATAACCTAATTAGTGTATTATCTAGGCTACTCATATTGTATTCTCAAAGGGAAGTTCTCTATTGAAAACTCATACAAATACTTTCTTTTTCATTTGTTTAAAATTGTTGAGGAATTATTTGGTGCTTGTATATATATATATATATATATATATATATATATATATACCTGTCTTCCTTTTCACCACAAGTTTCTGTTTACCACTGGTTTCAGGTTCAGAATATCCTTTTCACAAAAATTACTCAGATAAAAATGGCAAAAATATGGTTGAACACTAAAATAATAGTTAACCAAAGTTTTCCTTAACTATTGTCAAACATGTAAATAAATATTTGGATGCATGCAGATGATTTATTAAAGTTTTCAGACTTCATTTCATTTAAATCATTTCAGTTGAATCTCATTTTATTTTAAATGATGTAGCTCTAAAATGTTTCTAGATTACCATGAAAAGAGCATTACATTTTCCTCATCAAACCAAGGTAGACTTCTATTATTAATAGAATAATATTCAGATCTTGTTGCTAAATATATTAACTGGGCTAGAAACCTGAGTGGCATTTTTATCATTTTCTAGAACCATAGTATAGACAGATGCATAGTTCTGATTAATTCTACTATTTGCTAACTATGAAACTTAAAAATATATACCTTTGAAAGCCTAAATATCACCTGAAGAACCTTAAGAGTTTCAGAAATACTTGTACATTAGCAAAGATTTGTTTTAAGGTACTCATTGCAGCAGTACTAATAACTAGCAGTAGGTTAGGGGTTAAGCAAACTATGACATATCCATTTTATGGACTACAGAAGCTTGTTTTTTGATCAAGTTTAAGCTAATAAACATTCATGGTTGTGAATCAAGCAACAGTTTCTCAACCCTACTCACCATCACGTGACTATTACTGTTCCTCATGTTTGGGTTTCAGAACAAATAGGTTTCAAGTGCTTCACTATTTATAAAAATACATATCACCTGAGTTTTAAATTGTCACAGCCATTATAAAGTATGAGAAATTTATATGCAGTGCTATGAAAAGAATGCCAAGACAAATTTTAATGAAGATAGAAAGTTGCAGAATGATATATACATTCTTATACAATTTACCTAAGAAAATAGTTATGCATGCTTATGTGAATGCACATGTAAATACATAGAAATTGACTTTGAGAATGCGTGTCACACTGTTAATTATACCTATTTCTGGACAGGGTAATGGATGACAGATGGATTGGAAGTAAGATAAGGAAAAGGGAATAAGGATAACAAGTTGTTTTAATCTTTCTCTTTATATACTGCTTCATTGTTTTAATTCATTACAGTGATGACCTATATAATGAAAAAAGAGAATTAAAAAGAAACACAGGTGTAACAAACTAGAAGTAGAAACAGAAGAGGAAAGGACGCAGTTTTGACCAGGATCACTAGCAGGTCTGGAAATGCACTTTTATATGGAAAAAGCTTAGAGGTTACAATCTTAATTGAAATAGATGTCTGAAGCTTTATTTTTTCTTTTTGTATAATAATGTACAAAAGATTGAAAAAAAGCCTAGCTTTCATATAAAAAATCAGGAGACTGAAATTATGAAGAGGGCTATAATGAGATCACTCCTTAGGAATAACAAAGAAGTAAACAAAGGAAAATGCAGAATAACTGAAGAGGACTTGGGTGAAGAGCTGTTCCTGAAGGGCGCACGTGCATGGTTGAATGATGGGATTGTCGCTATGGAGAAGCAAGGTCAAACCATCACCGCTGTGGTTTTCTTCTCCAAACAGAACATACAAATGGGCTGGTGGGGTGAAAGAGGGTTGCAGGGGTGTTTGCTGCACTACACTCAGCATCACTTTTGACTCCCTTTCTATTTGCTAATAAAGAATCGCCTGGTATAATGTTCTGGATCAAGGAAAGCTGACGGAGTTTCGGATTACCTAGTGCTTCTGAAAGCTCTTTGAGCCTCTAGTTTTCCACTTATAAAATATGGAAAACAAACCTATCTCACAGTGTAGGTCTGAGTGTCAAAGGATATAACTTATGTGAAGGTGGTTAGAAAGTTACAAAGTGCCTTACAAAGTTTATCTATTATTTAGAAGGAAAAGAAATAAAGTTCTCTGGGTGCCAATATAAAATCTGGTACACATCAGAAAAACATAGAGTCTAAGCAAACATGAAGCTGAATATAAAATTGTGTTCAGTCCCTCAGGTCTGCAAATTAATTTTTTTACAATGCATGAAACAAAAACAAATAAATAAAATGGAATAGTTGAAAACCTCTGTAGTAGTGATTCTGTTGGACTTAAGCTAGCCCTATACTTTTTGATTACTGAAGATTTTCTCTTTTCTGTTGGAAAATAATATGCATAATGACACCAATCAATTGTGGATTTACCCAAAACACTTGATTAGATGCCCAGAAATTTTCATCACAGCATGTCCCCCTTAATTTCCTTTATCCTAATCCTCATGAGATTATGAAGGATTTACTAGCACTTTTGTGATATTTAATATCATAGTACTTAACATAAGAGGAAAATAAGATCATTTCATTAGAGAGAAAACTGATTTTTCAAAAGGAAAAAGCTATGGGTTTTTTTGTTTTGTTTTTTGTTTTTGGAAAATAGTACCATGTCTTATTTCTGTGACAAGGGTGATATAAAAGATTAAAAGCATACATATTAAATGTCTCCTAAAAGCATACATATTAAATGTGCCCTAAAACATTTTCTGTTATACCATCATTTTTAAAAAGTGAAAATCAAAGTAGCAAAGTCTTCATATCAATTATTCAGGTACTTTTGAAAAACTATGATTATAAAAAGTGTAACATGGATTATTTTGTTTTGTCACATTTATTGAGTGTTTACTATTCCAGGCACTGTGTTTTCTGCTATATTGTGAAATATGTCATTTAATGTCATAACACTCTTATAAAAGAAATTCTGTTTTTATCCCTATTTTATAAATTTAATAAAAAGCTGTAATAGAAGGCATTTAGCAGTATCTATAAAACTATTAAAATGGTATTTACCTATGAGTCCAGAAATCCTACTTATCTTAGAAATATACATACCCACATATGATATGAAGAATGTAGGGGACTGTAGCTTACTTTGTAACAGCAAATGATTAGAAACAACAGAAACATCAGAAAAATGGTAAAATAAACCATAACTCTATTCTGATTATCTAATGCTGTTTAACAACCCACCTCAGAACTTAGTGACTTAAAATAGCATTTATTTTTTTTGCATGAATCTGTAATTTGGGCAGGGCTCAGCAAAGACAGGTCATTGCCGATCCATGCAACACCAGGTGAAGTCACTCGACTGGGAGCTTGAAAGTAGTTACTTTCCTTTTGACTTATAACACACAGCAAGTAGGCACTGGATGTCAGCTGGGAGCCAAGATGCGGCTGTGAGCCAGGAGCCACAGTTCCTCACCATCTTGATTGCTTGGCTTCCTCACAACATGGCAGCTAAATCCAAGCATGGGCATCCCACAAAAACCAAAATGAAAGTAAATCTTCTTTTATATCTAGCTTTCAAAGTCCATAGTATTGTGTCCACCTAAGACATAAATCCTCCCATATTCAAAGGAAGGTATAATCTGTCATATTTTCTAAGATGTAAAAAAAACAAAAAGATCAGCAAACGTGTCTTTCTATCTTTACTGTAAGACAGGGAGAAAAATAATAATACATGTTTGGATGTACATTTGCATTAGGAAGTTGAAAACATTACATTAGTAGTTATGTCTTTTTTAATGTTTTTATTTCATTTTTGAGACAGAGAGACAGAGCACAAGTGGAGGAGGAGCAGAGAGAGATGGAAACACAGAATTCTAAGCAGGCTCCAGGCTCTGAGCTGTTAGCAAAGAGCCAGACATGGGGCTCAAATTCACAAGCTGTTAGATCATGACGTGAGTCAGAGTCAGATGCTCAACTGACAGAGCCACACAGGTGTCCCATAAGTGGTCATGTTTTAAGTGAAACGTGAAGGAGTAATCAATTGGGCACAGTGGTAAAAACAAGATTTTTAATTTTATATATTTTTATATTATTTTGATTTCTGAATAGTGTGGATGCCTTATTCAATAATTTTAAAGTGTGGGGGGGGGGGCAGAGACACTTAGAGGAGTAACCTAAACAAGCTCACCTAGGTAATTATCATAGAGTTGAAACTTAAAGGTGAAATTTAAATCTAAGCTCTTAACCACATTGTTATTCTGCCTCCCTAGATGGGCTCACTCTCTAGATTAGGGCAGCTATTCTTCAAGTATGACTCCTTGACAAACTGGACAATGTTCAAATTTCTCATAGAGAATGACTCTTGGTTAGCTCTTCGTACATTCCTTATTGCCTGCTCTCTTCCACATGAAATTAACAGACAACGTTGACAGTGGAATATTTTACTAGTTTAAAAAGAGAAAGAAAAATGATCCCTAAGAAGAAGCAGTTTTGTATTTCTAGGATTTTCACCAGCTAAATAACATTTTCTCTTGAGATCACATGCTAGAGCAATGAGCACTATCTACTTCATATATCTCATTTGGACTGTCTGAAAGTCCCACACCCACAACAAAGTTTGTTGTCAGCTTATTCATTTTCAGAAAAAGCAAAAGACAAACCATCCTTATATATTTAGCAACATCGAAAATAAAAAGCAGTCTCATAAGGTAAACAAATTGCTTACCACAAATGCATATAATGTTAGGTATCTTCTCCACAAAACCCCACCCACTGGTGACCTTACGCATGGAGAAAACATGGAGACAAATGACTTTCTATAGTGGACAAGCCACAGCACCACCATGGACTTTGAATATTAGAAGGTAATGTAGACTAGAGCAGGAGACAAGACAAGATGAAAGGTGACATTACCTGGCCCCTTCCTCCTAATCAGCTTTCTGCCCTCCTGGGGGCATTTGAACCATGATGAGCTCTCTAAAACAGGTTTATGTAGTGGAGTGACCTGGTGCATTTACTTGTCCTTTGATGCATGTGTCAGGCCACATGTTATAATGTGTGTGGAGGAAGGGGGGGCACCAAAGTTAGAGTCAGAAGACTTGGGTTCAAGTCTTAATTATACCACAAAGAATAACAACACATACCCACCATGCTCATTTCACCAGGTTGAAGTGAGACTCTAAATATTTTGTAAACTGAATGAAAATAAGGCTTTGCAATCATTAAATTAAGGAAAACAAGTCAAGCCATTGCCGACATCATGGAGTTATGTGGCTTGAATTGGAACTTTGCCACAGCATGAATGAAGCAAACAGATGCTTCTTTAATCCAAAGGGGGAAAGGGAAAATTCTATTTCCATGATGATTACATCTTACATTAACCAGTGTCTGCTTTCAAAACTACTCTAAAAGAGAGTCAGACAAAGGAGAGGTTGAGGATGATTATAAGGCACATATACACATTATTATTATTGTCATCATAATTATTATTGTTTCCCCCAAACGACTGATTTTGGAGACACTGAAAGCAAAATAAAATAGAGAAGCACCTAAGCTTTTTGTTATTTAAATTATTTCATTCTTTCTTGTGCATGAGGCCAGCCTTTTCTTCAAGCCTTTTCCATATGGCCATCATTGTGAGTAAACAGTAGCTCCCTGAGTGAGAAGCAGTCTAACTAAAAATAAGAGAAACTGTCCATGCACCTCAAGTTCCCTGTTTTCCTGGAAAGTTACCAAGAGACAATAATAAGAGTCATAAGAAATCTGTAACATCCATCCAAAACATCCTAGAGAAAAATGAAAAGGATGGCTTCGAACCCTTATTTCCTTATGGAAAGGTTGAGTTACCATTTCATTTATCTCTATGTGGGGAATAGGAGACTTTGGATAATATTAGAATCTAAATTGGCTTCTACAAAGAAAATTATAAAAACTGAGAAACTACATATAACAGAATCTTATTGAATTAATAAAAAAGATCCCAGATGTCGGGTGCTGCACGCTTATAAATCATTGATAGAGTCTCTAAGTGGCAAATATATTAGTAAGTGCACTTCAACAAGGAAAAAAGTATTTTTCGGTGTAAAAGAAATGAAGTGAGGATTAAGGTAATGTGATTCAACATTTAGGCACTCAAATTATCAGAAAATTGCTTCAGGTTTTCCATTAAGAAATGATCAGACACTTATGCTGCTTAGCATAGAATGCCCTTATTTTTATTGATATAAATCACTACTTTTAATACAGTTCCTATTTGACCAAATCCACCAATAACTTGCAATTTTTTTACACACTAATCATAAAAGTTTTCAAATGTTTGACTAATGCATCTCAAAAGACCCTGCAGTGTATCCGCATGAGCCTCTTTGGGTAAAAAACAGAATTTATGATTTCTCCCCTTATGATTTATGTGTACTTCCACTGAAAATGATCAGGGAGAGGAAAAAGCAAACAGGCAAATGATAAGAGGTTTAGAGAAAAAAATGAAGAGGAATGTAAGGGTAAGTAGAAGCCTTGAGAGTCACATTCTTTGGACTTTGGAATATTTTGTATTTCTATTTTTTTTGCAATAATGTTTTGCATGATATATGAGGTATTTTTTATGAATGATGGATCCTGGTAAAACATTGACAACTCTTTCTGATGAGACTGCCCTGCATTTACTCGTTGAATTTAATAAATAGAACTAAACTTATAGAGACAATGTAGGTCTCTACAAAATAGATCTCTTAAAACATATTTATGAAAATAAAATGAGGGAAAGAAGAGAACTCTAAAACTCAAATCTTTTTTGCATGTCCATCTTTACAAGAAATCCCTAACATATGCAATCTGTACTTGGACACACATTAGACCGCATCCATTCACCTTAATTTGTATTATATGTTTATGGGTTTTTTCTTGAAATATTTAACAAGTGCCTTATAAGAATACCCACTCTGAGAAAAAGAAAAACACATCTACAATACAATATGAATGGAAATTTTATTTGGCTAATCTACAGCAATCGGCAACCCTCTGATGGAGGGGTATTTTGCCACCCACACACTGACTTCCTCTAAAACTCTTTGTGCTCTGTCGTGCTGGGCTGTGCTCCAAATATCTTCAAGCTGTAATCTTTAAAAGATAAAGGCAGAAAATGTGTTTTGTTTGTAAAATCTTTATTTCTGATGTATTACGTTGAATGCCACCATAAAAATCTGCAAGAACCTAAATGAAGCTTTTAAGAAAGTGTATTGTTAAAGTTTTCTTGTTTTCAACTAATGTACTTAAAGAAACCTTCCTAAGCAGATGGACTACTACAGGCAGGAAAATCACATATATTTGAAACAGCACACCATATTGTGCATGTCATAAGGGCTCAGTGGGCTAAATTAATATATGAGGGTTTTGTCTTCCCTCTCCTTATTTAACACCTGCTGTGATGAGCTTGAAATCTGAATATTTGTAGCTTTCCATATTAGGAAATGGTAAGTTTAAACAGTAAGTACTGGCTTCTCCTCTGCTTTACAGAGTATGTCTGTATATTCTGCTGACACCCTGCCCATGGTCTGTCAGTGGGATGCCGAGGAACCCAACCAGTCATGGTAAGTGGAAGGTTTAAACTACTGTCTTGGCAAAACAAAAAAACAAAAACATATGTATATAATGTTTATAAAAGGTGAAATTATTTACTGTGGTTTGCCATCTGCCAAGTGTTGAAATAGTAAATTATAAGTATTCCCTCCAGATACTATAAATTCAAAGTGCTCTTCAGAATTATTGTTTGTTATTTCCCTACATCTATAAATACATACACTGATAAAAACCACAAGAACAGGTCCTTCCCATTTTGTTAATAAATTAATTTGTTTTGAAATATAACTGGCTTTCTAAGTAAGAATTTTGCAACTCACTTGATTAAATATTCCATTTTACAAGTAAAAGTACACATGAGGTTTTCTTTGATTTTTTAAAGCCAGTTTCTGTCATTTGCAACTGGAATATACCGATAATTATGAGTACAGATGTTGAGTAGTGTCATGAACAACAACAACATAAAAAACCTAAAACCAACATCCATAACAAGACTTGAAGTCCTGGAAAATTCATTAATTTGATGTCAACTTCAATAATTTCTTTCTTCCAGCAATATCATTATGCCATTAAGTCTCTATCCACAGGTTTTCAGCCCCATCACTTCAGTGCCACTGTTCTTGTCAAGTAATGTCCTCTATGTTGCCAAATTTAGTAAGCTCTCCTCTGTCTTCATCTCAGAGTACCACTCCAAAACATCCGGCAGAATTAAGGACTCCCTTCCTGACTTCTCTAACATCACACCCCAAAAGTTTTCCTCCTCCCTCACTGACCATTCCTTCCCTGGAAACTTAGATGGCTTCTCCTCCAACTACTCAGTCACCAAATATTGGCTCAGTCACTGCATCTTCTAAGTGACTTCTTCCTGTGAGATTTATTTATATGATGGTAACTGTCCAACTTGTACAATCAGGTCCAGTTCATGTATTCACCTGCCAGTCCAACATGTCCACTTGACTCTCTGATATACATCTCAATATTCACGTCTGAAACAGAACTCTCACTTCTCTCTTCCTAAAAATCTTCTCTGCCTTGTTTCTTGGCAACACCATCCATGGGAGTTGACTTTGAGATTTTCCTTGGCCCTTACTCCCTTCACCCATTAACAGTTTCTGTTGACTCCATTCCAAATCATCTCCCAAATCCACCCACCTTTTTCCATCTTCACTGTTGCAACCCACCTTCAGGACCTCATAACTTTTATATTAGACTCCTACACTAATCTCTTTCTCTCATCCTCTATACACCTTGACAGGCAACAGTTAGGGTAAACTGTATTGAGTAAATCATGTCAATATTATCAGTTCATTCCCTTACAAAAAAGAAAGAAAGAAAGAAAGAAAGAAAGAAAGAAAGAAAGAAAGAAAGAAAGAAAGAAAAAGAAAGAAAGAAAGAAAGAAAAAGAAAAACAATGCTTCCTTACTTTGGTTTATGAGGCTATATATGAACTAGTTTGTCTCTTTGAACTTATCTCATATAATGGTGTCCCTTTTTACTATATTCCAGCCACTCTAACCTTTTGCTGTTACTCTAACATGCCAAGCTATTTTGAACCACAACCCTTGACACTAGCTATTTCCTCAATCTAGAAAGAGATTTCCCAGACCCTGCAGACTATCTTATTCTTTTCATTCAGATCTTGGATTACATTTTCCTTCCTCAAAAAATTCTTCCCTAGACACCAAATTTTACATTGACCTCCTGTCCCACTCCACAACGAACACTTTATATGACACCACTGTGTTTTACAGCATTCGTCATTAGTGATTTATTGTCCGTATTCCTCTATTAGAAGACAAGTTTCCAACAAGCAGGATCCTAGCCTATTGAGTTTGTTGCTAAGTGCCAGCAAAACGCCAGCATCTTGAACAGGGCTTGAAACGTAGTATAGGTTCAATCAATGTTGTGTGAATAAGTATGCATGTTACAACGCCAGGAGTAGCCTAAGAAAGCTTCAGGTGAGGAAGGGTATGGCCACCTTTGGAGTTATTTTTATACATAAAATAACATTTGGCTTTGTTCATTTACCTTAACCTAGTTTCAGTCTTGTCTCCAGTCATCAATTAGTAACTGCGCCTGGAGGCTTCAAGTAAATGCTTATTACCCCTTGAACGCCTTTCTTTAAATAAAAAATATAGATTCATACTAGTTCATTTAATATGTAAATTTTTACACCTCTACTATATGTCAGGCACTGTCCTGGGGACCCAAGGTACAGCAGCAAATAATACAGATAAAAATACTTGCTTGCATCAATTTATATTTTGCAAGCAAGTATTTGCAAGTGAGAGGGCATGAACCATAATCAAGAAAAATAAGCAAATATACATAGCATGTGCATGGTGCTACATGTTAAAGGTAAAAATGAAAACACCAAAGAAGTATACGGATCAGGATCCAGACTTTGGAGGGAAAGGAGTTGTAATTTTTTTTTTAACTAGAGTAGCAATTAAAAGGGATATTTGAGTGAAGACATGAATGAGATGAAAGAGTGAGTTATCCAGACAGCTGTGGACAGTGCAGAGGGAACAAGGGCAAAGAGCTGGAGGACAATGAGGAGGCCACTGTGCCTGGAAAGGAGTGACAGAGAGGGAGAGATGCAGAAGATGAGGTCAGAGAAGTAGTGGGGGGAGCAGATCACAGGGAGTCTTTCAGGAAGAACATGGGCTTCTATGCCAGTGAGAAGGGGCAGCAATGGAGGAGGGACATGATCTGCATTCCCTTTTAACATATCTGTGGCTGCTGTCCTGAGAATAGGCTTTGGGGGGGCAACAGTAAAAGCAGGGAGATCAGTTAGGAGGTTACCACATTTTTGTCTTACAGGCTTTTGTGACTATTGTGAAAAGATGAGGTGTGTACCTAGTCTATGACTGGTCCCTTCCTCTGCCTCCATGAATGTTTGGGTTTAGACAGCACTCAAATGATGATATGTGCATTGAATGGTGAAATCTTCCCCAGTCTAATAATTAGCTGCAGGATACATTTTTAGTGAAAAATAAAAAGAAAAAGAAAAAACTGAGAGACACTGACTCAATATGCTAATACTATAGGCCCAAATGGAATTCTCAAGTGAACATATGCAAATGTTCAATGTAAAAGAAAAGCAATGCAATTAAAAACTTTTTTCTAGAAAAACAATTTATATCATCTAACTATGTAGATATGCACTTAAAGCATTGCCACATCTAAAATACGTGCTTAAAATAGCACCTCAAAATAAATTTTCATATTGCAAATTTTAGTCAATGGTATTTTCCCTGATCTGAGCAATATTTTCATGTATATTTGCTATTAAGTAAACCTAGATTTTTGCTGGCTTTTGTAAAGAAGAGCACAATCTTTAATCAGAATACACTCTCTTAAGAAAGACAATGAAAGATTTTTGTAGAGGTCACTAAGCTTTACTTCTTATTTACCAGCTTGGCATTGATGTGATCCAATTCAGATAATAAGCAAAGGAGATATTGACAAAGGGAGAAGGTGATCATAACTTTTCAAACCAGTTACCTTGAAAGCATTCAAGGGAAGAAACAAATGTGAAAGAACAAAAAGAAAACACTGAAATGAGAAAACTCACACACACACATTATATAATTTTCATTAAAAAACAGCATAATACCATAAAAGGAAGCTCATATTAGTGAATAGTCATATAATAAATACATTTTAGTGATCTGTTTTTAATCATATAGTCATATTTTCAGCCTAATTATTTGTCAATACAGACAGGTTCTGTAACCAAAGAAGACAATTCCATGTTCACTTTATAAAAATCAAGGGGAAATATTATAAAAGACATTTTTAGAGCTGAGGATACTGAAAGTTATAATGTTTCTTTTCAATGGACAACTGATGATAAGTAAACACAATGATCTATTTTAATCAGGCGGCCAGGTTCCACCCTTGCTATAAATATATGACATGCAGGTGAAGTAAAACATGCTCTGAAAATAAGTTGTGTAGTATTGAAGCTGTTGGGGCTATGTAATTAAAAACAAAATGTTTTCCCAACTCAGAAATTTTCTTAGTAGAGAGTACTACAAAGGTAGTAGAAAAAGAAAACACTTTTATTATTGCATAAACATTAAACCAGAATATAATGTACATTCTAGGTAATCTTCCAGGAGATTGCAAAGACAGAAAGAAATCTCACCCCTTTATATAGCCAGGCATATATATCTCATTCCATACATGTCCTCAAGATAAATAATAACTGGTCTTCTAGTAAGAGGCTTTGACATTGCCATTTATTACATGTAGGTTCATCCTAAATTCACCTGACAACCAGGCTTGCCATCTGTGTTAGTTAACTGGCTTTATAGAAAGGAAAAAATATTTTTTTCCTATTTTTATGACAGAAGATAGCTTTACAAATTGGAAACAAGTCCCAGCTAAAGTTATGTTTCAAACGACTATATTTTCCTGAACTGAAAAGCTGATTGTCTTAATTAATGAATAGTTTTTCTATCTCCAGCTCAAAACTTTTCCATTAATAGTTGAAAAATAAAACTATATTTAGAAAAAATATATATGATCTCTTGTGTCTTTCCTCTTCTGCACATGAAATTTAGGCCAATTCAGAGCATTATCACATCTTTTAGATCATCTTTCTAATTCTTTAAAGTAGAAACTTAAAACCAAATACTTGGAAAAAAACACTGTTGTTTTTTCAATGGGACTTGAGCACTATGATTTAAAACAGAAGAAGGTGTAATTTAAGGGGAAAATATTGAGCTGAGATCATAATTTGGTGAGTGGTTATAAGTGACAGCTGAAACTTTCTTGCCATTATGCCTGGTTGAGGTAAAATGACAACAGCAATAAAAAAAAAAAATTCTTATCCACATTCCCATTGGCCCAATCCCCGTTTTTCATGTCATAGTTACGGGGTACCAGGCCTTTCATCTCCCATTCTTCTCTCAGGTCATTACAGTTGGCCCTTGAACAACATGGTTTGAACTTTCACACAGTTTTTTCGATACAGTACAGTACTATAAATGTATTTCCTCTTCCTTATGACTTTCTCAATACCATTTTCTTTTCTGTAGGTTACTTTATTGTAATAATACAGTATATACAGTATATACTACATATAACACACAGAATATGTGTTAACCAACTATGTCATTGATAAGGCTTCTGGTCAACAGTAGGCTCTTCATAGTTAAGTTTTGGGGGAGTCAAAAGGGATATGAGGATTTTTGGCCACACCTCAACCCCCACTGTTATTCAAGGGTCAACTATACAACTCTACTGAGGGCAGCAGTTTCTCTCTGCCTCCCTCCTCTCCATGAGTTTTCTCATTTCTTTTTCATTGCTTTCTCTTGGCAGCCTCAATGTGAACAAAAACTGAACCCACTAGGCACTCACAGTCAATTAGCAAGTGATAAGAAGCTATCAGCCTCAAAAAAAAAAAACAAACAAACAAACAACTAAATGGTATTTGAAAGCAGTGGATGAGAAGATGTAAGGAAATGTAATACTTTGGTCCAACTTTTCTCTGTGGATTTAATCACTTCAAAGTCCTTACTTAACCTCTGTGCAGTCTAGCAAGCAGATTAGCCTCTCAGATCTGGTTTAGGGAGCCAGGAGGGAGCATGAGCGAGGAGCGAGCAGGGCAGTGAGAACAAGTGAAAGATGCTGTTGGTAAGCTGCCCCAGTAGAGCTGCAGCTCTGATCCCAGAGTCTCAGAGAATAGGATCATTCGGTTTTATATTTATTTCATACATCACTGGTATCCCACCTTGTTCATAAAAGGAAAAAAAAAGATTTCAGTTGGATCATGGACTTTAATTAGCTAATATTGCTTTCTTACAATATTTTTATTAGACCACAGGTAATCTGTATTCTTTTTAAAGGTCAAGCTTTGAATTAAGGCAGAGGTGGCAAACTAGCTGCCCACGGTTCGCATTTGGCTGTTGCACAAGTTTTCTCTGACAGACACAGTGTTTTTATAAAAACTGAACTGAAATCCCTTCAGGCAATGCACACAAGCATGCTCTTCCAGACCCTATCCCTCTCTGTAATTTTGCATTCCACCCGATTCACACACATCGGTTTATCTACCTGACTTTTACAGATATTTCAGATGGAACCTCACAGCCTTTTAATCCATGCTGATTTAGATGAGCCAAGAAAGAGAGTGTGCAGCCATAACACATATGTTTCTATCTGTTCAACATCAATGTGCTAGTATTGAACTTGTGAGGTTTTCATGTCCCATATGTTCCACTTTAGTTTACCAGATAGTTAAAAGCTAATACTTTATGCTTTTAATTCAGTTCCATTATAATTTAACTTCTTTTATTTTCTATCAAGAAATATGGTGGGGCATCTGGGTGGCTCAGTTGGTTAAGCATTCAACTCTTGATTTTGGCTCAGGTCATGATATCAAGGTTTATGGGTTTGAGTCCTGAGTTAGGCTCTCTGCTGACAGCGCGAAGCCTGGCTGAGATTCTCTCTCTCCCTCTGTCTGCCCCTCCCCCTGCTCATGCACACTTTCCCAAAATAAATAAACTTAAAAAAAAAGTGGCAAGCTATCATTTTCTCTCTATCTTCAAAACAAGTGGTAATTATTAATTTGAAATAGGTATTTAACAACCGGATACATAATACTTTCTTTTGACCTCTCAATCAAATAGCTCGATGTGTATCTTGGATGGTTACACTTGTAGTACGTTTTAGCAATCAACATATAACGGCAGTCATCTGCTACATGTGTTACTGTGGAAAGCTGAGAACGAAGCTGGGACTCCCAGGTTCTTCTGTCAGCTCACCTCACCTTTCTGCCACTTTACCCTAACCACACCAGTGTTTGTAACTCATATTGCTCTAAGCCAGTTTATTTTCATCTTCTTCAGGTCCCTTTTTCATCCTCCCTCCAAACTCTTCATTCTGCTTAAAATGAATTTTATTCCCCATGTCACATATCCATATCTTCCCATTCTTCTATCTCAAATGCAATACTATTTTTCACCCACAAAGCGATCCCTGAATAGTGTTATCCTCAGGGTTGTCCCTCCTTATTTTGACTTTGGAACTCAAAATTATTCAACATTTTGCATATTGTATTTTGAAACAATCCCCCAGATGTTTTATATATCTGTTATCTTCTGAATTAAATTTTAAGTTCCTATAAGACAATGGGTATGTATCTTCTATTTCACCCCAGCCACCTTTATTTTTTTATAATTTTTAATTTTTTTAATCTTTATTTTTGAGAGAGAGAGAGACAGGGTGCGAGAAGGAGAGGAACAGCACAGAATCTGAAACAGGCTCCAGGCTCTGAGCTGTCAGCACAGAGCCCGATGTGGAGCTCGACCCCACGAACTGTGAGATCATGACCTGAGCCAAAGTCAGATGCTCAGCTGACTGAGCCATCCAGGCGCCCCTGTACTTGTAAGAGAATTTTTAAAAAATGTCTCCAAAACTGTCAGAACATAGAATTATGACCTAATAAGATTATAGCAGTCAGAGGGCTTCTTCAATTATAACACTGTACATTGTAGCAAATGATAGTATACTACTCTCTTACAGTCCTGCAGGTCAGAAATCCAAAATTGCTTTTATGGGTTTAAAATCAAGGTGTCAGCAGGAATGTTCCTTTTGGAAGTTCCAGGGGAGAATCCATTCCTTGCCTCTTTCAGCTTCTAGAGGCTTCAGGCATTCCTTGGCTAGTGGCCACATCACTCTAATCTCTTCTTTCATTATATTGTCTTCTCCCTCACTGTAATTTTACTCCTTCCTTCTTGCAAGGATATGGGGGGGATAAGCTTAGGAATTCCTTGGGCTTGCATGGATGGCTTAACAAGGTGTAAATAATTAGAAAGCCATAGGATGATCACACCCAAATTTGGGTAAACTAGATTAGGTAAATAGGTATAGAGAGGGCAGGGCAAAGACCCCAATATAGAACAAAGGTATATGAGGTAAACAAGATTAGGTATTCAGGTCGGAAACACTCCCCAATTTCGTACTATAGCAGAAAGCTGCTTGGAAGGACCAAATTAGATAAACAGCTGAATAGGGCTATAGACCACTGCAAGGTGAAGTTGCCCAGAACGGGGCTAATTAGCAAAGAAAGGTGCCTTGTTGACCCCAAGGTAGCATGCTCTTTCTGTCTTATCCCCTAGGCTGGCTAAGATAAACAGACATGGCGCCTCATGTCTGCTGATAACAACCATCTGCCTGGAACCAGGATTTTGTTTTAGGTCTACCTAAACCCCAAACACCATATATCTTCAAAACCCCCTTTCTCTCACGCTCATGAGTTAATGTTCACAGATTCATTGTCTCTTTATGCACATCCATCATGCTTGTAAGCCTTCTGATCTTAATAAAAACAGAGCAAAGACCCTTATTCAGGGCTCTTATCTTCTCCCGGACATTAACCATCTCTCGAATTTTAATCCTGAGTCCCACTTTCTTGCTAGACAAGAAAGAACTCCAGACCCAGAGTGTACAACACGGATACTTGTGATTATATTGGACCCATTTAATCAACTCTCAAGATATTTGACTTAATCACACATTCAAAATTTATTTTGCCATATAAGGTAACATATTGCTATTGCTATAGATTCATTGTTTGTGTCCCCCCAAAATATGTCAAAACTTAATGCCCGATGTGATAGTGTCATAGTATCTGGAAGTGAGGCCTTTGGGACATGATTAGGTCATTTGGGCAGAACTCTCATCCATAGGATTAGTGCCCTTTTAAAAGAGGTCCTGGAGAGCTACCTCCCCCTTTCCACCATGTGAAGTTATAACCAGAAGATTATCTTCTATTAAACAGGAAGCAGGCTCTCACCAAACTAAATCTGTCAGTGCCCTGGTCTTGGACTTCCTACTCTCTAGCACTGTGAGTAAAAAAAAATTTCCATTGTTCATAAACCACCCAGTCCCTGGTAGTTTGTTATAGCAGCCTAAACAGACCATGATACATACCCATGGAATCTAGGAATTAAGATGTGGAGCTCTTAGGAGGCCCAGTATTCAGCCTATCATGGATAGTCTCAACACGTAAGAACTAAACTCCAGTGAATTAAGAGATGAAGCAAAATAATGTCCATGGGACTTGAGCTATTTTAAAGAGATAGACAGTAAACTTCTAAGCAATTTAAACATAGAATTAAAACCAAACACCTGTATAGTGACACAGCCTTTTGTAAATGTTACAAAACTTGATAAAATGAAAAAAAAAAAAAACCTTTAGCTACAAATTGGGAGATGATGGTAAGAGATAGCAGAATGTTAACTTTTTCATCTATTATTTCAGAATCTATTAACACAGTATAAAATTTAAGAGCTTGGTTAAAAGTAATACATCAAATCTCACATTTAAAAATATTTTCTTAACCTTTGACAGTACCTTGAAGAAACAAAATCACTTAAAGGAAAAAAATTATGTTTGCAGTTTAAAATTTATATCTGGTAATGTGCTTTCAATATACTGCAACAATTGTTTAAAGATGAAAAGTAGTTGTATAGTCTTAAACAACAGCAGTAACAGCAAAATCAATGGTGTCAACAGATATTTTAGGTATATTCTTTAATAAGAAGTTTAAACATGCACAGAACAAGCAATATAAAATGGCCTAGATGTTTTGTTTTATTTTGTTTTATTTTTTTAAATTTTCTGTTGCAATCTGTTATTTTTCCTGCATGTTGTTTTACCCCTGTTCCTTAGATTATTTTTGGTTAGATTCAGATTTTACAAGACTCAGCTGAAAATGTCTTTATTCCTTCTCCAATTTTATCATTTACTGGGCAACCCCCCGTAAAAATATTCCCATGTGGAAAACATGCATTGTGGAAATTTTCAAATCAAACACTAATTCTTCTCAATTCAACACAGTTTATGCAAAGGGTTTTTTATGTATAGCAATGAAGTAATATCAATTTTAAATGTATTCAAAGTTACTTTCTTAATCACATCCATTATTGTATTATTTAGTTTTTTTTTTTTTAACCCAGAATAATATACACTAGTTTTGGGTGGCCATGTTAATATTCTGCAGAAGTGTTTGCCATAATATTCAAATTTTGCTACAATTCTTGCCAAAAGGAAAAGTTCCATAATCATGCTCGTAAAGTTGTTTGACTGATCCACTGATATCAGACATGGCATCACTGAAACAGATCATGCATTCAACAGCCAGTGGCATTATTTTTTCTCACTTATATATAGGTTCTGTTCTGCAGGACAGGTACTTATAGATTTTTTTTAATCTGATTTCTGAATATTTAATATTATTGTTTAAATTGTATTTCTTTCTTCATGATTACCTGAAATACTTGAAAAACTCACCACTCGTGGATACAACTTTTTCTACCTCTAAAGAATTTGAAATATAGACGAAATGCAGAAACTTTTGAAATAGAATGAAGTAACCAGATCTTTTTTTCCATTTAATATATTCATATAATATTCATTTCCGAAACTTCCTACTTTTGGAAAGATAGAATTTCTTACTGAGATCAATAACCTTCAAAAAGAAGTTAATAGTTAAATTTTATAGTTGCACTTGGATTTGAAAAAATCCTATATTTCATTTAATGGATTCTCTGCAATGTTTTTGTCTCTTAGTTTTTATTGAAACTTATCAGTTATGCTTGATATTTCTGAGCTTATTTTACCAAAACTAAATCATTTACCTTTTATCTCTGGCATTCTGTATTTTTCCCTCAAAGTTTTCTATGATTTAAGTTATTTTATTTTATAAGGTTTTTTCATCTCTCACTTTTTTCTTTTTTTCTTTTTTTTAATGTTTTTATTTATTTTTGATACAGAGAGAGACAGAGCATGAGAGGAGGAGGGGCAGAGAGAGAGGAAGACACAGAATCAAAAGCAGGCTCCAGGCTTTGAGCTGTCAGCACAGAGCCCAACGCAGGGCTCGAACCCACGAATGTGAGATCATGACCTGAGCCGAAATCAGAGGCTTAACTGACTGAGCCACCCAGGCGCCCCTCTCACTTTTTTTCTGACTATGATATTTTTTATTCTTTTCTTTCTGGAATTCCCAAAGTTTGCATTTAATATAACACTCAGGAATATGCTACCAAATTTTAATAGCAGTTAATATTAGCACTGATATAAGTGTCATAAAAACAAAACCTGTAATAATATAATTAGTGGATAATCACGTATTGCTTACTAGTTTATATTAATAAAAGTCTGCATTATGAATGATTAATAGTAGGTATTAGTTGTCACATCATGTTTCATGAGTACCATTTATGATATTAATAATCACCAACTAGAAACTGATTTCATTTTATTTTTTTTATTTTATTTTTTTTTAACTTTATAGTTTATTGTCAGGTTGGTTTCCATATAACACCCAGTGCTCTTCCCCACAAGTGACCTCCACCAAGACCATCACCCCCCTTTACCTTTCCCCCTTCCCCTTCCCCCCTCAGTTTGTTTTCAGGATTCAAGAGTCTCTCGTGTTTTGTCTCCCTCCCTCTCCCTAACTCTTTTTCCTCCTTC
>CM053577.1:78469965-78613698 GCA_028646485.1 Cryptoprocta ferox
AGAAACTGATTTCAATAGTTTATTTTTAATTTATTTATTTAAATTCAATCAGGTGCCTGGGTGGCTCAATCGGTTAGGCATCTGACTTGGGCTCAGGTTATGATCTCAGGGTTTGTGAGTTCAAGCCCCTCGTCGGACTCTGTGCTGACAGCTCAGAGCCTGAAGCCTGCTTCATATTCCGTCTCTGTCACTCTGTCTCTCTGTCTCTCTTTCTCTCTGCCCTTCCCCCTGCTTGTGCCCTGTCTCTCTCTCTCTCTCTCTCTCTCTCAAAAATAAATATTAAAAAACATTTAAATTCAACTATGTTAACATACAGTGTAGTATTGTTTTCCAGAGTAGAACCCAGTGATTCATCACTTACATAAGTATAACACCCAGTGCTCATCACAACAAGTGCCCTCCTTAGTGCCCATCACCCTTTTATCCCATCCTCTCACCCACCTCCCCTCCAGCAACCCTCAGTTTGTTCCCTGTATTTAAGAGTCTTTTATGGTTTACCTCCCTCTCTGTTTTTATCTTATTTTTCCTTCCCTTCCCCTATGTTCATCTTTTTGGCTTCTTAAATTCCACATATGAGTGAAATCATATGATATTTGTCTTTCTCTGACTGGCTTATTTCACTTAGCATAATGCACTCTAGTTCCATCCATGTTGTTGCAAATGACAAGATTTCATTCTTTTTGATCCAGTAATATTGCATTGTGTATATATATATATACCACCTCTTTATCCAGTCATCAGTCAGTGGACATTTGGACTCTTTCCATAATTTGGCTATTGTTGATAGCACTGCTATAAACATTGGGATGCATGTGTCCCTTCGAATCATCACCTGTGTATCCTCTGGATAAATACCTAGTAGTGCAATTGCTAGGTTGTAGGGTAGTTCTATTTTTAATTTTCTGAGGAAACTCCATACTGTTTTCCAGAGTGGCCACACCAATTTGCATTACCACCAATAGTGCAAAAGCGTTCCCCTATCTCTGCATCTTGGCCAACATCTATTGTTTCCTGAGTTTTTAATTTTAGCCATTCTGACAGGTGTGAAATGTCTTGCTGTTTTGATATGTATTTCTCTAATGATGAGTGACGTTGAGCATCTTTTCATGTGTCTCTTTTCCATCTGGATGTCTTCTTTTGAAGTCTCTATTCATGTCTTATGCACAATTTCTTCATTGTATTATTTGCTTTTTGGGGGGTAAGTTTGACAAATTCTTCATAAGTTTTGGGTACTAACCCTTTATCTGATATGTCATTTTCAAATATCTTCTCCCTTTCTGTTGGTTGCCTTTTATTATGTTGATTGTTTCCTTCTCTGTGCAGAACCTTTTTATCTTGATGAAGTCCCAATATTTCATTTTTGCTTTTGTTTCCCTTGCCTCCGGAGACATGTTTATTAAGACGTTGCTATGGCCATGATCAAAGAGATTGCTATAGGATTTTGATGGTTTCCTGACTCTCATTTAGATCTTTCATCCATTTTGAATTTATTTTTGTGTACGATGTAAGAAAGTGGTCCAGTTTCATTCTTCTGCATGTCGCTGTCCAGTTTTCCCAGCACCAAAAGCCGTTCAGAAAAAAAAAAAAAAAACACAACACCACCACCAAAACCAAAACCTGGGACACTCCTTACTTCTTGCTCCCCAGTCCATGTTCTAGAGAGGTTTTCTTCTTCTGCAGACTTGATGTCACAATTTTTCAACCCCTCTTTCTTTCTTTTCCTTTTTTCTTTCCACTGAAAGCGTTTCCTCCTCTCCATGACACCGCTGTTTTCCTCTCCCCCAATTCAATTCCATTTACTAAGCTGTCTCTCTCTGGAGGTCCTTCTGCCAGTCTGCAGATCTATTTCCTGGGTGTTCCAAGTAATCTGACCTCAATACAGCTGTGTTTGAGGAAAGAGGAAAGCCAAGGTTCCCCAAAGTCTCTGCCATCTTAACTCTTCTCTGATTTCAATAGTTTCAATAGTCACTTGAAATACCATCTCTAAAGACAATATATAGCAAATATTTTCACTTTTCTGCATTTTAGTATTTTAAAAATTATGTTTTTCTGTACTACTTAATTTTTAGGATCCTATATATATTAATAATTTTTCTAAGTTAATAATTATTGCCTTTTGGGGCATCTGGGTAGCTCAGTTGGTTAAGCATCTGGCTTCAGCTCAGGTCATGTCTCATGGTTTGTGGGTTCAAGCCCCATGTCAGGCTCTGTGCTGACAACTGGGAACCTGGAACCTGCTTCAGATTCTGTATCTCCATCTTTCTCTGCCCTTCTCCTGCTCATGCTTTGTCTCTCTTTCCCAAAAATAAATAAACATTTAAAAAAATTTAATAATAATTATTGGCCATTTGTCCAACAAATATTTATTAGGTACCTACCATATCACATGCCAGGGCACTATTGTAGGTGGCATATTCATTACATCAGGATCACTAATTTGAATGTTATTTTTATATTAACCTTTGTCTTGAGAAAATCATGAAGGACAATCAAAATTAGATCATTTGAATTTCATCCCTTTTCACTCTTTCTATATATATTTCTGTAAAGATTATAATCCCTATATAGCAAGAGAATTATCTGTAAAATTTAAATGTTTTATATCATGTCTGATATAATGTCAGACATATAAGAATCATCAAGAAATTTTGAACTATTGGTGATCCAATGGTATAGGATATCTATAGTGCTATGCAGACAGGGCTCCAAAGGGTCTGTGTCTGGACTCCATGAGAAAGAAGGTCATCAACAATTAGCAACATCTGCCATGTGTGAGCTTTTGCCAGGTAAGTCTGCCCTAACAATCTCAAACTTAGAGCAATAAAAGTCTATTCCTTGCTTAAGTTACATGTCCACTGCAGTTCTGATCTTGAGGGGATTCTGTTTCATACATCTTCTTTCTGAGATTTAAGCTGAGAGAAAAACCACATTCTGAGATGTGCTGAGATGTGCAAAAGGGCACGAGGTTTACTGGAAACACATAAAGTCTCTTAAATCTTCTAGCTAGACATGGCATTAATGGAATCCATGTATACTCCTGCCCCAGGAAGCACTGTAGGTCATACAGTAATGAGTGGAGATGCATAATCCTCTTACGGGGAAGGAGCAAACAATTGTGAACAATAATACCATCTACCACAGTACTTGTTTGTCACCACTGAACTAAGTATTTCTTTAATAATAGTATCAATAATTATTATTAATCACTGTTTCCTTTAATATTATTATTGTAAAAAACCTGAACACCAGATATAAATTGCTCCTTCAAGGTACTATGCCTGATTTTAAACCTCTTAAACAGAGCCACAGTTTCTCTTTTAGATACAACTTTTTTTTTTGGTTCATCAAACTTGGAGCAGGTGGAACAGGCTGAACCAAAGTGGAAACATGGGCTTATCACAAATTCACTTACCAACCAACACACAACCTTTGTCTCAGAGTTGGGGCTGAACTTGAGCACCTATAAAATAGCTTAGGAGAAAGATTAAGAGCATGTAACACAGATGAGGATAACAGGCCCAACTTTAGCACTTACTCCTGTTGTAACTTTACTTAGCTTCTCTAAACTTCAGTATCTTCATGGATAAGAATGGAACCTACTTCATGGGATTGTTGTGAAGATTAAACTAAGTTATGCAAGAGTATTACATCCAATGTGAAAGATATTGTTATAGAAGTGAAATGTGAGCACATTCAGCTATTGATACTTCTATTTTGATTATTATCCTTATGTTTGGATGATAATCCTTACTTAAAGAGGCTTCTGAAAGAGAAGAAAATAGATGTCACATGACATCTGCCCTTGATTGACATTCTTTGAAACTATGATGAGAATAGTATAACCTGAAATACTACAGTTTCCAAGGTGTATGTAATGTTCTGTCTTCCAACATATACAGAAATGATTAAACTTTTGATGCCTTTAATTTCTTTATTCTGAGAAAGCAGATGCAAAAGCATTTATTTATGCGAATGAAGAGTGAAGAATTTATTCTGACCTGGTGAAGTTTGAGATGATATGGAGTCTAAGGAATCAACTAAAGTGTATAAGAATATTAAGCATGTTATAATATAAAATATCATTGAAATATATCATTGAATATTATGCTTCTTTTAGAAAAATTAATTTAGACTCCACTATATCTGCAAAATCTTACTAGGTTTTATGAAGGAGGAGGCATTCATAAGCCTTAACACCTCACCCTGGAGGGCTGACTTGGAAAATATCAGCCATACCAACTTCTTGCTGTCTTATACCATGTTCAAGAAATGTTAAAAAATTGAAGTTGGTAGTCATTCATTTTGCACTTAATAAAAGGAAATCTAGAGGGAAAGTCATCTTGATATGTAGATCTTATATTGATTTTGGTACTGGTGTATGTATTCTATTTGTGAGATATAAGAATCCCTATTGTGAGTAGGATAAAGTTTTGTATTAGGGTTTTTCAGAGAAACAAACCAATTGTGTGTGTGTGTGTGTGTGTGTGTAAAATATATGTAATATATATGTTGTATATATATATAACATGTTTATTATAAGGTATTAGCTCAGATGATTCAAGAAGCTGAGAAGTCCCACAGTCTGCTTTCTGCAAGCTGGAGATCCAGAAAGGCCAGTGATGAAGTTCAAAGTCCTGAGAGCCAGAGAGCCAGTGGTGTAGATTTCAGTGTGAAGGCCTGAATACCAGAAGCGCTGAGCGCAAAAGGAGATAGAAGTTTCAGCTCATTCAGTAAGGCACAAAGAGACTGAGTAATCTTGCTCAACCTTTTGTTCTATTCAGGCAGTCAATAGATTGGATGAAGCCCACTCACAATGGGAAGGGCAATGTGCTTTACCAAATCTACCAATTAAAATGGTAATCTCTTCCAGAAACACCCTTACAGACAAATCCAAAAATAATTTCTCCCCAGATATCCGGACATCCTATGATCCTGTCAAGTGGACACAGGAACTATCACAGGTTTACTCTGAAGGTAATAGGAATTCCCACTTTTGCTCATTTTACTAAGATTCTGGGACAGGAGTTTGAAGTTAATCATATAATAGTATCAAGAGGAAGCTCTTGTTCTTTCTGGGTCTTCGGGCTAGAGTCCAAAAATTTGAACACTGTTGCTTAAATCATAAGCAGAAAACTAGCCTATTCAACACAGAGTAGGCTCTATTGAATAAAAGAAAGTCTCCATTTGCCATCCAAATTCACTGTATAATCATTTTTCAAAAAATTTTTAAAAATAAATAAATGTAACCATGTTTCTATTCCATGTATTGATTAATTCTTTTTTCCTATAATCTAAAATGCTATTTCTGTGAATAGCAAATTCATAAAATACCAAAGTTTCATAAATGTGTGGGTATATTTCATTTGACCAATTCTGTTCCATTGGCCATTTAAAAAAAAAAACTCTGGATTAGTACTATACTACTTTAATCCCTATCATTTCATATGCCCTGGTACTTGGTAAGATAATTCTCTGCTCCTACAGCTATTCAGAAATGTTCTGTGTATTCTTGAATGTTTACTCTATAGAAATTTTAGAATTATCTTCCAAAGCATCTTGTACAACCTGCATTAAACTTTTTTCATAACCCTTCCACTGGGATTGAATTAAATTCTAATCCACTCCATAGATCAGTTGAGGAGAATTGACAAATTCACAGTATTGATTCTTCTTAATTTGTCTTTCTTCTTCTTTTTGTTTTCAATTAATATATTATTTTTATTTCAAATTCAGAATTTATATTCATATATATTGTTAGAGTTTTACATAAATATATCCAACTAGATTTCTTAGAAATATCATTGATACATGTACCTTTAAAAAGTGTATTAGATGTAATGCAGTATGGTGAGTACATTCTTTCACTGAAATAACATTACCTCATGCAATGAAATTTTACACAGAGCATGAAGAACACACTCTTTCAATGAATTTGTGATCATGATATAAATTCTCATTTAGTCATCCTTTATTTTTTTAGGAACTTCACACACTTCTCTATAGAAATCTTACACATTTATCAGCTATATTGCTAAATACTTGATACTCTTCATGACTACCGTAAACACTGTCAAAGAGAAGACATTTTCTTGCTGTTTGTATCTCTTAACATTTAGGAATGTGACAGACGATATTAAGTTGAACCATAAAAAATTCAAATTTTATATGTCAAAATGATCAAATAAATGGCAAATGCAATATGATTCAATCAAATATATGTATCTTATATTCAGTCACTTTGGTAAATATTTCCATTTTTGTAGTAATTTGTAGAATTTCTTTAGATTTTCCATGTAAATTAATGTTTTATATTAATTGGTTTTATATTAAATTTTTTCACATTATATATGGAATGATACCGTGAATTCTATAATCATCACTTACATTTCTGCATTGTAGCAGAAGCTCCAGGCAGAACATTAAGAAATAATTTAGAAACATATGGCTATGGGAAAGAGAATGCATATGAATAACTAACCTTACATGACATTAATTTATATAGAAAATCTAAAGAACTTTAAAAATTATTAGAAATAATAGGAATATTTATCAAAGTGGATGAATGTAAGATTATATTGTTTTTTGAAACTCGTATATTGTTTTTCAAAAAACCAGCAACTCTGTTGGTTCTGTTAAACACCTCTTTTACCTCTTGTTTCTATTTTATTGATTTCTTTTTTTTTAATCTCCTTCCTTCTAATCTTTGGCCTTACTATGTTTTTCTCTTGCTATGTTCTTATATAGGATACTTAGATTTTCCATTAGTAACTTTTTTCTTTACTAACATAAATATTTACAGCTCTAACTTTCTTCCAAAGTTACACTTAGGGCATCCCATAAGTTTTGACATGTGTTTTCACCAGCATACAGTTCTTAATTATTTTACTATTTTTAATATGTTGCTTTTATAAAATAGGAAGTTTTTTTTAACAGAGAGCACATATCATACATACTTTATGGCCACAATATAATTAGCTTAGAAGTTAATGACAAGAGGGGCACCTGGGTGGCTCAGTCGGTTGAGTGTCCGACTTCCGCTCAGGTCATGATATCACGGTTTGTGGGTTTGAGCCCCGCATTGGGTTCTGTGCCGACAGCTCAGAGGCTAGAGCCTGCTTCAGATTCTGTGTCTCCCTCTCTCTCCACCCCTCCCCCAGTCATGCTCTGTTTCTCTCTGTCTCAATAATAAACATAAAAAATTAAAAAAAAAGAAGTTAATGACAAGAAAAATCTCAAAATGCACATTATGAGAGAGAGAGAGAGAAAGCACTTGGAGAAAGACAGTACTCCAATTCTGGATTGGCATTTTTTTCAGTGATATGTCAATTCTTAGACTTTTTCTATGTACTCTCAGTGCTTTTTACTCTGTTCATAAGACTGAAGATATATTGTTTACATGAAAAGAAAGTTCATGGTCTTCCATCTCCCTACTCAGTTTGGAACCATTGAGAATTGCCCAATTTGTAATCCATCACTCCTTTGCATAATAACATATATGATCTTAATATTTGGTGTTTTCCTTAAATTTTTCTGTGTAATTTTTCTTATTAAGCAAATCTGTTTTTGCTAGTGAAGTGTGTTAAAATTTAAAAGTACTCAATAAATGTGAGCTAAATCACCCATGCATTAATTAGTTAACTATCAATAATGAAAGGCTAATTTAGTTTTTCCATAGTGGTACACTATGTTTCCCTAATTTCTTTAGTTGCTTAGCATTTTAGCATTTTATTGGTTAGCTTCCTCCTGCTCTTCCAAACTGTATCCACATTTTGTTTTTCAGAACTAGAGCAAGTACTGTTTAACCTATAAATCCAAAATATGTGTTTTTGGGCTCCAAATTGCATAAGACAATTAACAAAAACTAAAGCTAAAAATTAGAGATATGGTTATGACATTTCAGATATTATTTCAGATAATGTGAATGCAAATTCTAGTTTTATTTACTACTTTAATTGAAACTAAATAGTTTTTTTTTTAATCATTGGCAATAGAGAGGATGAGATTAACTAGTCTACTTCTTCAGGTTAGCTTTTTAGGCTAATGAGTTACCCTTTACTAAACTAAATATAAGCCGAGGTACCACAACGATTTTCCAATCAAAGGAGGAAAAGCTACTTAACTATTTAACCAGAAAAAATCTGTTGTACACTTTGCTTGTAAATGTTTGCTAAAATAAAAATAAAATTCCACCGCAAGGTAGCAGAGGAGACTCCCATGTTTTATTTCTGTCATATCAGCTGAGCTAGAAGGCACAGTGGCTCAGCACTAGCGATAACAGACTCCACAAGACTGAGAACAGCTTGCCAGCCACATTTTTGATCTGTGATACAGAAACACTATTTGTTTAATTTCAAATTAGGTATATTTTCCATAAGCGCTATACTAGATATACAAAGCTGTTGTAGATAGAACAGCCTCTGAAATAATGCAGGAGGATTTGAGATCGACAAAACGGAATACCAATCCTTCTCCAATTTTTAAAACTAGGCACTAACAACTTAACCAGCTTTCAGCCACTGGGGGAATACATCAGAAAATTATTTGCGGCATCAAACAAATTAATATGACCGAAGAGCCTTATTAAAAGCAGCTGCAAAGAATAATGGCCATCATTGCAGCTTCTAGACAGCAGACTGCTTGCTCATGGTTGATTAGAATGACACTTTTATATGACAGTTTTGGGGGTCTTTCTTTTGCTTCATTTTTCCCCAAATTGGTAAAGTGTAACTATATTGAATCAGAAGAAAATAGGTGACAGGCAGGAAAGAAAGTTTGCACACAAAAATAGGCATATCATTAATTTATGATGAATTTAATGACAACAATTATATCTATCTTTACACTTTTTCCAAACTTAACATGTATTGCTATATGTGAACAATTAATAAGGTTAGGTCCTTTAGAGAGAATAAATATCTCATTTAATTCTTTAAGAAAAAATTTGGAGGATTTTTTTTGTACATTCACAACTCATGTACAATTAACTCTTGCTATTCAAAATCTCACTATCCACTCACTATAATGACTTGCAAAAATTTTTCCAGAAATCCACTATCAAATTCAAAAGGTCCCTAAACAAAACTATATGTACATTATCAACAAAGACATCTAAATTGGGTACTTCCTCTCGTGAGAGGACTTTGATCATATTGCACTTCTATCTCTGCTGTTCTCCTGATGAGATTATGATGATGCATTAATGTTGTTTAAATCTATTATATATATATTACTATTATCTTCTCTATCCTTTACTCAGAGGTTAATGCTGATATGGATTCCTGTTTGCTTCAGTCAGTTGCCTCGGGGAGCTATCAACAGGCTTCAATTTAGTTAGTATCTTTCCTTTTTTAAAAAAATTTTTACAATGTTTTTGTTTTTGAGAGATAGAGAGGCAGACTGCAAGTGGGTGAGGGGTGGGGAGAGAGGAAGAGAGAGACAGAGAGAGAGAGAGAGAGAGAGAGAGAGAAAGAGAGAATCTGAAGCAGGCTCCAAGCTCTGAGCTGTCAGCCTAGAGCCCAATGCAGGGATCGAACCCAAGAATAGTGAGATCATGACCTGGGTGGAAGGCAGATGCTTAATGAGATCATGACCTGGGTGGAAGGCAGATGCTTAACTGACTGAGCCACCCAGGCGCTCCAGTTAGTATCTTTTCTATGTAATATATTGTTTCATTGTTTAGTTGCATTGGAGTACTAGCTCCTTGCAGTAGGAAAATCCACACTAACACTGTATACTGCTCAGAAGCATATTTCCCCAACTTTATTATTTATTAAATAGTTAAGCGTTTTGCATTTTGAATGCTTAATCATTTGTGGACCATTATTCAGGTATTTAAGAATGTTTCAATGATATTTGGTTGTAGTTTTGTCAGGGGCTTGGAAACCATTATGATTTTCCCATTAAAAATAGCTCCTGCTCTCTGAAAATTTGCAATCAAACATTCTTTGTAGGACTGAAAAAAGATTTGGTTAAAAAAAACCAGTTACGTATACTGTCATTACCAAAGTTTACCAAAGAAGGAGACCTCCATGTTAGTTTACTTACTGATTGAACAAATATTTACTATGAACTTTCTATGTATCAGACATTGATGAGACAGCAGCAAATAAAGGTGTGCCCTCATCCTAGAGAACATTGGGGGATAAAAAACAACTAGCAAAATAAGTAAATCAGGCTGTATGAGATGACAAGTGCTAGGGAGAAAAACAAAGCAGAGAGGGGAACTGGAGAGTAAGTGGGTAGGGAGATGGGTAGGTTCTTATTTGTTGAAGTGTGGCTCTAAGTGTTTTCATTGTTAAATACTTCTGTGCAAGGTATATAAAAAACAGACCATTTTTCTCTGATTCTTGCTAGTTCTAAAAGTGCTCATTGCCTGGACAAACTGAAAAAGAGCCTATTCTAGGAAGAAGAATAAATGGAAGCTTGGAGGTTTTTCTTAGGAATATGTGTAAATTGGACTTGTGGATATGGTTTCAGGAGGAAGGACCAGGTTTGGTTCAGGGGGTTAATATTAGACAGACAGAGTGATGAAAGAAGAATGGCCATCTGAACTGAATAAATTATCTATAGACAAATAGGGATAAATGCAACTATTTAGTAAGCAGTAGGATAAATTTGCATCATCCGAGATTATATAGTTCCTGAGCTCGGAACTGCTCCATTTATTTAGGAGCTATATTGTCACAGGATAAATCTCTTAAATTAGAGCACTATTAGTCTTAACAATTATTATTATTATTATTTCTCTAATAACAAGTATTCCCCACACACACACACACTGTATTTACCCTTCTGGCACAGATCTTTAACGTTATTTAAAATGAAATAACAATACTGATCACACTGAAGCTCTCACAGTAGCATCTGATAGCAGTTTCTCTAGAGAATCTTTCAGTGACCATCACACAACAATGCTTTGTTTTGGTGACTGATCTGGAGGTTTTTCTTAGACTTCTTTTGACATAGTTGAGATGCTCTGTGGTCAAAAGGCATGAAATATATCTTGTCTGTTGATCAGAGCTGCAGGTAGAGAGGTCATTGTGACCGTGACCACTATATGAAGGTTGGATTTAAAACATTGCTCTGTATGTTACAAAGCTGGCCCTCTAAATTCATGTTAGATTTTCCTGTTCTCAATTTAACTGAGAACATAAAGACAAATCATATTGTTTTTCCGTATCTCTTATCACTTCACCTCTGCCTTTTTATGATTGTTACTTTTTTGCAAATGTGCGCATGCTCTGTCTTGAAAACAACAGGCTAATGAGAACCCAGGATTATAAATGTATGTGAATAGAAAAACAATATAGGATATAATGTTGCATAATTGGTGAACCAGCCCTTGTTATTTCAACACCACCATATTGGCTATTTCTCTATATTCCACCCATTTTCAGAGGTAACAGGTTAATTTCTCACTTAAATCTTGAAATATTAAATGTGATTAAAAATCTGTAACAGCTAAAGATAAACTTATGTTTATGAGTAGAGAATAGTTAATAGTTTGTCATTGTAGAGAACAAAGTGTGAATTAGTAGAGTCAGTGTTAGCAGTCCTGGTTCCAAATCCTGGCTCTGTTACTTCCTAGCTGTGAGACAAAGTGTAAAACACTTAACTTCCAATCCCACAGTCCTAGTCAGCAAATATGTGGATACACTCCCTTTCACCTGCCTTGCCTCACAGTGTTATCATAAGACTTAAATTAAGAAGTACCTGGAATGTAGTATTGTGAAATGCCCATTTTTCCAGGTAAAAAATGATCAAATATTTGATCATTGGCAATCAGCAATGGTTCAAGGTAATAAGCACTCAATTAGTATGTCTTCATTTAAAAATTTTTTTAAATGTCTTATTTATTTTCCAGAGACAGAGAGAGAAAGAGGCCTAGTGGGGGAGGGTCAGAGAGAGAGGGAGACACAGAATCCAAAGCAGGCTCCAGGCTCTGCACTTTCAGCACAGACGCAGGCACAGGGCTTAAACCAAGGAACTGCATGATCATGACCTGAGCTGAAATGAGACGCTTAACCAACTGAGCTACACAGGTTCCCTGTCTTCATTTTTAAAGAAAGCTTTACAGAACTCTTTCTTGAAAAAGAAAATAACTTTTGGTGAATGAGATTCTATAGTTGAAAAATGATTAGCAGTTTATAAGAATATAAAAAGAGTCCAGACCTGGTCACTATCATGAAATGAAGATCTGTGCAAATGTCACAGATCTCTGAAACCAAGCATATCATCTACTGAATAATGCTTAATAAGCCAGTACAAATGAAGAAATGATTATAACTGAAAATTTTATAAAAATAGACTTTTATGAGTAAATGTAGTGGTAGGTAGTCTTTGCTTCTGGACAACAGTCATGAATCATAAATCAGCACTAAACAACACTAATTTACATTAGTTTTTTCAATGACATTAGTAATGATGATGTAGCAACAGTCTCAAAAAAATAGTTCAAGGTAAGCACATCTTCCCCTTCAGATCCTGGGAAGACTCTGAGATACACTTTTGCGGGGTCATCCAGGTGAAATTCAATGCACTGTAAAACTTTATTATGAGATTAATCTTTAGACTAAAAACATGACAGTTATTGAGATAGACATAGTGATAGTATGGAATACTAACAAATGTAATCATATACAAATAAACGTATACACAGCACTACCATTTGTCATCTTAATTTCAGCTCGAATTTGAAAAAATACATTTTCCCTGTTTTCTATGACTACATAACCAATTACTCCAAAACTGAATGGCTTAAAGTAACAATGTGTTATTATCTCCTATGATTCTGTGAGGTGACAAAATTAAGCTGGAGTCTCATGCAGTCTGCATTTGGAGTCTCATGCAGTTTCAGATCCTTAGAGTCCAGGGTTGGAGTCATCAGAAGACTCAGTTGGGATGGTTGTTCAGATGACTTCTTCACTCACACACACCAGATGCCCCTCTACTCCTTCATGTAGTCTCTCTGTTCAGCCTGAATTTTTTTTTTACCAGGCAGCTCCGATCTCCAAGAGATATCTCTCAGTATATATATATAGCAGAGACCTGCTAGTCCTTCTAAAGGCCAGGTCTAGAACTGAAGTGGTAACACTTCTGCCATATTCTCTTGATCAAAATAGGCATAAGTCAGCCCAAGTTCAAAGGGGTGGAGCAATAGATTCCACATGTCCATGGGGAGGGAAGTGATTGATAGTGGTCATCTTTGGAGACAAGCTACCACAAAAATATGAGCAGATAAAAGCTGAAAAGTACTAGCAGTAAGACAGAAGTCCAGAGTCCAAAGTAACACTGCCATATTGACATCTTTCATTCTCTTGTTAAGTCTTAACTATGCCACTTATTGGGAACTCTTGGGCAATTTACTTAATCTCTCTAGCCTTAGTTTTCTTATCGATAAAATGGAGCTAATTATCACTAATTTATAGACTTGTGAGAATTCAAAGTGTAATGTCCTCAAAGTGATTAGCACATTTCCTGGCTCAATAAGTACTAACTATTAGTAAAGTTACATTTGGGACTTTAATTATATGACATGTAGGAAAATAATTCCTAAAAGGAAGCACCTGTTATACAGAACCAGAAAAGGCATTTGCATGATTCATTCATTCATTCATTCATTCATTTCAAAATATTTATTAAGTTTAGAACAGTTTCCTGGAGATATTCTGGGCACTAGGATAATACAGATGACTATGATAATGTTCACAGGCTAATGGAAGAGAACTATGAACTGATTAGTTGGACTAAGGTGTTCCAAATGCTGTACAAAAGAAACACAAATGAGGGAATGGCAAATGTTGGGGAGGTAGGGGTTGATTCATAAGATAACATTTGAAAGCACTATTATGGGGTGAGTAGGAAAATTCTAAAATTCTATTAAATGCAGCTCCCAGAGTAAAATAGGGTAACAAGAAACAGAAATATGCTATCAAGTCATCAGATAAATTGGGAAATATGCAAAATGACTAAATGAGAAACTTACTCATCGACAGCAGTTACTCTCCTTGAATCAGCTCTTCCCATGCTCAAATTCCCAGCCCCAGCAAGTCCCATCGAAGGCATAAGGAGGATATTCAGCTTCTTCAGTTCTACTCATTAGAATGAACTCATTTCATGAGAAGCAGATGCCATGGCTGGGGAGGAAATTGCGGGCCTTTCGAGGACTCCATTGCTAGATAGTTTCTTTTCAGATGTCGACTTGTCTTGACCACTTTACCTCTACATATTTCTAATTTCCTTTCACTCTTTCTTATCAGAATGGATGAAACTGAAAAATTTGGTTCATTCTATGCTTCTCCAAAAGTTGAGTTCACAGGTGGTTAAAACTGTGTGTGGGGAAATTTTGCCTCTCAGTTCTGTTGTTTAGAAAGGCCATGGAAAATAAGAAAGATATTTTTAAAGACAGCAAAGAGATCACAGGTCCGTACATCCTCAACTTTGCTACAGTTGATGACTTCATAAGCATCATCTAAACACATGAGGTACTGCCATATTTTAATTGAAAACCAAAGACCATCCTCAATCCTTTGGTACCCCCTGCCTACTCTCTCTCTCCTCTTCTTACGAGAATCATCAGTGTTATTGTCCATCCTCACTTCCTTGTCATTCACTCTTCCATCCCTGGACATCTGGCTTCCATTCCCACCACATACAGGTTACCAATCACTGTATGTTCTAAACACAGAATACACTTTTTAGCTCTTATTCTATGTGGATTATGACCAGAATTTTCCATTGACACCTTATTGTTAGCAGCACCTCCTTTAGTTTTTGTGAAACCACTCTTTGGCCCACTTTCCTTTCTTTCTCTCAGACTCCTCTAGCACATTCTCTGTCTCTGTTCTTTTGTGCTCATGACACATACTGGTGTCCCTGGGTTTTGGGGATAGGCCCTCATTTCTGCTCATGCTATATATACTTCCTTCCTGATTTCACCCATTTACATGGTTTCAATTGCTACCCTATACTGTTGACTCTGAAACTTATGCTGTAGCTTCCACATCTCACCTATATACCCATTACCTGACATCCATTTATCCAGGTCCTACCAAAGCATATGACTATCTGTCTATGACTATGCACGTGGCTTATATTTGCCCATCTTATTTGATTCTTTTAAAACAGTGTTCTTCAAACATTTTTATTGTAAAATGTGTATGTACATGTTACAAAAACATACAAAATTAGAAATGTAAAGTGGTTTAAATAAAATAAAATTAAATAGAAGTTCAAATGTTTCTTTTCCTGGCCCAATGAGTCTGCCTTTTGTTATATCCCAGGGGTTTTCAACTATGCTTTGGAGACCACACCATATGCCCTCATCATCATGTTGCCCTGCCTAGAATATCCTCAAGTCCATTTACAGCATTATAGACAGAGGGAGCATTCTTAAAAAAAAAAAAAAGATTCTAGTTCAGTAAATAAGTAAATAAGACCCTTTTGTCTATAACCTCCCTCAGTCCATAGCCAGCCTTCCTCCCTGTACCCAGGTTTCCCAGAGCCTTACAGATGTCCTTTCCTCTTCCTATACATAGCTCCTGACTTTATTGCGCTCACTCATTCATGACTTAAAATTCAGCTCAGTAATCATATCCAAGGAAAACTTCCTATGCAGGGATAGATGGCCCTCTTTGTGCTTACAAACTATCCTAAGCTTTTCTATTTTTTAAATCCTAACTCATTTAGTTCAAAATGTAATCATCTGTTTGAACCTGCCTCTCCAACCTCTCAAGACTATAGTCTGTCTTCCTCTCAGTGTCTTGTATATTATCTGGCACATAACACATGTTCTCTAAATGTCTTTTGAACTTGTGAATATAAGTTTTCAGTTTAAATTTAACTTATTTCTCTTCTTTCTCCTTGAATATAGAGATGCATATGGCAGGATGGGTTAGACCTCAAGCTTTGGAGTCAAGCAAGCTAGGCATACAGACTCAAATCCTGGCTTTGTCATTTCATATCTCAGTGGCTTTGGGCAAGTCATGTCTAAATCTCAGTTTATGCATCTGTTAAATGGAGTAATAAATCTCACCTCATACAATTGTTGTAAGGATAACACATATAATATATTTAGCACATTTAAAGATACACTATAGAAATTCAATAAATTGAGCACTATTCTTTTTTAAGATTTTCTAAAACTGAGGAGTTTGAAGTGCATCCTAAAAGCTTATTCATTCATTCCATAAGTCATAAATGTTGCTGACTTTGGGTGAGATGCTTTGCAGGTCTTTCAAGCACTTGTTAGCTTTTGAGCTTCCTTGTTTCCATGTTTTGTTAATAAACGTTCATTATCTCATCTTATTTTGATCTCAGAATATTTTTAAATGCTGTTTTTTGTGTGTCTGTTAGTAGAACATACATCTTTCAATTTAACTACAAATTTTCTTCTAACAGATCTTCCCTTCTATTTCTACTGTCCCTTTTTAATCAATTTTCCACTTTGTTTTTTAGCTTTCATTTAGAAACTTTTCACAACTTTTATTTATATCACCCACAAAGCATTCCAATAAAATTTCAGGTCAATATAGGTCATGGAGTTCTACAGAGTATTATTTTCATATATGTCTAATTTCACCTTTTCCTTTATCTCCCTCAACTAGAGAGACACTGAAGCTAAAGTAACCCTATAGTAGGTTTGAACCCCTGTGTGTACATCATCTAATTACCACAATAATAAAAGAGCTATTAAACTTTGAAAAATCAGTGGTATATCTGGCCTGCCATTCTGTATCTCTCAGTGAATAATGTTTAACGCTTAGAGGAAGGTGTTAAAACCCATTATACTCCTAATGGTGCAAAACTATTTCAAAAAATTAGTTTTCCTTTATTAGTTAATCATCAGCTTGAGGCTAAAACATAAGGACTAGAAGATTCCAATGCTTGGGAAATACTCCCCATAGTAAAATTGTGGAAGCTGTCCTTACTTTTATGTGTTCTTCTGTAAACAACATCTTCCAGGATTAATTCAGCTCCATATCACACCCTGCCAACAACTATTTTTTATAATTTTTTTAATGTTTATTTATTTTTGAGAGAGAGAGAGAGAGAGCACGTGTTGGGGAGGGGCAGAGAGGGAGGGAGACACATAATCCCAAGCAGGTTCCAGGCTCTGAGCTGTCAGCACAGAGCCCGACGTGGGGCTCAAACTCACAAACCGCGAGATCATGACCTGAGCTGAAGTTGGACACTCAACTGACTGAACCACCCAGGCACAACTATTTTTTTAAAGAATATATAAACCTTTCTTTCTTTTCTTTCTCTTGAAGTCCTAACATTAGCAGAAGATAACCTTTGAAATAACTGATTAAGTTAAATATCTGTTGAAAATAGGGGAGAAAGTATTTTTTATAAGATACACATTTTATTGATACTGTCTTTTCCTCCTTTTTTTTCTAACATCTTCCCCTTTAGCAAAACTTGTTCTTGAGAAAGGGCCTGAATCTAGTCAATAGATGGATAATATAGCAAACCAAAAAAAATAAAAATAAAAATAAAAATTTAAAAAAACCCACAGGACTAAAACAAATTATTCTACAAAATTCACTATGGAGTTGCAGATATGACATGAATTCCTGGTCTTGTTTCATTGTCTGTAAATCTAGGGTGTCCTACTAGATCTTCTATCAAATAACAGAATTTTTATTCTGGGTTATTCTGAGCATGACCCTTATTTGGTCCCTTACTGAAATGATAAACGGCAGCATATAGGTGTGATTAAACAACATCTACAGCCATCCTTGCATAAAATGATCAACCTTTGTATTTGTGCTCTAGTCATTTGAATCCTTTAATTCTTAATACATTACTTGTCTTACAGATAAGCATTAATGAAACCTAATGTCAATGATACGTAAATTAGCTTTCTTATTTAAAAGAAAAGTAAACCGGTAAAAACAAAACTAAGAATCAATCTGACTTCCAAGCAAATATCACTGAACAATCACCATAAAAAAGATACGGATTCCTTAGTTTTTGCAGTTGGGGGAGATGGTTATATTTTCTGGTAGTTTTAGTGTAATGGAGAGGTGATTATACTGACAGGTGGTCATTTATTCAAAATGTAACAATACTTATCACTACAGAATAAGAATATCTCACTTAATCCATATTACAATCAATACTAATGATAGATATTAGATTCCTATTTTTTGTCCCATTTTTTTCCGGCAAACTGAATCTTAGAAAGGTTTCATAATTTATCCAAAATCATACAATTTGAAAATATGGTCTTAACGAATACTCTTTCTAGTCAGTCACGTTGTTTTCCCAATCAAAGTAATGTTGTTTACCTCTATAAATGAAAGTTTCAGCAATGTGCTTCTTGTCTACAATGTAAACGTTTAGATTGTTGGAAGGACTTTGCTAGGGTAAAAAGGACTATCGAAGAGTTTCTTGAAATAACAAATAAGTGAGACTGGAATAATAATAAGAAACTAGCACCAAACCAGGATGTATTAGGTTCTAGGCACCGCACTAATCCCTTGATTAGATAACACATACAAACTGTAACACAAATATTATCATCTGACACTCTTGCAGCATTCATTGAATGACCTTCATCGTGCATTATATTTAAAATACCATGAGGTTGTTGTTGTTATCCCTATTTCACAGATGAAGAAGTTGAAATTTAGAGACTTTAAATATCTTGCCTCGGGTCACACAACTCTACCTAATGGAGAAAGTCCAGAGCTGACTCAGAGCTACATGTCTCAACTACTAAGCGTCACAATTTTGGTGAAAGTACTCAGAGACTATTCATGAAACGTATGATAGCTGTTTTGATAGAAAATGGAGTAATGCTCTAAAGTATGTAGCTTCAAAAGGAAAACATAGAGTTCTGAACTCTTCTTACCTAATTCATAACTAAATGGCTTTCATATAAAAAAGTTTTAAGTTTCAGGTGAGACACCAGAAATTATGAGCTTGGTCTCCCCTTAGCTCTTTATCTCTTAGATATGTACATGCCATTTAATTTTATTCTCTTAATTTCTTTCCTCATATCTTTCCACTCCTTGCATGTGGAATCAAATCCATATGTACTCTCTAGAGTTCATATTCAGTAAAAAACTAGTTTTTAAATGGAAGATTGTAACTATTTTTTACATAATCAAGGATTCTAAAATTTCAAAAAACAGAAAACATAAACACCAGATAGAACAACCTGCCTACCCCACAGGACTCCTGTGAAACAATGAAATGTGCTCCTCTGTCTCACATATTTTGGCCTTTAATGCTTTCCTCTACTAAAAGGAACCAGAACTCCTTGAATAGTAGCTGATTCAGTGTCCTGGGCCATTGAAAAGCAAGCCAAATATGAGTCCTTTTTTATTAAAGAATGCTTCCAGAGTAGGCTGTGGTGGTAGTAGTAGCAGCAGCAGCAGTAGTAGTAGTAATAGTTGTAATAGAATGGACTGTCTATAGGAAAGTAGGAAAAAGTCGAGTAGGAAAAAGCTGAGAAGCTATAGGGAAAAAATTGGAACACCCTGATATTTTTAGACTAGTCAATGATGATGCACACAGGAAAAGATAACAAAAATTGTCTTAAAAAGTGATGATATACAAACATGAATTTATCATATTATCTATAAAAATGTTTTATGTTGAACAACACAAATTACATGATAACACTGAATGTTCAGTTAACTGCAAGATTATAAATTGCAGCCATGGTTTTGTTTTTATACGGAGATAAAATTTAGAAAGACATGTAAAAGGGAAGTGAGTGTTGAATAAAAATTATCCCTGAGAAATTTCAAATGATATGCAGAAAAAAATCACATATTGTCTGTCTTGTGGTAACTAGCTCCCAATATAGCACTTAATGATTCCTGCCTTTTGGTATTTATACCTCGTGTGGTCCTCTACTACACCAAGTAGGGTGAACTGGGTAACTGCCAGAGTCCAGCTCCAGCAGGTCCAGGGGTCCCTGAAGGATGAACGGTGTTGGCAAAAGGGAATGAGAGAGCCTCCAGTTTCTTTCTGATCACCAGGCAGGCATCTCTGCTCTGTCTGATTCTCTAGCTTTATTTATAGTGAAAGGTACAAGGAGCAGAAAAAGCAGCGTGTGTTTAGTAAATGATTTCTCATCGATAATTTTTACAATTTTCCAGAACATTGATTCTGCAGAAGTTACAATTCTAGTAGTAATGATTATCATAAAAAACTTAGCTACAGGCACTCATGCTATCATATGGGAAGGGCAGGTATTTTTCAAACATACATTTTTTCCATAGGATGCATAAGACCAAGATATACAAAACTTCAGGTATAGCCCTAAGAAAGCAACCTTTAACCAAGAGGCAAACAGCATTGTTTAGTAGAGGTCAGTTTTTTATGAGTAAGGGTCATTAGGCTGTTTATAACTCTAAGAGAAAGTTCCCAGAAAAACAGAATCCCCAGGAGACATAATGTCTGCTCTCATAGTCCCAAAGACAAATGATACATTTTATCACAGTAGTGACTTTTGCAACTACGTCCAGGCCTAGAAAGTAGTGAGTTATCAGTTAATTGCTCAACTAGGAGGAAATTTATATGTTGCTTGCCTTAGTTGCATTAGGGCTTATCTAGTTTACTCATCTTTTCCCTGACCAGGTGCAATCACACCTCAGGGACAGGGCAGGGGGACAGGCCACTCCTGACACTAATCAGCAAAACATTCCGAAGTTTGGTGCCCAAGCAGAAATGAAAGTTACAAGAAAGTAGATATTGGTTGCTGCCTGGTGGCAAGAGACTGTGCAAACTTGCTGTACCCTCACCAGGAATTTTCACTCAACCAGTGAGTTCAGGTAACTCCCAACAGGTAACCGACAGTATGATTTCTGAGGCTAAGTCATAAAGGACATTGAAGCTTCTACCTTGCTTTCTCTTGGATCCCTGCCCTGGAAAAATGAGCTGGCATATCATGGTGAATTCAGCCTTCTAAAGAGGAACTCATTGCAAAGAACTGAAGCCTCCTGCCAACAATCAGCACTAATTTTCCAGGAACATGACTGAGTCACTTTGGAAGTTGTGATAGTTAATTTTATGTGTCAAGTTGACTAGATCACAAGATTCCCAGGTAGCTGGTTAAATATTACTTCTGGATATGTCTGTATGGGTATTTTTGGATAAGATTAGCCTTGGAACTGGTGGAGTCAGTAAATTAGATTGCCCTCCCCAATATGGGTGAGCATCATCTAATCTGTTGAGATTCTAAATAGAACAAAATGGCAGAGGAAAGAGAAAATTGCCCTTTTTTTCTGCCTTATTACTTAAGCTAGGACATCTGGTGTCAACTTTTTCTGCCCTCAGCTGGGATTTACATCATCAGCTCACCTGGTTCTCAAGCATTCAGACTGGGATTGAATACCACTTACTTAGGCTCCCAGTTTCAGGCAACAGATTATGGGACTTCTCTGCCCCTATATTCATGTGAGCCAATTTCTCATAACACATTTCCTTGTATATTCCATTGGTTCTGGTCTCTGGGGAACCCTGACTATTACAAAGGTTGATCCTTCAGCCTCAGTCAAGCCTTTGCTAGTATCTTGCCTGGAACGCATGAGAGATTCCGAGTTAAACCACCTAGCTAAACTGTTCCCAAATTCCAAGTCCAGTGAAGCAGCGGGAGATCATATACATCCATTGTTGTTTTAAGCTGCTGATTTTAGGGAAAATTTGTTATACAGTAACATATAACTCGTACAGAATTAGAAGAGAAAAAATATTCAGAATAGTTTGTTAGAAAGTATAAAGTTCATATATCCATGGAAACAGAGATTTAGGCAAATGAAGAAAAGTACATAATGTCTGGAAAAGACACAGATTCCTCTGAGCTTTTTACCTCCTCAGAGAATAAAAAAAGAGTCCAAGCAGTGGCTGACTCAGTTGCCAGAGCATGCAACCCTTGGTCTTAGGGTTGTAAATTTGAGCCCCACATTGGGTGCAGAAATTACTTAAAAATAAAATCCTTAAAAAGAAAAAAAGAGGAAGAAAGCCAAGGTAATTGTGAAAAGGGAGGAAATGATAGATCAACATTAAAAGAAAAAGCAAAGACATAAAGAACATAAGAAAAACCCATTTTGACAAAAATACTAAGAAACTCAGAAAGGCCCCATTTTTAAAAGATATTTAAAATAGGCTGACTTAACACAATAATCACTAGTGACTTATGGCAGAAACAGCCATCACAGGGTTTTAGGTGAGGCAGCCCCAGAAGATATACGGGGCACTAATTAGGGTAAAGAGAGAAAACAAAGGAAGAAAGATTTTGTTGTCCCTTTATACAAATATATTTGTATAATTATATGTAAATATATACATCCAAACTCATATATTGGAGTGTCTTGGGCACCACCAATATGGGTATTTTTTTGTTGTTGACTCCAGTCATGTAAATACAAGTAATGAATCAGATAGGTAAATTGACTCTTCAAGTCAATCTGCATGGCCATGTTAGGAGAAAGGTGTAATCTTGGTTTTCATTTGCCTCCACTAATATGTCCCATGAAGATAACTTCATGTGTACTGCAACCATCAGACAGTATCTAAACGGATAGGGCTCCCAACAACTTATATATTTATATCCTTTCTTTTCCCACTCCAAGTAAAATTTAGCTAGGTATATATTTGAGTAATAATTTTACCAATGATAGGGTAAAATTGCACTATCTTTCAAATGTGGTTCCTAATCCATTGATTTAGGTTAAGTTGTATATTCTCTAAAAATCCTGGGTTGAGACATGATTGTAACCATACAAAATTTCATATAAAAATACATTATTAGAATTTATTTTCTTTCTTAAAAAAGTTAATGGTAGGGAGTCAGTTTTGCACTAAAGTAATTAGTGATACCATCAAATTCAAAATATAAATGTAGTATTGGTAAATAGTTTAGGTAAATGACAAAGTTGTCAATTTTGATGTTTCATTTTGCTTGGCTTATATCTATTAGGGAACTACTTGTTAAACCATGATCAGTGATATGGAGGAAGTCTACAAAAATTCATTTTAGAACCTTCTCTAACATCATATTAATTCCTAGCCTCATTAATTTCATTACAGAATCAACCAAGTTAAAAGTTAATAAGTATGTTAAATCTTCTAGATTTCATCTGCTTTCATTTTATAGAAATAAAGAGTAACACTTTATAACACATACTTACAAATTCTAAGTGAAGTACAATTTAACTCAAACTGATGGATCCAATTTGTGATATATTTTAATGACAATTGTTTATTATATCTAATTCTTAATAACTACAGAAATTATTTTGTAGAGGAAATGTTCCATGCAAGAGAAAGTTGCATCTTTCAACATCACTAAGAAACCAAAATACAAACTTACATACGTACTTTGTGATTTTATTATGTTTTTCCATTTCTTTATTCTAGAAGCTTTTTGGAAAGCTGAGCCTACCTGGTTTTGATTTGAATTCCACACACTTAGAATGTTACATTAGCATAGTCAATTAACTACATGGGCTACAATTACAGCCTCAACATTTTTGTTACTGATTCTATGGGGTTTGTTTCTTAAAAAATCTTACCTGGATTAGCTTACTGTTTTATATTTCTTACTCTACACGTATTTTCCTTCTCTCTCTTTTTTTTCTCATGTATCTTTCTTTAAAAACTCCACCCTACTTTGATACAACATTTTGGCTCCTACTTCAATAGTGCAAAGATTGAAGTTTTAATTTCCTTATTCTTTTCCTGGACCTTGAATTTATGCTACCTATTCTATTTGGTCCTTGATAGGCAATAATAATATTTAAATTTTTATTGGAGTTGAAGAAAAAAGAATGCCCAAGAAACCATTTTTATACCTAAACTAGATTCCAAAGTTATTCTAAAATGTTAGCTGAAAGTTAATCTTAACAAATAACAGTGTGGTCCTAAAGCTTAATCCTGAAAGACTAAAAGTCTAGGTTTCATCCAGTGACTCAGCACTATAGTTTTCAAGCCCTAGCAGGAGAGGCACCTCTCCTCTTCCATTGGTTAATTTTAATCCTTGCACAAATCACTGAGAAGTCCTGTGAGAGAATGAACATATAAACTTCTATATGTATATGTATATTTTTATTGAAGTATATTTTGAAATAAGTCTTTCTGATGTAGCTGTTTATGGAAACATATTTCTACTGACCAATGAATTGTTAACATCTCCATATTCCCTTAAATCTTTATTTATGTTGTATCCCTTGCTGAAATTAACAAGCCATGTGAATTTCAACAAATGGTACCACTATAACACAACGTAAAACATAATTCTTCAGATTTTTTCTTTTATAGCTCTTTGCCATACCACACTGCAGAATTTCAGGTTCCATCTTTCTGTCGAGTATCAAGCATTGAAATTTAATTCTATATACAGAATTTCATATTGAACAAACAATGTCAAAAGTAGGAATATTTCAGAAGTAAAATATAAATCAAATAATCATTAAAGCTATCATTTACTTAATTTTGCATATTTGAAATTTGACACTCATTGTTAATTTGAGAAATGGGCAATAACAATATTCCTAAGGCCAAATCTTATTATATTTATAGTGATTGTCTTGTTAATTTACAGAGAAAAAGACACAATCAATAATTACTAATTTGACCTGTGGTGTACTTATTGTGTATTCAGCTATAATCAATGTTGGTAGATATAAATACTGGTATTATTCCAAAATGATAACAGTAATTTTTTTCTATGAAAATAGGAAAGTACCAATAATCAACCATTTTGTGATTTCAATATGCTTACAATTCCATTTGTTTAACCTTGAAAAAAAATTCAAGCTCAGTTAAGTAATATAAAACCCACCTCTTTGGAAATATTTATTTTCACTCTAATATTCACTGTCAGTTATATCTTTATAGATTTGTTACAAATTAGTGAGAATATTTCATATATTTCTGTCACCCAATATCTCTAATTATACTGCCTTTAAAGCCTCAGTTCTTTAACATTGAATTAAGTTAATAAACTGCTTATTCCTGAATTCTAAAAATTTATATGCCAAAGTTTTTCTTCATATATTTTTTGCTCTTTTGACTTTTTGAAATGTAGTTACTATTTTAACATTTAGACAAATTTAAAAATTGAATCATGTGTAAAAAATTGAATTATTATATATCTGTCTTAGTTATTTTACAGCTTTTACATTACATGCAGTTTTCTACACTTAGACTTACACAGTATTACACTCCATTGGCCTAATGCAAACAAGCAAACAAATCTACAACCCTCTGCCCTTCTACTGTTTCCTGAAGCCTCTACATTTGAACCAGTAACTAGTAGGCTTACATGTGGCCTACATCTTATGAGCCCTCCCCTTCATGTCCATCATTAACTTTGTGTTGTGTATATTTCCCCTAGAGCATGACACTTCAATTCTGTCTTACTTTTTAGGGCTTACTTCAGCAGATGTTCCATATGAAGCTAGAAGGAGTTGCCTGGTAGTTAGGTTTCTATAATTTTAATCAAATGTTCAGTCATGTGAAGCCAGAGGGAGTTTCTGTTTGAATTACCATAAACCTAATTTTTGGTGGCCTAATTCTTCATATTCAGTATAGATCTGAAGAGGGCTCTACTCATTATATTTTTTCAAAGATCCAAGCTGACACAGGCTTCCTATCAACATATACTTTCATGATCTCTGAAGCAGGAAAAATCAGTGTGGCAAATCACACTCTAGCTCTTAAAGCTTCCATTTAGAAATGGCACATGATAATTATGCTCTGTATTTCAATGACCAACACAAGTTAAATGACCATGCTTAATTTAAAATGAGTGGTGAAAAAACTAGCACAAATAATACTAAAATTGTGTGGAACCACAGAAAACCTCAAATAGCTAAAGCAATTCTGGGAAAGAAGAACAAAGCTGGAGGCATCACAACACCAGATTTCAATATATTCTACAAAGCTGGAATAATCAAAAAAGTGTGGTACTGCCACAATAATAGACCATAGATCAATAGAACAGAATAGAGACTCCAAAAATAAACCCACAATTATATAGTCAAAGGACAAAGGAGGCAAGGATATACAATGAGGTAAAGACAGTCGTTTCAATAAATGGTGCTGGGAAAACAGGACAGCTACATGTTAAGAATGAAACTGGACCACTTTCTTACACCATACATGAAAATAAACTCAAAATGGATGAAAAACCTAAATATGAGACCTGAAACCATAAAAATCCTAGAAGAGAACACAGGCAGTGATTTCTCTGACATCAGCCATAGCAACTTCTTTTTAAGTACGTCTTCTGAGGCAAAGGAAACAAAAGCAAAAATAAACTATTGAGATGACATCAAAATAAAAAGATGTTGCACAACAAAGGAAACCATCAAAAAAATAAAAAGACAACCTAAGTGAATGGGAGAAGATATTTGCAAATGATATATCTGATAAGGGGTTAGTATCCAAAGCATATCAATAACTTATAGAACTCAACGCTGAGGGAAAAAAAGATTAAAAAATGGGCAGAGGACCTGAAAAGACGTTTTCTCAAAGAGATACAGATGGCCAACAGATACATAAAAGATTATCAACATTATTAATCATCAGGTAAATGCAAATCAAAACCACAATGAGATATCACCTTATAACCAGTTAGAATGGCTAAAATCAAAATAACAAGAAATAACAAGAAATAAAGTAAAAGAAATCCTCATGTACTATTGGTGGGAATGTAAATTGGTACAGCCACTGTGGGAAATGGTATGGAGGTTCCTCAAAAAATTAAATATAGAAATATCATATGATCCAGTAATTCCACTATTAGGTTTTTATCCAAAGAAAACAAAAACACTAATTCAAAAAGATATACCCTATTTATTGCAGCACTATTTATAATAGCCAAGATATGGATGTAACCTGAGTGACCATCAACAGAGAAATAGATAAGGAAATTGTGGTAGATAGATAGATAGATAGATGAGATCATGCCATTTGAGACACTATGGATGGAGTTAGATGGTATTATGCTAAGTGAAATAAGTCAGACTGAGAATGAGAAATACCATGTCATTCCTACTCATAAGTGGAATTTTAACAACAACAACAAAAATGAATAGACAAACAAAAAGCAGAATCAGACTTATAAATACAGAGAACAAACTGATGATTGTCAGAGAGGAAGGGAGTTGGGAGTTGGGCAAAATGGGTGAAGGGGAGAAGGAGACACAGATTTCCAGTCATAGAATGATTAAGTCACAGGAATAAAATTCACAACATAAGGAATACAGTCAGTGATACTGTAATAGTGTTGTAACAGGACAGATGGTAGCTTACACTTGTGGAGAACACAGCACAGTATATAAACTGGTCGAATGACTAAGTTGTACACCTGAAACTAATGTGACATTGTGTGTCGACTATACTTAAATTTTAAAAAAAGGATGCAAAATGTTGATAAGTTAAAAAACATGAGTGGTGAAGTACAATTCTACCATGTTCCTGAAAGGAGCGAGAAACTGGTGTATTTGTGAGCAGACCTTACGGACACATAAGCGATAGGCCAACAAAGAGCAGAAACTAAGGTATGTATTAAGCTTAACGGCCAACCAGACGCTGCTCAGAGGCTATCAAAATGGTGATGAGTGTGGAAATAGGCAGTAAGTTTTGCTTCACGGGAGAGATGATTCAATCTATTCTTCTGTAAAAAAATGGCTATTAAGAAACCCACAACAGAGCTGTGCCCCCAAAGACCTGGGTTCCTGTGATTCTCACTAACTTAAAGGTACAGAAATAGGTCCTCTGGACTCAAAACACAGCCGCAAATAGCCTTAGTGTATGAGTTAGGGTTAATACTGGTAAGTATTCTCTGGTTGTGTTTTGATTTCATTTTCTTTTCCTTTGTTCCGTGATGTAAAATCACTTTGTTTTGTTATTGGTAGTATGCCTTTTATTCTCATAGAAATGGACTGAATAATTATCAAGAGTTTTATTTTTTAATCTTTTTATGTTTTATTTATTATTGAGACAGAGAGAAACAGAGCATGAGTGGGGGAGGGTCAGAGAAAGAATGAGACACCGAATCCGAAGCAGGCTCCAGACTCTGAGCCGTCAGCACAGAGCCTCATGCAGGGCTTGAACCCATGAACCGTGAGGTCGTAACCTGAGCTGAAGTCGGCCACGTAACCGACTGAGCCACCCAGGCGCCCCAATTACCAAGAGTTTTAATTGGAGGCCTGAGACCTTATTGAGCCCCAACATTCTCTCCACTGATGGTGCTCTCACAAAGGTTACCACCATTCACTAATACTAATGGAAGTATGTTGCTAATACTAACATTATGGGAATACTAATTGGTGTTCTAATATTGGTATTCTAATACTAATTGGTATCTATGCATCTGCACAAAATTATGTTACTATTTTCATACAGATCCGATATGGATAGAGTTTTGTTTTATCATAGACAAGACACTTCTAATCTGTCTATTGAAGTGGAATTGAACATAAATAAATAATAGCAGTTTGTTATCTATACACTCGATAAAAACTGCAACCACACCATTACTGAGAGGTCAAGGTTGTTTAAAGATCAGGCCTTTATATTCAGAGTATCTCTAAAATTTTCTAATCCTCCTCTTTATTACTTCAAAGCACCCTGAGGTTCATAACCATGTCTCTAATCACCTTTGAATTTAGCTGAGCTCAGGGCTGATGGGATGTATGGGTGAGAATAAAACATGGTCTTATTCATAAAACTCTCCCAGGTCCCAGGAGCACTAGACAACAACATTTAAATCCCTTACTTTTCATCACTGATCAATACAAGTTTCAACTAGACTATGATAAGACTTTACTTCTTCAGCGAAAAGTTTACATTAAGTAAGTTGGGGGGCAAATATGAGTGGCACTGAACTTTGTGCTAAGGAACTAAACCTTGGAATGATATTTTAGTTTAGCATTTTTGTATTTATAAATGTATCCATCCTGTGGCTATACCACTTAACTTCCAATAAACTGGTCATTAAGGTTTGAATTGGCTATTACCCTGAGTAATGTTCTCCCTCTTTTTTTTTTGAAATACTAATCAAATTCTTTTGCAAAATGGGTAATGCCCTAAGTAAGTTACAGTGATGAATAAAATAGCAGAACCTATTACAGAATAATACTTTTGTTCATAATATTCTTTAATTTGATGATTTTAGTCTGTCCCCCAATTTTTAACATTTTTCTATGAAAAAAACACACATTTGGAAATTTAAAAAATTGAGAGGGACCATGAACTCTTGGAATTATGTTTAAAAATCTCTCTCTTACTCTGAGTAACAATTAGGAGAAACACATTTCATTTGTACCTTCTAAGAAAACTCTATTTTCATAACTCCTGATAATAAGTAGCTTAGGGGTATATTATTTTTAAATAAATAACTTTGTCCATAAGTATGCAACTCAGTTGAGTGGAATAAACAATATTAATGAACTCCTAAGTTCAATGTTAAACAAAATCACAGTAGATCCCAAATGAGAAGGATGTTTACCAAATTCAGTATTTTACCTAAAGCAACTATAATTTTAATGTACTCTTATTTTGAATATAAATTTGAATTACCACTATAATAGTCATTTCCAGCTAGAAGTAGTGGAATGCTAATCAGTATATTGTATGGCCCTTGATTTCTTTAACAGGAGGGAAAACGAATGTGGTCAGAAAAGGGCCGTATAGCTACGATTATAACACTGTCTCTCAGCATTTCTACCCAGTGGTCTACAGTACTGGTATCAACAAAGGGGCTATAATATTCACTTTATTGTACTGTTGCAAACTTTAAGTGAGACCAAATATGAAAGAGGCATGTTCAGTGCCTATAGAGTAGGAGGCATCTAAAACCCAATAATTGTTATTAGAACACAGGCAGTGACTCACCCAGAAACTTCCAGTGAGTCTTTAATCTTCTCCTTCACTCACATCTGCCCAAATCCAATTAATCACTGAATTCTAGCCTACAATTAATCTTTAAGTTATAGTTGAGTAGCAGTTGATTCTATTCACTTCTGTCCACTCATACAACAACTTTATTCCAAGCCTTTTTTTTCCACCGGATTCACTCTCCATAAATATTTATTGAATGGATAAATATTTGGCCATCAATTCCATCTACACTGTATTATTTTCCTTCCCTAAATTGACCTAAGTCTATCCTCAATCAGATTTTATCGACAGTGTTCACATTATGTATCTGGAATGGCCTTCTTGCCATCAATCCTATTAAGGATTCAGAAGAGACAATAATCTGCTCTTTAATTTAGCTAATAAAGTATGATGTCCACAGCTGTGTAATGGCACTTAAAATATGTTTATTTATTTATTTTGAGAGAGAGAAAGAGTGCACGTGTGTGCAAGTAGGATAAAGACAAAGAAGGGGAGAGAGAGAGAGACAGACAGGCAGAGAAAGACAGAGAGAGACAGAGAGAATCCCAAGCAGGCTCTGTGTTGTCAATACAGAGCCCAATGTGGGGCTTGATCTCATGAACCATGAGATCATGACCTGAGCCAAAATGAAGAGTCAGATGCTTAACTGACTGAGCCATCCAGGCACCCCTCTTATGGCACTTTTAAGGCAACTCTGTTCTAAGGGATAAAATTCTTGAGAACAGGATCTGTGAAATGATCATCTTATGCTTCCAAGAGCCTATGACAATTTCTTCTACATAATTGAAGGTTAATACTCATTTGTCTTGATATTTTAGATATTTTAACATGTTACAATATCTCTGAAACCTGGTTGTGAAGTGTCTAGAGAAATTTATTTAGGAGGCAGATTTCCAGGCCCTGTCCTAGTCTTAAGAAATACAAACCCTTGGAGTAAGTCTACAGATTCACCTCTTATATATGCTTCTGATGTATTCTGTATATGGCTAGGCAAGCTTAAGTACTTACATACTCATTTCCTAATGACAATATTAAACTTTCATTGAGAGTCAGAAACCATTGTGTTTATCTGACCCTTTGAAATTTTGCTATTTTTATTAGCCTAACAATTTCTACTTTTATAAAATATTTATCCAAGTCCTTCTTTGTTAAACTACCAAATCTAATACTGCTTTTAATCAGTAAAGGTAAAAGATTTAAACAACAATAGAAACCTCACATCATTTTATTTCACATTAAAGATCCTACTGCCGCTTTATATGGGCATTATATTTTACAATTGCTCATTTGTTTTTTATCATTTCCATTGTCTTATCAGCTTTTTCAACTATTTTATTTTCAGCCTTTTTCAAAATCCTATTTTCAAAATTCATTATTAACACTGGGTTCTCTAAAAGCCATCTTCACTTAAAAACCCTTTTGATCTACTATTTCTACATTAAAGTTATTTTCTAGCATTTGACAATCATATTTTGTTCTTATATTTACAGTTGATTTCCTGACAAGATCATCCATTCTCAATCTGCCAAATGGTGGCATTATTTCCACTCAGGACAATAACACGTAAATGTTTGGCCACAGAGGCAGGTATGACCTTTTAGGCGCCCAGATAACAAGAAACCACTCACTATCTCAACATTCCCCCACCTGGAGACCTTCAAGGGAACCATTCATCAAACCTTTCCACCCTAAACAACGGACACGTCCTCCCTGGAACAAGAAACAGCTACCAACAAATCACCTTACATAAACATGTCAATACTTCATACCCCCCCAGCCAACGCCAGAAAAACACACTGCCCCACTCCCAGGCGCGACTTCCCTGGCCCCTTTCTGTATGGACCAGGGAACCTGGCCCGAGAGCGCTCCCAATAAAGGCTTTTTTACTTCCACATCTGGCCTCGGTTTCCGCATCGCGTTTGCTACATTACAGTAAAGTCCTGATTCCATTCTTAGATTTGAAATGATGCATAAAAATTGTCTAGTAAGCAAATGTCTACAGTTTTCTCTCTTTCCCCTTTTCAAAAGTTATATGCATTAGCACACCACTGATACAATTCGATCCAAAGCACTCGACAGAAAGACATGATCAATAACGAAAGTAGTATTAGATCAAAACAAACATCAAAAATCATTCTAAAGAACAACAGAAAAATGAATATATTGATCTAGTTTATAAAACTCAAGTATAGTGAATCTATAGTAATAACTGATGTTTGTGAGAAAAAACACTTTTTTAAATAAATCTACAACAATCTATAACAGCATTTGTTCAAAGCCTATTTTGTATCAGAAGCTCTATAAAATTATGCCTAATTCTATTTACAATAACTCTACCAGATTAAGTTCTCTTACCTGCAGTTTATGGGTACAGAGATGTTTGTTAATTAATTTTTCCAAGGCATGTGACCGGTTAGTAGCCTGGTCAGGTTTTAATCCCAAGTCTACCAGTGTCCAAAGCATTTAATGACTTCATTTTGCCTGCCACTAAAAAAATGATCCATCATAAGCACTAAACTCTTAAGGGACCAGTTGTACCTTGTTCCTTTGATTTAGACACTTACCCTTCCTGGGTCTCAATTTCTTCTCAGAATTAAGATAGTGTATCAAAATTTCCCAAAGTTCCCTGTAGCATTGAAATTCTGAGATTCTAGTGTAGAGAAGTCTTTCTATTTCATCTGTTGTTTTCCTTTAGAGCAAACAACCATTACCATTTAACTGGTACTCTAACTTCCTTTGACTTTCTAACTCATGCAATTTCTAAATCTTGTTTATCTCTATCACTGGTATTACTGCATAATAGAAAATGAAAATCTTGCCCAGCATGGCATTGACATATGGCATGTTTTGTTTCTACATCTAGAAAATTCAAGTCCTGATTTTTTATGTGCTCCAATTAATGAACTCTCCTGCTGCTTTTGTGAAAACAATGATGTTGATATGACGGTCTGCACTGTTTGCCTTTTTGTTCCATTGGTTTCCTCACATGTACTATCTTTAAACTGACTTCTGTCAGTGAGTTAAGTACAGTATGATGGGATACCTAATGAAAAAGTGAAACAACAAACTTTCCCATAATAAAAAGGGCATGCTTTGCTTCATACTAAATACAAACTATGCTCCTAAGATCAGCTAATGTATTTCATGTATTCATATATAAAAACTAGAGTGACATATTCTGAGTTAAGAGTTTGATTAGATGTGTTTGCACATGATTTTTGAGTTTATCTAATGATGAGCATTTAACTGTTTTTTTCTTACTATTTTTTGGTACAATCCTTAAAAATCATTGAAATGATACAGATTTATTGACTGTTTTATAGTTAAAAAATGTTTATTTATTTATTTTGAAGGAGAGAGAGAGGCCTTATGGGGGAGTGGCAGGCAAAGAGTGAGAGAGAGAGAGAGAGAGAAAAGGAGAGAAAATCCCAAGTAGGCTCCATGCTGTCAGTGCACCGCCCAAAGCAGGGCTCGATCTCAGGAACCATGAGATCATGACCTAAGCCAAAATCAAGAGTTGACTGCTTAACCAACTGAATCACCCAGGTGCCTGGATAGTGTGTTACATTTTAATTTCTAGTTTTATATGTAGATAAGACAATATCATGAATGAAAGGAACATGACTTAGAATGTGGGAAAGAAATACCACCATGTTTCTAAAACATCAATGAGACACCACTTTACTTCAATCATAGTGGCAAAATATACAAAGTGAATTAACATCAAGTAGGATAAAAACAAAACAAAACAAAACTAATGTGTGGGAAAGTGTAAACTATCATGAATGGGGCATAAAGAGTTGTAGCCATTCTCCAGAATAATTTGGCTCCTCTAACTAAAGTAGAGTAGATACACATATCACATAAGCCACTAATTTCATTCCTGGATAAATCCTATGGAAATTCTCACATGATCTCTAGCAAACATGTTTGAAGACATGCATCTCTTCATGTCTTCATCTCAACCATGTCAGACAAGGTTGATTGTGGCCATGGAAGTTAGGGACAGCCTAAGTTCATTACAAAGGAAATAAGTAAGTTAAATTTGGTAGATAAAGATACCGTACATACCATGTATACATAATATGTATCTGCCAGAGCAAAGATATAGCAGTAAAGTAATAACACGGATAAATCTTGCAAGTAAGTTTGCATAAAAAATGGAATATGACTTATAATATAGCCCAATAATATGTAAATAAAAATAATTTACATACACAAATACAAATCTACATTTTTATCTACATTTGTATTTGTACAAATCTACAAATCTTCATATATGAATATATATGGAGCACTACATATTTTTAAATGGATATGCTCCTATTAAATGATTTGTGTCAAATACAATTGAGTGAGAATCTATAGAAGGATGTAACAATGGGAATGAGGATCTACAATAAAGCATGACAGAAGGATCCTAGCAAAAGCAACTCTTTAAAATGCAAAAATTTGCTCTTGAGCCAATACCTACAACAGTGCAGAAGACTGACTTCCCAGCTCCAAGCAATCAGGCAGGAAAGGTCACATTCTTCCTTCTTTTGCCTTTTTGTTCTATTCAGGCTCTCAAAGGATTGTATCACCTACCCACACTGGGGAGGGCAAACCACTTTACTGAGTCCATTGATTCAAATGCTAATTTTATCCAAAAACCTCTCACACACAGCTGGAAATAACGTTTAGCCAAATATCTGGACACCTATGATTCAGACAAATTGACACATAAAATTAGCCATAACTGTATTTTTAATGAAATTTAATTCTTGTTCATTTTAAACATTTTGCCACCATGTTATTTACATAGTAGGCATTCTGTTAGAAAACAAAACAAAACAAAACAAAACAAAACTATCTTTGTTCTAAGAGGAACAGAAAAGCCCTTGACCTAAGACTTCAGTGTCGATACTAAGCAAAAGAAAGCTGAATCTTGGTAGTCAAGATAAGAATACTGTATATGTAATAATTTTACATGATAACAAGTAATTTGAAGACTCCCAGAGCAGTAAGGTCACATAAGCCTCCCACATCCCTGTGCTACCTGGAAGGGGAGTAAAAAAATGAAAGAAAGGACTTAGAATCCTGAATTCACCTGAAGGACACTATATTTTCAACCAAAAGTCACTGAGTTGCCTTAACTTGGCAAGTTTAAATTTTCCTCTATGAAGCTGAAACAAGAGTTTATATTAAGTTAAATTAAGTCTAGATATGGAACAATAAAGAATATTATAATTTTTGCATGTGTGATGTTACTGTACAAAAACCACACAGGCTAAATATGTAAATAGCCTAATTTGCTTAACTATTCATGTTGAAATCATCTTCACAGTGAAAAATTACTACAATGTAGAATAAAGAGGAAGCAGCTATTAAGGGGGAAGGTATGTAGCATTATTAGCACTCAATAAAAGGAAACTGATTGTTTCAATTACAATTTCAACCAGATTCATCTAAAATGTTGCTACATGCCAAGAATGTAATAGAATATTTTGGAAAATAATTATATGTCTTTTAAAATTATGTTTAAATAGATTCTTTTTTAGTGTATGGGTAATATATTCTTTTATGTTTAATTATTTTTACATTTTTTAAAGTTTTTATTTAAATTCCAGTTAGTTAACATACAATGTAATATTAGTTTCAGGTGTACACTGTAGTGATTCAGCACTTCTATACATCACACAGGGCTCATCACAATAATATTTTTTTAATTTTTAATGTTAATGTTAACAATACAGTGTTATATTAGTTTCAGGTATATAGTACAGTGGTTCAATGATCTCATACTGTAGGGGCAATATTTATACAGGTAAATACATACATAATTTTATTGGTAAAGGACATACAGCTGATTCATATCTGAGTTAAACCCTGCAATATCTTAAAATGTAGTGAGTTGAGAATTCCAAAACATAATACATAGGTAAAAACACAACTAACTAATGTTGTGGAAAGTCCCATGAAAAAAGAACCACATTAATATGGAATTGCAAGAAAAAAAAGAATAAGAGAAATTATAACCCCCAAAAATTCTATAAAAAGTAAATGTATTATTAAAAAAGAGTCCTTCAATGTAACTATAATTTTAAACTGTGACAATGCACCTATGGAAAGTAAGCATTCTGAATCACTGGCATATCTTATAGGGCAGTAAAACTGTGAAGAATATTCATTATGATCAATCCTAAAAAGCTCTAATGAAAAAAATTATGAATAAGCACTTAAGATATTAGAGACGGTGGGGGGGGAGATATAAGAGAAATGCATTATGTTAATTTATTCCTCCTACTTTTACACAAAATGTAAAAGCTATAATCCATTCTTTAAAAGCAAGCCAGCAAACAAAAGTCCTTCATTTCTAAATAAAGAAACAACATAGAAGTTGTAAACTATGCTGAGAATCACTGTATATAAAAGAAATATTTGGGATTAAATTCAGGTAAATTCTGAGGAGCAGATGAAAAACTCAATGATTACATTTGCTTTAAGTAAAATTATATTTATGAACAAAACATTTTAAGAAATATGGGGATTTTACTAATTAACTCAATTCTTATAATAAGATAACATCATTCAAGCCTGTCATATCAGAACTTGTGAATCTAAAAAAATCACAGGTGAATTTTGTAAAACTCTAATTAGAAAGTAAAAACATTTAGGACACAGGCTCAGGAACTTCATATTAATCAAAACAAAATAATAAAATCATAGTTATTAAGAAAAAAGGTAGAAAAGGACTAACTATTACATGGTGGAAGTTGACGTTGTAAATGTTCTTGCTTTCCTATGGCTTTAATTAATGTAGGAATTCTAGGATGTATACAGATAAATTATTTTACTATTAAGAAATTAGAGCACATAGAGTTGACATTTTTAGTGTTAATTCATGCAAAGAAAAAGGAAATTTTAAAGTTTAATAGTTAATTGGATTTTTTTCATTTTAATGAGGTGATTTGTGCTGTAATGAAATGACTGTGTCTCAATTTTTGGATGTTATGCTTGAAGCCTCCATAAGATTGGAAATTATAAAGCAAAAAGCATTCGACATCTGTTTCCAGTGTTCCTGGGATTTCTGTACTAAACCCCAACATTCACACCACTCCCCTCATACACCTCTGACATGCAGCAAAATAGAACTTAGAAATGGCTTAACATAGAGTTCCTCAGAAATGTGTACAGATTTCCCCAGGACCCCAAAAGTAATGGAAAATCACTCAGATCATGGAGGCCCTCAGTCCAGGCGAGATTGTTGGCCCTCACTATGAAAGAAACTAGAGGAGCATCTGGGTGGCTCAGTCAGTTAAGCGCCTGGCTTCAGCTCAGGTCATGATCAGTTTGTGGGTTCAAGCCCCGTGTTGGGCTCTGTGCTGATAGCTCAGAGCATAAAACCTGCTTCAGAATCTGTGTCTCTCTCTCTCTCTCTCTCTCTGCCCCTCCCTAACTTGTGCTCTGTCTCTCTCTCTGTCTCTCAAAAATAAATAAAGATTAAAAAAAAATTAAAAAGAAAGAAAGAGACTAGAGCTGAAGGAGAACCTTAGAGGATGTAAAAGCATGAGAATTGGTCAGGAAGTGTCCACCTGTGAAGAAATGAAGAGAAATAAACCTAGGATCCTCAAAATTACTTCCATTTTAGAAGAGCTATCCATACCACATTTTAAGGTCTAACTTCCTCCTTGACCTTTTGTCACCAGCAAGATTCAGCATGATTGACCCCAAAACTTGACCTTTCCTGTCCACCTCCATGTATCCACCTACCTTTGTCTCACATTTTCCTCAAGCTTTTCTTTTCAGTTTATCTTTTAAGTCAGGCAAAAGACCCCACACACATAATATCTGGTGACAGAAACTTCCCCACACGCAATAATGACTGCCTCGATGAAGAAGTCCAGCCAGCTCAGACCACCTAGACTGGTTTGACCTCAACACGACTCACATCTGCACAAATGGATCATGGAGTTACTGACAGTTACCTCTACCTTATTATAACCCACAACATTCACCCAAGAGGAGCACAGACTTCATTAACAAAACACAAAACAAATGTATAGGCATGTGCCCATAAGTCACGTGCACAACCTTAGGCCAGCCTCTGAAAACTATGGCAAAGCTCCTGTTTTTGAATATTCATTCTGATCCTAAATAAAAGAAACACACTCATCCCTGCTCCGGGGTCAGGGCTTTGGAAATTATTCCCTGTGTTCTCCTTATCTGCTGTAAACAAAGTTTCCTTTGTGTGACAACTCCATCTGGTGTACTTCCTATCTATAACTCACCAAGGAGCAAGCTCACATTACTTTGGTTACAAAATCTGATGACCCATATCGGACTCGTCCTTCTGAACTTCTGCTCTACAGTTACCTGGGTGAAGCTCCTAAAGCCGGATTCGTCGTCGGGGGTCTTCCCTTCTTGGTGCTCGTGCTTGCCAGCCTGGCGTTCGACCTCATCTGAAATCCAGCAGCCACTCTGAGTACTTTTATGCAGAAGATTTCTCTTGGGATAAACTGCATAGGTTTATGGCACCGCCTTTAGAGGTCAACTAGAGTTTCTTACAAAGTCTAAACAGGTCAGCACAACAGAATACTCTGAGGGAACTGAATATGCATTTGAGTTGAGTCGGGATATCTCCAGGTGACAAAAGATCACACAACCCAGCCACTTAGGGGCTTGGATACCCCTGCCTGGTGAAAGGAGAGTGGTTTAACAGAGACTAGTCTAGGGCCTGGGAGGTTGAAATACATCTCTGTCCCACCTAGCTGCTTGGTCCCTGTTTGCATCTTCACCATGGCGGCTTGTACAGCTCCTCCTCCCCTCACAGCCCAGGAGAGAAGAGGCATCGATCAACTCCCTGAGTCACTGGAACCATGCGCTGCAGGGGGAACAGGTCAGAGCTCCCTCTAATTGGTTAAAAGGGATTTCCGTGGTCTTGGTTATTTCTCCCCTCTCACTTGCGATGTTATTTATTTGAGCCCTTTCTCTTTTTTTCTTGGTAAGTCTGGCTAGAAGTTTATCAATTTTATTGATTTTTTTCCCAAAGACCCATCTCCTGGCTTCTTTGATCAGTTCTATTGTTATTTGGGGAGATTTTTTGGTTTTGTTTCAGTTTCTATATCATTTATTTCTGCTCTCATCTTTATTATTTCCTTCCTTCTTCTGATTTTAGGTTTTGTTTGTTATTCTTTTTCTAGCCCCTTTAGGTGCAAGGGTAAGAGGTTTATTTAAGATTTTTCTTGCTTCTTGAGAGTGATTAAAAAGCTTCTTAATGACATAGAAAGAGAATGTACTTTCCCCAAATGCATGAATTTTATTCAATCATTTACTCAGTGAGCACTAACTCTGTGCCAGATGCCTGAGTTTCATTTTTACTATAACTTTGAATAGTAGAAGACAGAAAAATTTAAGTTGTAACTCACAATAACTGCCTATTCCTAATAGAAGTATTTGGGGAGTAGTAGACAAAAATTATAATTTGCCATTGAGTAAAACAACTGTGAGTTTGTGATTTTAGAGCTTAATTTAGTCATAAAAACTTAAGCGTCCTCAGATGTTTGAAGGATAAGTTTAAAAACAAAGTTTCATGGAGGCCAAACAAACAAAATATCTACCTTCCTAGAGGTGGCGGGACACTAACAGATGCCTAGGCTCAAAATAGTGATTATTTTAAAAGTGAAACAGATATCTTTAATGTAATTTTAAGCAGGGAAAGAAAAATTTTTCAAAAACACTTTATATGGACTTTATATAGACTTAAGTTTTATTTTTAATAACAATGGAGTAGATTCTATTGTAGAAAAAAGTTTAACTTCAGAATTTCACGTTATACTTTTTTAAGAAGAGTAAGTTATAGTCTAGAGCTAGCAAATTGATCCAGAGCAACAATTGTCATAATTTTAGGGATTCTCTGAGAAGGTGTAAATAATAAGAAAGTTCTCCCCAGAAAACTATATGATCGCACATACATTGTTTTGCATATAATTTCAGGGATAAAGAGATTTCTGGACTCCCAAAGCCTACCCAAAAGTCCAGCCTAAAGAGAGCAAGGAGACAAGGAAAAGACTTGTTCATGTGTCTGAAGATGCTAAATGAAACTGCATATGTTTATCCCACCCAACAAAGAAATAAAGGTCTATGCAGACTAAAATAATTATAACAGAAGTGGCAGACCTAATACAAAACCTAATACAATATCTGTTATATTCTTTAGCATGTAGCATATAGTTTTCACCCAGAAGAAACAAATTTAGTCAAGAAAAGAATTGACAACAGCATAGAATTTTCCATGGGAATACTAATGAAAAACTTCTTTTCAAAATTTACATTTTTTATTGAAAAATATAAAAAATATTTAATATATAAAAGGAGTAGAAAAAGAGAGAGCAATTTTCAAAGTTCAAATTACATAAACATAAGACAAAAATGAAAACATTCTTCAAAAATAGTAATTTAAGAAATTGTGAGGCGCCTGGGTGGCATAGTCAGTTGAGTGACTGACTTTGGATCAGGTCATGATCTCATGGTTGGTGAGTTCAAGCCCTGCATCTGGCTAGCTGCTGTCAGCCCAGAGCCAGCTTTGGATCCTCTGTCCCCCTCTCTTTCTGCCCCCCCTCTGTTTGCGCCATCTCTCTCTCTCTCAAAATTAAATAAGAACATACAAAAAAGAAATTTCAAGTCCACTATCTGAGCATTTATATTTTACAATCTGATGGAAATCAGGAAAACAGCCAGAAATATACGAACCATGTGAAAGCATTACAGATGACTCTTGTCTTCAGTACAAGAGAAGTAAGAAGTTTCACCAAAAGCAGACAATCGTAAAAATTCAGTTAGATAGAGTGAACATGAGTGTTGGGAAACAAATTAAACGTGTGCATGAATCCTTTCCTCAACATCATAACAATTGGTCATCCTACTTCTATTTGAACATTTCTCTATGCTTGAAAACAACATGGCAGCACATCCTATTCTCCAGGAAGTTCTTAGAGTTAAACAGTTATTTTCACACTGAGCTAAAAGCCATTTCCCCATAACTCCTATCCATTGGTCTTCATCCTGTTCTCAGGGGCCACAAATCCAATTTATCTCCAGCCCATTTTAGAACTATTAACTCTCCTAAGTCACCTTTCCAGGCCAACGTCCCTCAGATCTTTCCATCATTTTTTCATAAATTAAAATTGTCAGTATGTTCCCCATTCTATTAACTCCAATTTGTGAATGACCATTTTAGAGTGAGTACCTAGAACTGAATGCAATATATCGGGGATAATCCAGACAGAAAAGTGGAAATAAAATTAACCTGAAGGTAAATCTATAAAAGAAAAAAAAAGTAAGAAAATAATAGTTACTTAATAAATGAGTAAATAAAACTATTGATTCATATTTATTTTGTAGACAAGATTATCCCATATGAATGAAGTAAAATTATGTTTTCCTGTCCTAAATATCAGTGATGGCATTTTAAAAAATTTTTTTATTGCTTATTTATTTTTGAGAGAGAGACAAAGGGTGAGCAGGGGAGGGGCAGAGAGAGAGGGAGACACAGAATCTGAAGCAGGCTCCAGGCTCTGAACTGTTGGCACAGAGCCCAATGTGGGGCTTGAACTCACAAGCTGTGAGATCATGACCTGAGCTGAAGTCGGATGCTTAACTGACTGAGCCACCCAGGTACCCTACTGATGGCATTTTAAAAAGTCAAATGTAGTACTTCAGTTTATTCCAAATAAATTTCATTTGTTAGATACAGAAGAGCTTTGTAGCATATAGAAATCGTTTAAGATGCTGATTCTTCACTCAGTAAATCTTATACTCCCAAGTTCATGCTTTCTGCAAATTTAGCAAGAATTACTTCTATATCAGCATTCAAAGCAGTGGTAAAAATCTTAAACTCAACAGTATACTGAGATGCTACCAGAGACCTGTTTCCTACAGGCTATCAATGATATAATTAATAGGACCTTTCAGGTATAATTGTTCCACTGATTAAGTATTAACATAATTTATTATCAGTTCCCACACATGTTTTTTCCACAGGACATCATTTTTAAAAGTGTCAAATTGTTACTCACATCCAAATTTTCTATGTTACTTTTTTCTACCACTTTACTAACTAACTATATCACACGTACACAAAGAAAATGTGTTCTATCAAAGTGTGCCCTTTTGGTAAACCCAACCCACCCCTCAGAAAGTTATTTCCTCTCTAAGCACTCACATCTGTTTACTTTTTACATTCATCTTCAAAGCCTGTCGGACTAAAAATTTCTCTCTCTTTTTTTTAAAGTTTATTTATTTCTGATAGAGAGACAGAGGGGAGGGACAGAGAGCAAGAGGGAGACAGAGAATCCCAAGCATGCTCTGTGCTGTCAACTCAGAGCTGACACAAGACTTGATCCCATGATTGGTGAGATCATGACCTGAGCCGAAATCAAGAGCCAGACCCTTAACTGACTAAGCCACCTAGGTGCTCCCAAATTCTTCTCTTTTTGATAGCATCTGTAGGTCTCCAGTATACCTATTTTTAGAATTCAAAGGCTTTTTTTCTTTCTTTACAGTGAAAAAGTACTTTACTACTTACAAGTAGACCAGAATATATGTATCATTTATTATTTCCATCTCTATTATTGGATGAGGGGTGCCTACTAAAACTGTTATTAATGTCACAGTCTTATTCATTCTGTCAACTGTCTTTTAAGACTCATGTGTATCATAGCAGAATCTCTTCGAAATAAAACTTAAGAAGACAGAATACTGTCAATGACATTGCTTACCTGGTTTTGTGCATATAGGTAGGATCTACCAAATGTAGGATCTATATTTAAAAAATCTTTGAAAAAATTCTCTAAATGTGGATTACTTAAAATGACAAAATGAATTGTTAGGAATGATTTATTCTGCCATTGATAGTAAAAATTACATGTCATTTTTCAAGGCTGTATATAGCAAATAATACAAGGATTATAGTACCAAGTTTCAGCAACTCTTTACAATGGTTTTACTGGTAATTGTTACCAATTCAGAGTAAAAGAATAATGTGTTCTGCTCCAAATTCTCTAATTCCAAGACTTTTTTCCCAGTGCTATCTGAGTATTGTTATCTTACTGTTTGATTCAGGTCCTTTATTATTAATTTTTATTTATAATTAATCAAAGTACATTCTTCAAGAACTGACTTTTCATCAGTTGATCAATTCATTCATTCAACTGATATTTATCAAACATCTACTCTTCCTGGACACTGTCCTAGGCTCTAACTGCAGAAAAAGACAAGTCAAATTCCCTCCTCTCCAACTTATATTTTAGTGGAGAGTTTGCCTTTTGCACTGATCAGATATAACGATAAGTGCCATGGAGAAATAAAACAGGAAGATCACACAATAGGGGTGAGAGTGGAGCTCTTTATTTAGACCAGAAGGCCAGAGAGAGAGAGAGAGAGAGAGAATGGGAGAAGGAACTCACAAGAGAAAGAGAGAATTGAGTGAAAGAATAGACATTGTGACCCAAAAGAAGTAGAGAAAGTATAAATTGCTATTTTAAAAAATTCAGAGAAAATATAACAAAAGTTAAAATAACTAAAAAGTGTATAAAAATTCAAGAGAGGATTTGGAATATATAATAAAAGAAATCCTTCAAAGTGGAGGGGAGATCAAGATAAAAAAAATAGAAGAGAGCATTAATCTAGAATGTAACCAATAAACCAATAGGAATTTCAGAAACAAAATAGAAAGAAAGGGAACCATTAAAAGAATGAGAAACTAATATTTTCCAAGACAACTTCAAGGCTGTAAGAAAATGTCTACCCAAAGGCCCAAATAATTTTTAGAAAATTAAACTAAAAAAAAACCCTATATTGAGACACATTATTATACAATTTAAAAATAATAATAAAACCCTAAAAGCTTCCCAACAGAGAAGCAATGTCATACAGAAAAGTTAAAAGTTGCCAATTTCTTCAGAGTTCAAAAGCAACACTAGAAGCTAGAAAAAGACAAAGCTATGCTTTCAAAATTCTGAGTGAAAATGAGATTCAGTATAGATCTCTTCCCTTATTTAAACTACCAGTGAAATGAGTAAAGACATTTTTCAATATATAAATCTTTACATATTTATCTCCCATGGGCTTATTCTCAGAAAACTACTAGAAAAACATGTGCCACTAGGAAAAGGGTAAACCAGGAATGAGAAAAACTAACACAGGAACAAAGTGACAAAAATTCCCAAGATAAATGCTAGGCAACTGCCAAAAACGGAAACACTTTAGGCTGGAAAAGGAGGTCAGAGAGCTCCAGGAACATGCCTTCAGAAAAAGTTAATTGAAATGATGAATCTTTTAACAGATAGTCCAAATGGAAATTTGTATTGGGAAATATTTTACAGAGAAGATGTGCAATGGTTATTATAATAAAATAATGAGGAAGTTATTAAAAATATCACATAAGGAAGAAAATAAAATCATAGAAACTGGAACAGAAATGGATGATATTTAAATTGTTATGAAAGTGACACTAAATATAGTATTATCTAAAACTTTATGTTTAATTACATTGGAATGATATTGTTAGATGAAGAGGAGGCATGAGCTAAAATACTCAGGTAACATAAACGAAAAAAAAATTCTAAAATTGATTAGTTAGTTGAAAAGATGGAAAATGAGATAATAGTATAGGGTTATCACTTACAACTGTAATGGTAAATACCAAGGAAACATCTAACAGGATAGAAGATGTTTGCGTCTGGAGAGGTGTGGTGAGGGGTAGTACTGGTTGGTGACCAGGACTATTATTTTTCACTATTATGTTTATAATACAAAATGATTGTTTTAATTTTAAAAATTACACTTAATGGCTTATTTTTCTTGCTTTAAGCAGCCACTCTTTGGGCGCCGGGGTGGCTCCATCAGTTAAGCATCCGACTTCAGCTCAGGTCATGATCTCACGGTCTGTGAATTCGAGCCCTGCGTCGGGCTCTGTGCTGACAGCTCAGAGCCTGGAGTCTGCTTCAGATTCTGTGTCTCCCTCTCTCTGTGCCTCTCCCCCCAGCCCTCTGCACTCATCTCTCTCAAAAAATGAAAGAAAGAAAGAAAGATTAAAAAACCTTTAAAGCAGCCACACTTATACTTATTTATAGCTGATAAGGATGATATACATCAAAGGCCTTGGGCTGTCAGCTAAAACACTCAAAAGAGCAAATCATTCAGCACCCATTACATGACTACCCAATGTGCTCAATGCTAGTTTTCTCAAAGCAATATTATACTAGCATAGTTACTGTGTGTAGGTAAAAATCTCTAAGAACTTAACTAACTTGACATAATGAATTTCACTGAAATTTAGTCACTTAAAATATATAAAATATTATATGAATATTATAATTTAATAGTGTAAATAGAAAAGGTCAGATTTATTATTTATAAATTTAACATTTAATGTTCAATTTACATAAAATATTTTATAGCCTTAAGGAAACATACAAAAAAAATGTTTAGCCTTTCCACCCAAAAGCAAATTTGACTTGGAAAGACACTATGTTTTTCATAAACAGTTTAATGTGACACTTTGCATGTCATGCATACAACATAGATACTGTGAACTAATGGTTCTGGATAGTAATCCTAATATCCATCTGTTAGTATGTGAGTAGAAAACAATCTCAAAATGTTTGGGCTCTATTTTAGATGATGAAGAATTGAAGCTTGGAAAAAGTTTTGAGTATAATTTAATGGTTTAATATCTTGTGCATCAAAATAGCTAACGAGGCTTTTAATTGATTTTTAAAAAAAAATTTTTTTTCAATTTTACCTCATTGAAAACCAAAACTTAAAATGATAATCAGATATATGAGTATGTGGGCTTGGCAAAGAAATTTACTTGGTTGGCAAGTTCATTCAGAATGAGGCACTAACAAAGGCAGGTTTTTAGATCAGTTCAATTTGTTTTTTCTATGAAATCCATGAGAACATTTTAGTACTGTTCAAAGCTAGATTCTAATAATTGTGCTTGAACTGGCAGTAAAATGAAAATCTTCCGTATCCTGTTCTCACTCTCCAAAAGCAATAGCCAATGGTGGACGTGGTTGATTGTGTCAATAATGACCAAACTGCAGACAATTGAAATGTCTTTTGATGTGGACTACACTTCAATTCAGTTATTTGCTAAGTATTTTTTTTGGATTTGTATCAAGATGAGAAAAAGTCTTATGCTTTATATATATTTTGCTGAATCCAGCTAAAAGTTAAGCAAAATTCTTTCTTCTTATTCATCATAAGAGCTTAACTATTATTTGGTCTCCCAGTGGCATATAAAGTCAAAGATAATTTTTAGCAATGACATAGCTTACATTTTATATAATGAAAAGGTAATTGCATTATTCCATCTCTTCTGTTTCTTCAAGGAAGAATTTCGTCCCTATTTTGCATTAAAAAATAATACCAGTACCTTCCTATCAGCAATTTATGTGGAAGTATCTCTCTTTTTAAAAATATTCTGAACTCCATGTCAAACCATTTTAACACTGATTTGCTTGGCTTCTAATATATGAAAATGGATTATCAATAATAAATATTCATGGTAATTATTAATATAAATCATCTGAATTGGATAGCTTTGGATTGACATTATAATTCTTAGCTTTCTGAGTTAGCTAATAATAAGTTAGGAAATGTAATACCTGCATACCTCAGTTTTCTGTTCCTATAATAAATCTTTATCTGATGGAAGCTAAGAATGATGTTCTGGGAAATACTGCAGAAAATTTACCTTGTCTATGTTTTGCAACCGACTTGGTTGATTCTAATCATTCATTACATACTGGGAAGTTCTATAGATACTACCTTCATTTTTGTAAGAGTATTACATTTTTAGCTATGGTAAAGAAAACTTAAAAATTACCACCTTATCAATTACTGGGTTGATTCTAGTAATAATTTCCTCTAAGGACGACCTAAGTAAAAACTGCAATGATGGCTTTTAAACATTGTTAACTAGATTTTTAAAAATATTGCATCTTGGGGCAAGTGGGTGGTTCAGTCAGTTGAGTGTCTGACTCTCGATTTCGACTCCATTCATGATGCATGATCGTGGGATTGAGCCCCACATTTGGCTCCACACTGAGTATGGAGACTGCTTGGGATTCTCTCTCCCACCTTCTCTCTACCCCTCCCCCACTTGTGCGCTCTCTCTCTCTCTCTCTCTCTCTCTTCCTTTCTCTCTCTTTCAGTAAATAACTCAAAATAAATAAATCAACTTTAAAAAATAAAATACTACATTTAAAATCATAATAAAATATCAATTTTATCAGTATATTCTTTACATTCAAGTGCATTAACCCACAATAAACTGCACATCGATTATTGGCTGAAAAATTCAATTGCAGCTAGAATTTCATCAGTTCAGTATTATGAACCAGTGTCCTGAGAACTGACAATTAAATTTATATTCCTTTGTAAATTAGCCTGTACATATATTTTTAATAAGTTCTACCTTTTTTATGTTAAATTCACCAACACTTTTGAGAAATAGCCAATGGAAGTAAAAACCTAAAATAAATACTTAACCAATTTTAAAATAAACTTCTGAAAAAACTTGGGTTTTTATTTTTATTGACTATTTCTCAAAAGTGCTTTTTACAAAATTCTGGGAGTACGTGGGTGTCTCAGTTGGTTGAACATTGGACTCTTGATTCCTACTCAGGTAATGATTTGATTTCATGGTTAATGGGTTTGAGCCCTGTCTCCAGCTCCACACTGGAGTGGAACAACTGTGGAGCCTGGGATTTTGTCTCTCTCTCTCTCTCTCTTTCTCTCTCTCTCTCTCTCTCCTGCCCCTCCCCCACCTATGCTCTAAACAAATAAACAAACAAACAAATCAAACATCTGAAAGAACTTCTGATTTTAAAATATTTGATCTCTGTCATCATTGTTTCTGAACCTTGCTCTCAATGGTCTCCATTTCCTGTACATTTTCTGTAATAGATTATAATCATGATCATATTCTTCATTCTTCTCTGTATCCACATCCTTTGAAGCTTTTAAATCTCTACCCCTTGAATCTGAGCTGACTTCATGATTTGGTTTGATAAATAAAGAGAAGCAAAAGTAGTAATTTTAACAGTTCTACAACTAGACTTCCAGAGGCCCTGCATGCTTTCTTCCCTGTTGGAACTCTGTTTAGCCACCTTATGAAGAAGCTTGGGCTGGTCTGTTGTATGATAAGAGACTACCTGGCTAAACTAGTGTTGAGTCAATCTAGTTGTCCTAACCAAGGCTCTAGACATATGAGAAAGCCCAACCAACATCAGCAAAGTGACTTACCTAAGGATGCTTGAATGAGTCCAGCCAAGAGAATCTGCCCAGCTGAGCCCAGCCTAGACTGTCATCCAGGAAAGTCAATGAATGGTTGCTGTTTTTATGCCACTAAGTTTTGAGCTGGTTTATTACATTACATTAGATAATTAATGCAGTGAGACATTGCAAAGTCTAATAGATTTGGGCTACGAATTGATATATAACTGAGAAATGTCATTCTCTAACATATGCATTTCACTTAAGAATGATTCCTGTGTGAAACATCAATAAGATATGTGTCTTCTCTTGTCAATATCTAGAATTATGCATGCTACAGAAGGCTGTAATTGTTTTACTGAAACCCAGAGGGGCATTCTTCTATTACTCACTCATTCTCTCTTCTTTTTCATTTCTGTCTATTCTACTCCCTTTCCTCACTCATAACAACACATAGCCAACTCATGCCTTAAATGGCTCAAACTAATGACAGAGATAGTTTATTCCTTCTACTGGCAAATTAGGTTATTTACTGACTTATATAGTGTTGTGTCTGGAAACACTAATTTCCAGACTTTCTCTCCATCATTTGGTGCAAGAGTTTAACAATGTGACACTTTTTATATTCTAGCTTCCATTGTTCATTAAGGATTTAATAAAATGTTAAGAAATGATGATGGAAAGTTCCAATGGCTTTCCATTATTTTCACTTAATAAAACATCTGAATGGAACAGAGATTGCCACTCTTAACTTCAAATAGTTTTTCAGCAATTTTTATATAATTGCATTGCCTGAATGTACTAGACCTCTCAGGAACTATTTACTTCTTTGAAACATATTTTAGAACATGTACTTTCTAGTTAATCTGTATTTTTCTATTGCATTTTTAAACATTTAGTTACATCAATATGCTATTATAAAAAATGGGATCTCAAAAATAGTATGCAATTTAAGATTATGTTATGACTTCAATCATATTATTACATGTTTATTTTCCTCATATATATTTTTTTCTTCATATATATTTCTTCATATATATTTTTTTCATATATATATATATATAAATTATTTGAGGACTCAAACTGACTTTTCCTACCCACGATTTGCAACACTTGTTTGCTAAAGTAAATCATAGGATTTAAATAATGGATGCCTGGCCTACTGCAAATATTCTAAATGGCTGTTATGAGTTGCAGTTTAAAAGAAGAACTCATATTTGAATAGGTTATTTTATCTAACAAAAATTTTTGAGTACATAGTTTACTGGGGATACAAAGACAGAAATTTATTTTTTCTTTGAGATGCTCACCTTGTGAAAGAAGAGACAAAACACATGAATTAAAATTTTCTATGTCATGGTATAAGGAGATTGAATAAATTGATCAAAAGTAAGGAGAATGGGTAACTCTTCCTGAAAAAGTAAATCTTCACAAAAGAAGAAACTTTAGAATGGATTAATTCTTTGATTTGTCAGCCATGAAGAAGAGGGAAAAGGCACAGATATACAGGCAGAAGAATTGTTTTAATCACTTCCATTCACCCCATTGATGAGGGAGGGATCCTCTTTCTATAATCATAAGAATGGCTGAATGACTGGACAAATCAACAGTAGTTATTAGCCACCTATACACACAACCAAGGGGAGGACACTGTATGACACAGAGCCACACAAGTATTGTACTCAGTAACAGACTGAGCAACTAGGGGCTATGGTAGGCAGGCTTTATTGTATCAAGAGAGTAAGCTACTCTTCAGGGTTCCTGCAGAACAGTATCATTGGCTTCTTTGAGTAATTCCATGGCTGTTAGGAAACTGAAACCTGCTACTCAGGAGTAAGGAAAACTACATCTAGTCCCTTGGTAATATGGTTGTTTGGCCAGAGAAGCTTATCTGTGGGAAGAGAATAAGTAGAGAAACTTGCAGTTAGGTCGTTAGAGAGACCTTCCTGATTTTACAAGATGTCAAGTCAGCACATAATTTTGAGTCAAGTCTTACACCACAGGAAAAAAAATGTAAAAGCGATAGAATTCTGAATATCCTTGATGTTTTTTATACAAATGGTGAGAAGTTCTGTATTAGGACATGGATGGGTAGAATGTGATAAAGATGGAAAATTTTGCACATATATTTGGTATCTCTGACAGATTTTTATGAGAATAGTAATTCTATCTTATTCAAGACTGTGTACCCACAAACTAGAAAGGTACTTGACACACATTTTGAAAAGTGATTTGAGGGGCGCCTGGGCGGCTCAGTTGGTTAAGTATCTGACTTTGGCTCAGGTCATGATCTCATGGTTTGTGAGTTTGAGCCCTGCAATAGGGCTCTGTGCTGACAGCTCAGAGCCTGGAGCCTGCTTCAGTTCTGTGTCTCCTTCTCCTTCTCGCTCGTGTTCTGTTTCTCTCTCTCTCTTTCAAAACTAAATAAAACATTAAAATATTTTAAGTGATTTGAATGAATTAATAAAATAATAGTTTGTGGTAAGACTTCTGTTGGTATTGAGATATACAAATAAAGAAAACCTGACCCTTCACTTCTAGGAATTTTGTCTGGCAAAGACAGAACAAACATATAGCCAAATAAGTTGACTATTAAAATTATACTCAAGTATTATGTTTAGTGCAGATTTTAAGGACTTCATAGGCAAAATCAGAGTTTAGATTTAATTCTCTAGTCAAAGGAGAGATGAGACAGGATTTTAAGGATGATCATGACACAAGTGTGTTTGTTATTTAAGTGGAAAGCTCTGATAGAAAGGGACATTGTGAATGAATTGGGAAGAACCTGAAGGTTGAGATCATAGTTACACCAGTCAAAAAGAGACATTATGGAAATGTGGAGTAAAGTAGTATGGGGCAAATGACATATCTGAGATAATTTCAAATTTCTGTGAGACAGAGAACATATAGAAAAGTGGTGATTGATATATAAGAGTCTACCTCCTATAATGTGAGCAAAGGAAAATTGATCTGACCAGAAAGATCTGAGAAAGTTTATTATTTTGAGGCCCAGTGTAAAATAATGCAGGTATGAATATTGTAATACTTGGATAATGAATATAGAGCAACAGAACTTTCCATTCCAGGGTACAAAATGCCTAGCAGGCAAGTATTTGTGCCCTTAGCAAACCCCAAAAACAGTGTGTTTATTTTTAAAAGAAAGAAACTGAGTAGGAAAATCATGCAGTTTTCAATAAACATACCAAAAACAACACCCAAAAAGCAAACAAACAAAAATAAACAATGACTGCAGATCCAATAGTGACAATCCAGGGAACAGGAAATAATTATTTAAAAGGGTCTTATGGTCTCATGAGAAATTCTAGAGTATATCCATAAGAACAAAGACAAGATGTAGAAAGTATTTCAGAAAACAAGAAAGGGCTAAAATAATAGAAATAGAAATTTAATTTAAATGTTAAAATATAGGGGTGCCTGGGTGGCTCAGCCAGTTGAGTATCTGACTTGGGCTCGATCATGATCTCATGGCTTAGGAGTTCAAGCCCTGCATGGGGCTCTGTGCTGACAGCTCAGAGCCTGGAGCCTGCTTGGGATTCTGTGTGTCTCTCTCTCTCTCTCTCTCTCTGCCCCTTCTCTGCTTGCACTCTGCCTCTCTTTCTTGCAAAATAAAAATAAATGTTTAATTAAAAAAGTTTTTTTTAATGTTAAAACATAAAGTCAAGAAAGATTAAGAAATAGAAAATACAAGTAAAAAAGGATTTTCCAAAGATGAATAGGCCCAACTGAGGAGTCCAACATCAAAGTAATAATGTCAGAATGAGAATACTGAGGGGAGAAAATTTCAACAAATAATACAAAGGATTATCCTAGAACTGAAGTTGACATTATATGAAGTTTAGATTAGAAGTGCCCACTCTGCAATTTGCAAATTAAATAAAGAAAATAAATACATCAAGACTGATTTCATCTCCTTTGGATACATCTAGAAGTGAGTTTGCTGGATCGTATGGTAGTTCTATTTTTAATTTTTTGAGGAACCTCCAGACTGTTTCCACAATGGCTGTACTAGTTTGCATACAAGTATTCTCTTTTTGCCATATCTTCACCACGACTTGATATCTCGAGTCTTTATTATATCCATTCTAACAGGTATGCGGTGATGTCTCATCATGGTTTTGATTTGCATTTTCATGATGATTAGTGATGCTGAATACCTTTTTACATACTTGTTGACCATTTGTATGTCTCCTTTGGAGAAATATATATTCAGGTCCTTTGCCCATTTTTAAACTGAATTACAGGAGAGTTCCTTATATATTTTGGATATTAACCTCTTAGGTATATATTTTCAAATATTTTCTACCACTCTGTAGGTTGTCCTTTCATTTTGCTGTTTTCTTTCTTGTTCAGAAGCTTTTTGTTTGATGTAGTATACTACTACATCGGTCTTTGTGTCTGTTTTTATGCCATTTCCACACTGTTTTGATTATCATTAGCTCTGTCATATAATTTGAAACCAGGAGTGTTTTTCCAGCTTAGTTCTTCCTGCTCAAGTTTGTTTTTGTAATTAGAGATCTTTTGTGGTTTCATATGAAGTTTTGGATTGTATTTTCTATTTCTGAAAAAAAATAATGCCATTGGAATTTTGATGGGGGTTGCATATTCAGTAACCTAAAAACTGAATTAAGAAGTTAGCCGCCAACAATAATCCTTATGTAATGTTACAAGATACAAGAATGGAGGAACCAGTGTTTACGTGTATACCATATAATAAATAAGGAAGGCAATACAAATAGCTGTAGCAATCTCATTTCTGTAACTAGCCATAAGGCTGTGGTTGATATAACTTTCTTCTTCCACAACACATTCCATGTTCCCTTGGCAGTAAGTCAGCACTTTAGTTAGTTGGACTTCTTTCCCTGGTCATCCGTAAAGGGTCTGAAACCTCAGTACTCTTGCTCATTTTGGATTGCTATATTTTTCCATTGATTTTTATTAATAGATATTGTACCCCAAAGGATAACCTGGGTTCCAGACATTGTCCTCTCTGCCCACTTGTGTAGCATCATGATTTCCCTTGATAACTTGAACCAAACACTTCAGCCAACAATGTTAATTCCATAAAGTGTCAGTCTCAACTTACAATTTAAATGGAATCATTGTATATCCCTTAGGGGAAGTTTTTTGTTTGTTTTGTTTTTACCTTGGGAACTAAGATCTCTGAATTAGCAAAGTTCAGGGGCGCCTGGGTGGCTCAGTCAGTTAAGTGTCCAACTAAGGCTCAGGTCATGATCTTGTAATTCATGTGTTTAAGCCCTGCATCAGGCTCTGTACATAACTTGGAGCCTGGAGCTTGCTTTGGATTCTGTGTCTCCCTCTCTCTCTGCCCTTTCCCCACTTGCACTCTCTCTCTCTCTCTCTCTCAAAAATAAACATTTTTTAATATATAAATAAATTAGCAAAGTTCAAAGTTGCAAGGATGCAGCAAAAATTCCATAAATAGAATATTAAGTATAATTGAAAGGAGTCACTCCCATTTACACACTGGAGAAGGAATAAAGCACTTGGCTTTTGATCAGTTTTTTTTGTTGATTGTAGGAATCAAAGGGAAATAAGTTGGAGGAGAGAAAGAAGACAGGCAATGTGGTCTAATTAACTTATAAACAACCTGATTTCTGGTTCTCCTAGTAAATAAGCTAATGAAATTGGCTGGGAAGAGAATCTTTATCTGGAGAATATTTTTACCAGGATATCCTTATCTCTAGTTTAGAATTGTTTATGATACAACAATTTATGAATTCATGAGTCATGGATTGGCCGAAAATGACACATAAGCCTTAGCACAGCATCAGGTGGAAAATGAAGATATTAGACACTCTAAACATTCTCTGCTGTGTTGTATGAACTGCTAACCTCATCGGAAACATCATCTATTTCTCCAGATCATAAAGAGTATGCCTGATGCTAGAACGAATGACCTGGGAAACCACACAGAATACAACAGACTTCTGCTACATCTGTGACTTTTGATTGCTTGTAACCTTAAAATTATTAGTAAAGCATGTTACTGGGTAAGATCTCTGATTAGTAGAAGCCTGGTATGATAATTCAATCCTTTGTGTCAGTTCACTCTCTTTTGATTCTTGAACCCATGTATTATGGCCATGGAAGAAAACAGCACCACATGTTGGTTACTAATTCAAAGATTATCTACAATCAACTCATAGACCTACATAAACAAATTTGTTTTCAAGGTGGAAAGCTATTTGTAGACATTTACTGAATGAAATAGAATTAAATTTATAATATATTAAACTGGAAGATATTGGATAAAATAGTAAAACTCAACTTCTATCCTACTTCCCTGAAATTAATGTAAAAAAAATAGGAGAAGCACAATATATCTTCTGAGCAGAGAGAGTAGCTGACAGCAAGTGCTATGCCCTAGGACTTGACTCTGCTCAAATCCTCTGGGATTATTTTACACCAGCCTGTCTAAAAATGAAGACCCTGAGATTATTGAGGCAAAACCAAATGGCAGGTATATAGATTTTGATAAATGGTCACCTGTCACCCATCAATTCTTTCTAGGAGCAAAACATGGGTTAGGTCAAGAGTCTGTTGATATGTTCAAGCATCTCTCGGGGTAAAACCTGTTTCTTATAAATGAATGGATAGCTCACTGGAGTCATGAATAAATTGACTGCCTTAGTAATCATGTCATATATGAGCATGAAGAACTATGGTTTAATCAGATCCATTGATTTTTTAAAAACATAATCAGTTAGGTTTCCACTGAGAAATATTCACCAAAAAAATGTTCCCAGTGTTGTATTTGATTAACCATAGTAATATATATCAACAATGATCTCTGTTTTTCTCAAGCAGTAGCTTTTACCTATAGTACACATATCTGAATGGGAGAAAGCTAGAGGAAAATTGTGTTACAGAAGTGATAGAGCAGGACAGAGAGATCTGTCAACTGAAATCAATGTTGTTTGTAGACCTTGAGTGATTAGCTATTTCTGAACTAACACTCAGGGATTCAAGTGTAGAAGACAAATCAACAGTGCTTATATTATCACTGATTCTACTGTCAAATACAAGTCTAGGAAGTACAATTCTCTATAATGTAAAGAAGAAAACATGCAAAGGATCCAACTCTGTCTTAGTTACAGTTTAAGACAAGAAACAAACAAGAAATAAACTTGCACTTTAAAGAAAGAAGTTTAATCAGAAAATTAGGTCCCTAACCATGGCTGGAAGAGCCCAAGGAGCAGTTTCTAGGCTAGACCTCTTGGATGACAACCAGAACAACATGGAACTGATGCCCTAAAGTCACCACCACACAGAAATTGAAATCAAGAACCCACAATATCAGCCATGAACACTTTTAATACCCAGGAAAAAAAAATGAAACTTGACACTAGGTTCCAGAGTTTAAAAAGTACAAGCAAGGATCCTCATCACTGCTACCACTGCTACACTGAAATCTGGAGATGGCCACTGTGTTGTCTGCAAGCCAGCCACAGGTTTCCAGGGACTTCCAGATAGCAGTAAAGCCAAGGACATCAGGCATGTGGTCTCCACCTCATGTCTGCTTTCCAAATACCATGAACACATCTAAATAGCAGAAACCAATGCACAAAAATGAAACTAGTTGCCCCCAAAAGTGGGAAAGGTAGTTTTTATCTTTCTAACTTTTCCAAATACTAGAATATAGACTCATGGTTGAATCAGACAATCCAAAGTGACTAAAAAATGAATGTTAAGAATTTTATGTATAAAAGAAAGAAACATAAGCACCTCATCTTATCTACAAAGAAAAAATATAGAGGCGCCTGGGTGGTTCAGTAGGCTAGGCATCCAACTCTTGATTTTGGCTCAGGTTATGATCTCACGGTTCATGGAATTGAGCCTGATATCGGGCTTGTATTCTCTCTCTCTCTCTCTCTCTCTCTTTCTCTCTCTCTTTCTCAAAATAAATAAATAAACTCTAAAAATAAAGAGAAGAGAAGACAATGAAAAAATATAACCTTATCATGTATGTGATAACCCAGGTTACAGGTTCACAAGCAGGATCATTGCCTCACAGCGTCAATAAACAGAAGAACAGGAAAATATATATATAAGAATAAACAGAAAAAAATAGATCCAATTATTTCATCTGCCTGAATACCCTGTCACACTACTTACCCTGCAAAAGTTAAACTTAACAGATTAAAAAGACTTAAACTGTATGATATGGATTTAGCACTTTTCATAATACTCTCTACGAACCAATGTGGTGGTTTATGTGCTTTTAGCAAATATCTTTCTCATGTTTTTAATATCTGCTGTCTCTATACACGTCTTTTTATTTAGTAATACTATTTAGTCTTTTGTTTTTTGATTAATCTTACCAGAAGTTATTTTATTAGAGTTTTAAAATAATTAGTATTAGCTTTTTTGATCATCTCTAGGCTATCTTTGTTTTCTATTTATTAATTTCTTTCTTATATTTAAAATTTCTTCTTATTATTTTTCGTGGGATTTGTTCTACTCTTTCTTTCCCAAGTTCTTAAACTGGTTTTTTAGCTTCTATTTTTCAGTCTCAATTCCTTCCTAATAGGAAAGTAATATTATTAATATAAGACTTTAATGCTATTATAAATTGTGCCTTTATATATTCTTTGATAAGTAGAATTTTTATTTTTCAATATTAAATATTTTCTAATTTCTCTTTTTATTTGTCCTTGATCCATTATTACTTGAATTATGCCTTTTAAGGACCTGAAAATATTTTTATAAGGCAATTTTTGTAATTGATTTCTAATGTATATAAAAGTTTTCCATTTCTTTTTTTTTAATGTTTATTTATTTTTGAGAGACAGTGCAACCAGGAGAGGGGCAGAGAGAGAGGCTTTCTCAGAGGCAGAGGATCTGAAGCATGTTCTATGCTGGCAAATGTGGGGCTCAAACTCAGGGAATGTGAGATCATGACCTGAGCAGAAGTTGGACGTTTAACCGACTGAGCCACCCAGGCACCTCCCAAATTTTTCCATTTCTACAACTTAAAAATGGTAGTGTATTGGTTATCCAATAATTGTATTTTGGTCAAACAATGTGGCTGTATAATACCTAAATTTTTAGTTGTTTAGATTGCTTTATAGACTAATATGTGATCAATTTTTGTAAAATGTTTACAAAATTTTTAAACATTTATTCTTCAGTTTTGGAGCGCATGGTTCTATATATGCCCATTAGATAAAAACTATTTATGGAACTAATTAAATCTTCTTAAATCCTTCATGTTTTATATTATAATTTGATCTAGTTCTTGCTAAGAGAAGTGTGTTACAATTGCCCACTATGATGATGGAGGTTTCTATTTCTCTCTGAAGTTATATCAATTTTTGCTTTATATACTTTATAGCCATATCATTCAGCATATGTAAATTAAAACTATCTTCAAGGATATATTGAATCTTTTGTAAAAAAAAAAAATACAATTCCCTCCTTTTTCCTTTTAAGGTTTTTGCCTTAAAATCTATTTGTAAAGTATTAGTATGATCACAAGAACTTTCTTTAGTTGATTTATACTTGATATAGGTTTTTCCATCTTTTTATGTTTTAGGTATCCTTTCACTTATGTTTTAGCTATGTCTCTTATAGAAAATAGTTTAATTGATTTTTGGCACTCTGTATCTTTTATTAGGGAAGTTGAGACCACTCACAATGATTATGATTATTTATATATTTGTATTCCTTTCTATCATCTAATATTTTGTTTTCAATTTGTCCCATTTTTCCTTTATTCTCTAACAGTCTTCTTGACTTACTTGAATTGATTTTTGCTTTCTCACATTGCATTATTCCATTTTCTATTAGTGATTATCCAAGATATTTTAGTGGATATATTTAACTGAATAAAGTTCAATGAAAATCAGTATCTCTGTCTTCTTCCTAAAAATATATAGCCAGGTTAAAATGTTCAAGCAAATATCACTGTACTCCCAACTTAGATGTTGTTTTATAGGATTTCAATTCTAGCTTGATTTAAACCCTACAAATTAGATAAGTCTATTATTTTATACAAGTAATGTTTATTCAACTTGCTCACCAATTTGCAATTTATTTTCTGACGTTTCCTTTTTGTACCCCAGACCTATTTTCTGTGACAATTTTTCTTTTACTAAAAAAATGTAAAAGAAGTAAAAGTTCCTTTAGGGAGAAGAACTTTGTGAGTGTTGGTAATGAACACTCTCAATATTTGTTATTTGACAATGCCTTTATTCCAATGTCTTTATTGAAAGGTAGCTTTTCTGAATTTATATTTATGACTAATTGCTTTTCCTCAGCACATGAAAAAGTCTCTCCACACTGTCCTTCAGCTTCCACTGTGGTTGAGACATTAACAGTCAGTTTTTAGGTAACCAATCCTTTTTCTCTGGCTGGTTTGAAGGTCTATCCTTTGTCTCATGGATTCTGTAGTTTTACCACAGCTTGTTTAGGTGTGTTTGGTTTTGTTTTTGTCTTCCCCACCCCACTACCCTATTTGGGATGTGTGGGCCTTTCTGAATCTGAGGATTTGTGTCTTTAGTAAATTCTGGGTGAAACAAAGATTCAGTTATGAACTCACATAATGCAAGCTCTGTATCTCATATGACCTCCTTCTGGAACCCTTTTAGATATAAACTAGGCTGCTTCTGATCTTTATGTGTTCTAATCTCATTTTCACTTTTTCCATTTCTTTCTTTTAGCTTTATTTAAACAATCTCTTCTGCTCTTTGATGTTATTAATTACATCTTTAATTCTGTAATAAGTAGCTTTTCTTTCCATTACCATACTGTTTTGATTCCTAGAAACTCTATTCAATTCTTAAAAATGAAATCTACCTATGAGTTTTGGCAAATACTTATTCACTGGTCACAATTCCAATTCTGTCTTTTATTCTCTCAGCACAGTACCCTCTAATCTCTGCAGGGGTCTGATTTTGTGGCTTGTTATTTCTGCTGAATCTTGCTCATGGTGGATTACTTCTTCATACAAGAATGTACCACATATTATTTACCTTTTCTTTTTTGATGAACGTTAAATTTGTTTTCAATCCATCACTGTTGATATGTCTTTAGGCAGTTGTGCTAATCTCTTTTGCAGATACCTAGTAATTGCTATTCACAGGATATACATTTCAGAGTATAGTCTCTAAAATGGTTGCATCCATATCATTCCCACTAGCGATGTGGGATAAGAGGTGTTTTCCAGAAAACCTCATCAATACCTGATATTGTCAGAATTTTACGTCTTTTGTCAATCCTATGGGTTACAAAATAACTATACAGCTATTTTTAAGTTTGTATTGCCCTAAATTACAATAGTATCTCACATCTTTTCAAATGCATATGGCCATAAATTGTTATATTTTTTGTCCATATCTCTAGAAAACAAGAAATGTTAATAAACAGAACTGCATATTGTTCTCTAATGAAGTTTTTAGTATGAATATAGCTAGCATTGTTGATTGGAAAGAGATCTATATGCTTTATGTTCCAGACATGGAGATAGAAAGGTTGCAATGTTTTTACTTTGTACACAATCAATATTAATAATTTGTTTGGAAAGAAACATTCTCAAGTCTCCCTCTTCCAAAATCTCTACTCTTTAAAACTACTCTGTTTCTGAAGTAACACCTGAGAATAATATCACAGTAGGTGTCAAGAAAAATAATTTGCACACATATGCTTCTTGAGTGTTGCGTAAAAAACAAGACTCTATATATAATAAATAAGATTTTATTTTTAAAAAGTTCTATCATGGTTTGGGAAAGAGAAATGGGATTCAGATGTTTATTAGTGTTTACCTATTTTCTTTCTTTAGAAACAAAAGTTAATATTCTGAATTTTAGGCATCAAGGAACCATGTATCCTGAAAATGCCATATTATAAGATGTTAAAGTGTACGTACCAAACCCCAAGGTATTACTTGTCTCCAGTATTACATCAGATTCTACAAATGGATATTATAATTTGTCTCAAAGATTTTGGAAAAGAGTAAGAAACAGTCCCAAAGCAACAATCAGCTACTCCTACATCAATTAACATAACCACAAACTAATTAGCTCTAATGTGAACTGTCAGGACTATTTTCAGGCTGATTACTGAGACATATCTGATTACCCAAAGTGTCCCCACACTTTCAATGATTTACATAGTCACTTTGAGATAAACGTGCTTCAATAGAACCTAAGAATTACAAGTATTAAAAACATCAGAGAAATTATGTGAGGCTCTCATTGCCTGATAAACTAAAATGATATATGAACAGAGTTATTCTCTATGACATTTAGTAAAATTAAAGGCTTTTATTAGCTAAAATCTACTATGAATTCATTTCTGTAACCAGCAAATAACCACTAATAAATTTATTAATCAAGGGCCTTTTTATTGGTCTATTGTTAAGAGTAATTATTTGCTAGCTTATACTCTGTGCTTAGACTACTACTATTATTACACTAATATATTTAGTAAGGCTTGATATCTGCCAAATACATTGGAAACATACAATTTTATAGATGCTTGTGAAACTCAAAAACATTAGCTCTTTATTGATAAGTAATAATAGTTGTAATAAACATTCATTTATTTGAACTGAATGTAAGGACATTCAGTTCAAAGAGTAAATTAGTATACTTGATGAATAGGTAAAATCACATTTCTAATGAATTTTTTAAGAGTTGTTAATCCATGTATGCTCCTTAGTCATAGTTACTGAATTTGATTAGCTGTAGAAATTCCAGAGATGTTCTGGTGAATGTGAATAACCTACTAAACTGTGATATGTAGCAAATACCTGTGTCCAAAAGCTGTATTGCTGAAGATGGCATTCAGGAAACACTGTTGCTAGGTAACAGATTGCCCTCCTGATGGCAGTCAGCCATTTTAAAAGAGGCAATGTGAGACTATGAAAAAGTGTGTCAAGAAGCTAAAATATATAAACAATATTCAATCATTCTACAAAAATGAAAGCATGATATGATAATAAGCTGAATCAAGAAGACTACATTTGCAGATGACTTTACAGTTTAAGAAGCATTTTTTCAAGAATCTCTGATTTGATTCTCATACCATCAGGCAAAAAGGCAGATATTGCTATTATTCTCACCCTGCAAATGAGGAAACTGTGGCCCAGAGAAGTCACACACTTATTTGGCTACAGGCACACAATTCAATCACAAGTGTAAATCCAGTTTTCTATTACTCATTTCTCAAGCATATGATTTATTTTTATTAGAGAGAGATTGAGAGAACATGAGTGGGGGAGAGGGGCAGAGGGATAATGAGAGAGAATCTTAAGCAGGTTCCATGCCCTGCATAGAGCCCGATGCAGGGCTCTATCCCATAACCCTGGGATCATGAACGGAACAGCAATCAACAGTCACATGCTCAACCAACTGAGCCACCCAGGCGACCCTTAAGACTATGACTTTTATGATAAAACAAGCAGATATTCCAAAATAGCAGTTCCATCATCACTGGAAAGTCCAGTTTGACATGAAAACAGACTTTTAAAAAAGGCTTGCCAGATGTTGCTTCAAATGTAAAAAGTAATGAGTGGACAAGAATCCAATACACAAAAATAATCACTGTATCATAGAAATAATGTGAATGGTTATCATAACTGTATCCTCACACTAAAGCTTCAATAACTCTATTTTATGAACAAGGAAACTGAAGCTCATAGAAAGGAATTAGTGGTACTCTGACACTGGTAAGAGGCAGAGCTGAGGTTTGAACTGTCTAAAATCAAAGCAAATGCTCTTTTCAAAACACCACAAGACATTACAGAACACAATGAATACAATAAGATAGTATGATTTAGATCTTTCCAGTATGTTACATGTGACCTATACTCCTAAAGCACTGGCAATTAGTACTCACATTATGTGATCTATACAGACTTTAATTTACACCAATAGATGGAGAACAGATTGTAAAAGAATACAACGTGTGTTATTTTTTGGACCAAAATTCTATGCTACTGGTATTCCATTTAGACACCATGTTAATCACCTCCATCTTCCTTAGGTAAATTTTAAAATAAGGTACAGTTACTCATTAACTGTTACTCATTAACAGTTACTAATTAACTCAGTTAATTATGAAATGCTTCTCCCACTTCTTCCCTTAGCCAAAGTCTAATCTCTGCTTCCATTCTGATTCACTGGGAAGAAATAAACTGATATGACCCACAGGTTTACCTAACATCCAGACACCTGTGCTGAGTTACATTTTGATCTTTCTAGGTTTAGTATGTCTGGCTCATGTGTATTAAAGAGAACACAAGGTTCAGACTGGAGGACACTGCTGTGGAAAGAAAAAAAAGTGAAACTTTTAACTGTCTTTCAAGTTTATTTACATGAATATACAATGAACTAATGAAAGAGCAGAGTGGCTCAGACCACACAGTGACATGCCAGTCCCTTACTTGCTCCTTTCAGTTATCTTTGACAGTTGCTATTACCAAATATTTTATTTTATTTTATTTTAAAATTTTTTTAATGTTTATTTTTGAGTGAGAGAGAGACACAGTGTGGGCAGGGGAGGGGCAGAGAGAGAGGGAGACACAGAATCTGAAGCAGGCTCCAGGCTCTGAACTGTCAGCACAGAGCCCCATGTGGGGCTTGAACTCAGGAGCCATGAGATCATGACTTGAGCTGAAGTCGGATGATCAACCGACTGAGCCACCTAGGCGCCCCATTACCAAATATTTTAATAAAAATTTAAAATATTTACATTCATACTTCTGAACTTTTTTATTTGAGTATAGTTGATATACAATGTACATTAGTTTCAGGTGTACAACATAGTACTTCAACTTCTCTATATGTTATGGATAAAAAAGGTAGGTGTGTGTGTGTGTGTGTGTGTGTAGGAATATTATACAGTCATAAGAAAAGATGAGAACTTATCATTTCTGACAACATAGATGGACCTAGAAAGTTTTATGCTAAGTGAAATAAGTCAGAGAAAATCAAATGCCATATGAATTCACTTATACTTCAGAACTTTTAATTCCCTAAAACTTTGGAACTGTGTGAAAATATAAGGTACCTCCCTTTTTCTCCTTTCCATCCACTACTTCAAACTGGCATAATGAGTTTAAGGCAGTAATTTCAGTTTAAATCTCATTATACACAAATTATAGTGGTAAGAATTCTACCAATATGACCACCCTAAGTGAAGAGGGATACATCGGTGGTTCAGTCGGTTAAGCGTCCAACTCTTATTCAGGTTCAGGTCATGATCTCACAGTCATGAGACTGAGCCCTGATTCTCCTTCTGTAAAGAAGATGTGGTACATATATATACAATGGAATATTACTTGGCGATCAATGAGAATGAAATCTTGCCATTTGCAGCAAAGTGGATGGGACTAGAATGGATTATGCTAAGCAAAATAAGTCAGTCTGAGAAAGACAAATATCATGATTTCACTCATATGTGGAATTAAGAACAAAAGAGATGAACATAGGGGAAAGAAAGGAAAAATAAGATAAAAACCATAGGAGACTCTTAAATACAGAAAACAAACTGAGGATTGCTGGAGGAGTTTGGGGGTGGACGGGGGGATTGCACTAAATAGTGATGGGCATTGAGGAGGGCACTTGCTGGGATGAGCACTGGGTGTTGTATGTAAGTAATGAATCACTAAATTCTACTCCTGAAACCATTACACTATATGTTAACTAACTTTGATTAAAATAAAATAAAAAAAGTAAAATAAAATAAAATTCTCTCTCTTACCTTCTCCCTCTGTTCCTCCTACTTGCATATGTGCCCTCTCTATTTCTCTCTCTCTCTCTCAAAAAAAAGAACAAAGTGAAGAAAAAGCCAGTTACAAATAACTACCTGTTACACTCTAACACTCTGCTAGCTAGTAGTTGCTTTAACACTTGAACACTCAAATGTTAGTCAACTACCTAACTTTGTAAGACAAATTTAGGCACATGTATTCAGCCACAACTATAAAACACAGCCATAAATTCTTTTTACTAAAACTGGTTTTGCTCATTTTTATTTTTTGGCAAATAACCTTTTTCTTAGATTCACATATATTCAAACATTCATATTATTCTACTAAAGTTAATGAATCTATCCTATAGCTTTGAAATAGAATCTAGAGACTTAAGCAAAGGCACTGGTTTAAAATAACCATTTTGTGGACTTTACACTGTAGAGTTAAATTAATATATTTGTATATAGTTGAATTTTTGATGAATCATAACAGACCACTGTAAGACAGGAAATATGATATAAATAATTTTTGAAGAAAATAAATATTTTCTATGAACATCTGCTTCCCAATTGTATGCTAAATTTGAAATATTTATATTCACATAGTTTCTTAAATAAATCACAATATTATTTCATGTTGAGAGGTATTAAGTAAGAAGAAGAAATCATAACAGCTCGTGTTTATTAGGCACCAGACACTCTACTAGGCAGTTTAGGTACACATCTTCACATTTAAATTTCAAACCATCTCTTACTACAGGCACTATTTTCTGTCCTTTTTGATAGGCTTAAAAATGATAAATAAATAATTCAATTTCACATTGCTAGTAAACAGAGCAATCAGAACTTAAAGTCATTCCATGGGCACCTGGGTTGGCTCAGTCAGTTAAGTGTCTGACTTTGGGTTAGGTCATGATCTCATGGCTGGTGAGTTCAAGCCCTCCCCCCTACCCGCCCCCACCTTGTACTGAGCTCTGTGCTTACTGCTCAGAGCCTGGAACTTGCTTCAGATTCTGTGTCTCCCTTTCTCTTTGCCCCTCCTTTGCTCACTCTCTGCCTTCTCTCTTACAAAAATAAATAAACATTGAAAAGAATTTAAAAAAAAAATTAAAGTCACCCCAACTCCTGAGTTACTGCTTTTAATCACCATGAATCATGCTTCCTATAGAGTATTTAGGAAGATTTTACAGTGAAAAAGATAATTATTAATATTTTTGTATTCTTGGCCACAGTATATTATAATATTTTCCATAGATTTCACAAAAGTTGTCTCCTATGCTATAACTGGCATTGCAAGGTATGTAATTAGATAAATGAATACAATTCAATGCCTGTTTATTTGGGAAAATGTATTTCCCCCATCGCAGAAAACAGTTCCATTTCTTTCTCAGATATTTTACATTTTCCATAATACTACTCTAAACTGCAACAAGTTTCAACACACAGCAGGAAACTGCCTAGTAAAGACAAAGAATCTATTCAATATAGATTTCAAGCATTTAACTTTACTGGTAGCAATTATTACATGGTACTTTACACAACATTAAATGGAGAGACTGTTAAGAAAGATAGATTACCTCAAAACGGAAAGCCACATATATATCACTAAATTGTTAGACATCTTACACATTTTGATGATTATTTCTTAAATTCAAAGACCAGTCCTTTCAAATGCCTCAGCTTGATCTCAAATTCTCTTTGGAAGTAAGTTGGATAAATTCTATACTCCCAAGTTAAACACTTATGTTGCACCAAGTTAAATATGTACTAAGAAAGTATAATATTCAATGACATAGAATAAATAATACACATTACTAAAAATGACAACTTGCATCTCTAATAGATTACTTTATGCTCTATCTATTCACTAACTTAATTGAAAATAGTACTTCAACTTAATTGTATAACTATTTTAAAAGAAATGCCATTTAAACTTCAAAATATATACTCTGCATCACATTCTTTTAACCACATTAATAGTAGGATACAAGTCCTCAGGGGTGTACTTATAGAGGAAATAGGAGAGTGCAATTAGTGCAGCAAGGTTTTGTCTTTGAAAATGACTTTAATACATATAAAGATGTTTCAGAAATGTGATCACAAGAATTAGAGTTGAATCAAGTTCTGTAGAGAGAGCCAAGTGTCAAACCATGATGACCAAATAGCAACATGAAGATCAGAAATTCAGGAACAGGACAATAGACCTGTCAAGGCAAGAGCAAGAAGTCAAGGCAAGAGTGAGAGGTGGAGAAATTTTGACAAACAAATGACGCATCTGTCACTCACTTATGCTGGTCAGTAGATTCAAGATTCAAAAATATGTAGGGCTGACTTCATTAATTAGATGGCAGAATATAGAACTTGTGATATTTTACTGTATTAAAGTCTTCAGGCCTACATTGACAATAGCTCACCATATTTATCAACACTAGTAAAAAGAGAAATTCATAGGTAAAGATTAAGTAAACTTGGTATTGAGGGTTAGAAATTAAAATCAACACTAAATGCAATATATGTAATAGACTATGTTTAAAAATTTTGGGTTTTATTTAAGTTTATTTACTTATTTCCAGAGAGAGAGATAGCATGTGTGCACCTGTGCGTGCATGAGCAGGGAAGTGGCAAAGAGAAGGGGAAAGAGAGAATCCCAAGCAGGCTCCATGCTCTCAACACAGAGCCCAAAGCGGGGCTCAGTCTCACTAAGGATGAGGTCATGACCTGATCTGAGATCAAGAGTCTGATGGATGCCTAACTAACTGAGCCATCCAGGTGTCCCTGTTCAAAAACTGGATTTTTAATGGGGGATGGAGGGAACATCTTTTTCAGAGACTCCAGCCCAATAATAAAAATGGGAGATGGAAGTGAAAAAAGAGAAGGAAAAAAGCTAGAGAGACAGGGGGGTAACTTTAAAAGATTTGTATTCCATAATTTTTTCTTTATTATATTTCAGATTGTTTGGTTTTAATTATTCTTAAAGATTGTGCATGATTTTACTTTTTTCATGTTTAATGATTTGAAACTATTCAGGGTAGGTATAAATTAGACATATAACACATTTATCTGTGAGATGATAAATATCTTTATTCTCTCACTGGTTAAATTACAAGTCATTAAATAATGAAATTCCATTTTCCACCACTTAACTTTTACAAATGAAAAACTGTCATCTTATCACATCCCTTCTGTAAAGGATACATTAATTGACTTAGAATTTTATAATCAATAGCAAATATGACATTAGAAAATAAAAATGATTTTAATTGTGTTAATTGCTCACTGACATTTGTCTGGGTATATTTAAAGAAACAAAGGTAATACTTTCATCATTAATAAATACATTAGGATGTATGAATACCCAAGCCCACAATGAGGTCTTTTTCTTTACTAATTCAGTGTATCCTTCATTGAGATATGGCACTTTACCATTTGTGGGTCTTAAGATTGGTGAAAGCGAAGAGATTTCTATCCAGAAATATGCAGTTAAACATAGATAGATTTTATAGATAATTTTAGGTATTGAAATTGGTGACAACAGTGGAGTCAAGAACCCAATCTCTAATGCTAACTCTCTTCTGCTTTTCTTTTTTTTTCAAATGTTTATTTATTTTTGAGAGAGAGAGAGAAAGAGAGAGAGAGAGAGAGGGAGAGAGAGAAAGAGAGTCAGAGATAGAGGAGCAGAGGATCCGAAGCAGGCTCTGCGCTGACAGCAGTGAGCCCAATGTGGGGCTCGAACCATGAACCATGAAATTATGACCTGAGCCTAAGTTGGATACTCAACTGACTGAGCCACCCATGCACCCCTCTCACCTGCTTTTCTATTCTTTCTTTCAAATAACTTCACAAAGACCTTTCTGAGTATGGTAGTTTTTTGGGCTATAACATGCAAATATTAGTTTTTCTTCTTCCCTTTTATAAATTATTAGACAATATCCAGCAAATATACTTTGACATTATCTTTAAAATGGATTATTAATGTATTTCAGTTGATAAACATATTCCTAATAAACTGAATATTTCAGTAATCAGTAACTAAGCAAAAGAAAATGACTCACGTTCACAAAACCAGTTACATTTGCAAGTCAATTTCAGAAGAAATAATGATGCAATTAAAAGTGCATTTGCACTTCACTAGCTATTTTAAGCTTTATATGGTTACCCTGTGAGAAGATCTTTGGAAACAAAGTCACTTTTAAACAAAGAAAATGTATTTAAGATACGTGCTGTATAGTATGTACCCAATAAATATTTGTAGAATAAATGAATTAGTGTTTCTCTTACATTCTTCACTCTGAAAGGGGGAGTGTGTGTGTGTGTGTGTGAGTGTGTTTAAGGGTAACTTGTACAGCAGTTCACTTGTTTCCCTTACAGTACTCTTCCTTGTTCACATTTAATGTTTTTACATATCTTACTCTAGTAATGAGGGATCTATCTATCTATCTATCTGGTATCAAGATGCCTTCAAGTGTTCAAAATACATTAGGTTTTCAACTAGGAGACAGGTACCACTTGAATCTGCAGATCTGTATAACAACTTTTATATATTCTCTGCATTTAAACAGCTGATACTGTGAATAATTTAACCTTTTCTCAGTGATTCATGTTCAACCTTTAGCAATATCAATAAATGCAAGATTTCAAGCCTCAGGGGCATGCCCTCAAGGGTTCTCAAGTTGCTTGTGATAGATTGTTTTTTATATTAAACAACCACAAAAAACTTTTAAATTGTTTTGTCTCGATTTTAGTTTTTTTTTCTGTTCTCTTCCTTATTGTTGATTGGTAAATATTCCAACTTTGGATCTGTTTTTGTCTACACCTGCTAGCTCATTTTACCTTTCTAAACTGCTGGGTCTGGTCTGCTTTCAATTAGTGTATAGAATAATTATGTGCCTAATTAGAGTAAATAGATTCTGATTGAAGACCTGTGAATTAAATACTTGGCTTTGTACCTTTATTTTTATATTACATTTTTAAAATTTATTTATTTATTTTGAAAGAGACAGAGACAGTGCAAGTGTGGAGGGGCAGAGAGAAGGAGAGAGAGGATTCCAAGCAGGCTCCATGCTGTCAGCACAGAGCCTGACCAGGGTTCGAACTCACAAAACCATAAGATCAAGACCTGAGCCAAAACCAAGAGTCAGACGCTTACCCAACTGAGCCACCCAAGCATTCCTATACCTTTATTTTTTAAAACTGCTATTGTTCTTATTGTTTGGAGTTGCCAGATACATATAGCCATGCATCCTATTTTAATTAACATTGAGAAAACCCATTCTTACCTTTGCGTAAGTGTATTTTGTACAAAGTTATCTCTGTGCTGGTCATTTGCTTTTTGCTCCCAGACCCATTCCCACTTCCTCCCCTGCTCTGTTTGCTGGTAGATTTGACCATGGAAGGCACTGGAAGATGGGCTAAAAGGGAAAAGACAAGATTTTTCTTGCCCCCTCCCTCTCGAACCTGCTTTAAATGTCATCTTTTCAAATTGAAAGGTCATTCCCATCATGGATCTAGCTCTTCCTAGCTTCTGGCGTCTGGGAGCACCATCTCTTGGTATTTCCCAGACCCAGAGGTGGTACCAATGCTATCTCTGTCCTCTTATTGCTAATCCCTGAGTTAATTCAACATCCTATTTGGTTCCCCAATGCTTCCATTACCTGTGTAAGGACTTCCCTGCATTAAATTCCTTCTATATGAAATAGCTAGAGTGAATACCTGTGTGGACCTTGACTGCAACAATCCATCTGCCTCCCGCGCTCCTTCCTCAACTCCATGACAAAACCACCACTTTAGTGTCTCCAGCACATATGAATTTTCAGGGAGAAAAGGCCTTTAAAATACCCATTATTGATCACAATAAAAAGTTCCCACTTATTATAACAAATTTAAAGTTAAGATATAATGTCAGGTCTTAGTGAAAAAGTGAATGAATGGACTAAAAGATTTAATGTTACAAAATGGGTTTTCATTTGCAATGGTTCTGCTCAAAAACTAATTTTTTAAATAAAATATTTTATAAAAGATAAAATACCACATATCCACGTATAACCAGGTATACTAAAACAAGATAGTCTTTATATGGTTTGTAAGCAATTGTAAGCAGAAAAATAAATCTTAATACACATTCATGTATTATAATCAGTTTCTTAACCTCACGTGTACCTAATATCATGTCACAAGTATTTTTTTGAAGAGTGTAATTTTAAATAGGATCTTATTATTAAAAATGTTAATATGTTTTACTACTAGGTATTTATCCAAAGGATACAAGTGTGCTGATTCAAAAGGACACGTGCATCCCAATGTTTATAGCAGTACTATTGACAATAGCCAAAGTTTGAAAAAAGCCCAAATGTCCATCGACAGATGAATGGATAAAGAAGATGTGGTATATAAAGCCGTGGAGTATTACTCAGCAATCAAAAAGAATGAAATCTTGCCATTTGCAACAAGTGGATGGAACTAGAGGGTATTATGCTAAGCAAAATTAATTAGAGAAAGACAGATATCATCTGAATTCACTCATATGTGGAATTTAAGATACAAAACAGATGAATATAAGGGAGGGGGACAAAACATAAGAGACTTTTAAATATAAGGAACATACAGGGTTGTTGGAAGGGTTGCGGGTGGGGGGTGGGCTAAATGGGAAAGGGGCATCAAGGAAGATGCTGTTGGAATGAGCACTGGGTGTTATATGTAAGAGATGAATCACTGGATTCTACTCCTGAAATCATTATTGCACTATATGCTAACTAATTTGGATGTAAATTTAAAAAATAAATAAATATAAGGAATATATGCTTTTGTAAAAAAAAAAGTTAATACATTTTGCTTGTATCTTTGATCAGAATTGAATTATATAATTAATAATTTTATATATGTTGCTATCCTTAATTTATTACTTTCAGTATACCATAGTATTTTTAATCAAAATAAACATCTCTTGCCATACTACTAAAAAGCTCAGTGAAAATTCTGCTAAATAAAGAACAACTTTCAATTCTAAATTTTGTTTTAAAATGTGTATCTCAGTTCAAGTATTTTATAGGTAGTCTTCACTCTATTCAAAGTACCTCTCTTCAACAAGCGTTTTTATCATACAAAACTTGCTAACATATGATCTCTATTTATGATTCTGTTGAAAGTTTCACCAAATTTGCAAGTCTGTAAAACTGTAAACTTTCTTTTCATTTCAATAAGGCACAGAATCCACATCTTTCTAGTTAAAAGTAGATGTTCCAACAAGAATCTTCCCACAATTAATGTTTCTAAATATAGGGACACCTGGGTGGCTCAGTTGGTTGAGCGTCCAATTCTTGATTTCAGCTTAGGTCATGATCTCAAGGTCATAGGATTGAGCCCTGCCTGTGTGGGGTTCTGTGCTGACCATGGAGCCTGCATGAGATCCTCTCTCCCCCTCCTGCTCTCTCTCTCTAAAATAAAAAAATAAACAATAAAAAAAAGATTTCTAACTGTAATTTTAGAATTTCAAAACTAAAACTTTTATACAGTCTATGCTCTCCTTGCTTATTTGTTGAGTTCTTCCTTTGATTTTGTAGATAAAGATTTCAATGTTTTCATGTTTGTACATTTAGTGTTCAATAACCACAATTAGCTGAAAGTATTCAAAAGTTGAAGTTCTCAATACATTACTTATTGAATACCTTCATTAAGTATTTCCAACTGACTTTGAACAAAATGCAAGAAATATTTATAAGACTCATTTATAAAAATGCTTAATACTATTATCACTTAGGTTGATTAATAAAGTATTTTATGGAGTCTCAGATACTTTTTAAAAATCTGATATTACATGAACATCCAGGAGAGACAGCATGTTCTGCTCTGCTGCAATATTTTTTCCACTTAAAAAAAGTTTATGTATTTATTTTGAAAGAGAGAACACGTGAGTGAGCAGGCAGAGAGAGAGGAAGAGAAAGAATCCTAAGCAGGCTCTGTGCTGACAACACAGACTTGAACTCACGAATGGTGAGATGATGACCTGAGCTGAAATAAAAAATCAGATGCTTAACTGAATAAACCATCCAGGAGCCTCTGCAATATTCTTTATAGTTCAGTTACTCTGTTTATACATAAAAATACATTTAAGCTTTGTCAATACAGCTGCTAATTTGACTAGCAGATGAGCACAGCTTCTTTAGATATAATTATGAATTATGCATTCAGGTGAGCCAATTCCAAGTTCATTTTTGGTCCACAGAGTTCTTAATTTGGCAAGAACATTACTTTTACCATTATTCTGTAGCCCACCAAAATGTGCATGCCTATTATTGCCACAAAAAAAAAAACCACATCTATCCTTAATGTTAAGCTTTTCACAAAATTTCCAATGGCAATCACAATATCGTCAAAGGTTTCATCTTCAACAGGGTAAACTCCCAGATATATTTGATTCCATGTCACAGAAGAAAAATATGAACTATTGTTAAAGTTAACTGATTTTCTATTTGGTTTATTTCTATTTCTACAACTTCTATCCTAATGATGTTGATATAAAACTAGCATCTCTTAAACATTTGTGAAGCTATTCCTCTGATGATGAAACCAAACACAACAGTTATACACATAAAAATTTAGAGTAAAAAAAGGCAAATAAAGATACAACTGTCACAAAAGTCATGTTTCATAGACTGATGTATAAATGTACTTTCTACAACTGCATGTGTTACATTATTGCCTTTTTCTACAATTCTCTTAAAATAAATTATAACATTTTGAGTACGTGTTGTTTTTTTAATGTATCTGTGTCTTCTGATTTTTATGTGATCATAAAGTACCACCTCGGATGTAACTATTTATAGACATTAGATACAAATTACACAAACATCATCAATTTTCTTGAGATTTGAAAATTCAGCCCTTCATATTTAATTAATCATGCTCTTTTATTTTTAATTTATTGCTGTCAAGGGCATACTAGAAAATAAAATGTTTATCAAACAAAATATATATGTACTGTATATTTGCACATTTATTTATATCACATTTTATGATAAATAAAAAACCTCAGCAGCAAGTATGCTCAGATGACTCTCTGTATGTTCTAAAGAAGAACTTCACAATCTTTAATTTCACCAAAATATTCTGTACTGAAATACTTTTCAGTATATGTCTCCTACAATGTTGCATATTCCCAGTTGTTTCTACCGACTTGGGAGCTGGTGACTTCAGGTATCAAACAGGCCTCCACTGAGGCCATGACGTAATAGCTAGTACACCAAATGGCCGGCAAAGGCAGTAGAGGATCGCTCTCTCCCATCGCCACCTAAGATCACGTTAGGTACATAACCACTCTTCCTTTCAGTATCCTTATCTGTAGAACAGAAGTTCTCTCCTGCCCCAGAGTGCATTAACAGTTGATCAGATGAATGCCAAGCCCAGTGGACCAAAATACATTCAAAAACTGTCCAATGAGAAAAGGAAGCTATTATTCATAAGGCATCTACATGTTCTGCAGCTATATCTAACAATATGACAAGTGCTGAATTTAGAGGAAGTTTAAAAATACAGTTGTGGATGCACTTTTTGTTGTTGTTTTAATAACTATACTTTTCTTTGAACTTTCGATTTCCTTCTAAACACCTTAAATTCCAACGAATCACTGAAATTTCAATACAAGTTAGGAAACAAAATTACTTTAGCTTGGGGTAAGGAAAGGTGAAAAAGAAAGAAAAAATTGAAAAGCATATGAAACAAGACAAGAAACTGGGACTATGACAATGAAGGAGAGATACAGAGAAGCAATGGGTAATAATCCCTCATTAGTATCTATACATTATATTTTGATCACAGAGCCGATGTCCACACAAACTTTAGCTTGGATTCTCCAAACTTTTATCAAAGAGCAGCCTCACAAATGAAATAACAGCATATTTATGATGGATGACTTTAATTCTTTTCAAAAAGGAATTGTTTTCTCAGGGTTCAGGCAATCATTCATTGCAAAAATAGCAGGAGATGTAAACAGCGACAGCTGGACATAAATTAAGCCCCCAAAACATAGGAAATTGGAAAAGATGGTATTTTCTACACTGTCAAAATTAAAATGTATCTATTTTTCAGTACAATAAAAGCTTATTTATGGCATTTTGACTCACATGTAAACTGTTATTGACCCAAGGGGCTATGCTACAAAGCATTAAAGTGAAAACTGAAAAATTGTGACTGCATACCCAATTTGATACCTCTTGTTGGGAAAAGGAAGTCATATACAAAATATTTCTTTTAAGTTTCAGTAAGGAGGCATTTGTGATTTTGTTATTACTCATTCAGAAACAGCCCTTACAAAATAAGTAATAGGAACAAGAAAAACTTGTGAATGTCTTTAGGAATCTTAGTTGCTCTAATAATTCCCAAAATAGTATATTTCTACAAAATCAATTTTAAAACATAGTTTATAAAAACACAAAAATGTTACTTTTTTACTTTTGTACAAAAAACAAGTTCAGACCCTGAAAAGTCAGATCATGAAAAAGACATTTCTTACCATGACAAATATTATCCCCTGCCCATGTAATGCATACTGAAAAGGCAGTGTCGTCTTTCTGGTTCTCTGTATTTGTGAGAATAAATGACATAATATGTGTAAGGTGCTTTGAGCTCCTAGAAAAGACACAGCATGTACGTTTTATCTACTGGTTACCACTACTCTATAATTTTTTATAAAACCCCAGATTTCTCAAAACACACATGTCAGGAACTTTTGCTGACTTGAATTATATTCAAAGCATCAATTGAACTGTCCCATTTTATCACTTTATCTGTAAAAGATAGGTGAAAAGACAAGTACAAAGTCAAACAGAAAATGAGAATATGCCGTTTATATATATATATATATATATACACATACATACACATCAAGGTTCCTTTTGAATGACTGAATTAAATTGAAAATATTTTTTCCTTAAACAACGTCTTTTATTTTGCAAGCTCTGACCATGATAAAAATTAATGTTTGAAAGTGTCTTCACCCAATTTGATAAAAGTGAGTACCTATGTTGTGCTTCTCTTGATGTCCTGTTCTTGAGAGAACTGATCTTTTCAATAGAAAACTTTTATTATGATGTGTTATATGTTGTATCATAATAATGAATCCTATGGATTTCTTTGCAAAAGGGCTAAAAAAAAAAACCCAATTTTCTACCAAAAATTACTGAAGAGCTTACACTCGGCATCACTTGAATATTTTTCCAAAGGTTTGTTTTCATATAAATTTGAGCATTTAAAATCTGGAAGAATCTTAGGAAATAAATTTACTAATATACATTACAACACTTACTGCTCAATTAGCAGCAGCGATTCGGATTAATAATCAAAATTGCCAGAGACACAATAAGCTTCACCCAGTACCATGTTATTTAATGATACGGAAAGGCCAGAACAGGCAATATGGCATAGAGATCTACACGGCAACAGAGGCCCCATGACTACAACCCAAAACATTTGTGGTTAGGAGAGCCAAGCCTGGGTTTTTGCAGGCCACTTCAGTTACAGAAACCAGCAGCAATAAATTCCCTTCAATATTTAAGCATTGCTAGTCACATAGCCCCATCAGGACTTGCTCTCATTCTCTGATACAGCTACTTCTCATCAATTTCAGCAGTTTGTTAATTACAACTTACTCAACAGCCCATCCCTAGGATGAGCTATAGGTGTGTGGTAGGTATGTGTCATTTGTTGTAGATCTGGTATACTCTGTATTTCCTTGAGTTTGAGCCACAAAAGGATTCGATTCAGCATCAAATTCTGAGGTTTGAGGAAACACCACAGCCCCTCTAATAACCCTTTCTTTCTACAGACAAATTTAAAACACCAGCAGAAAGAGCATCTAAGACTCTGAGACACATTTACTATTTCTACTTACAATTTTTCTCCACTCATCTGGCCCTTAACTTTCTACATGTGACTGTCCATCGGCACTACTTATTTACAATGACCCACAGAAGATTCTCTAGAATTACAAGGCCTGATTCAAAAGACTGTTCTCCAGCAGCTAAAGCATATCAATAATAACAGATACTCCCTGCACCTCAAAATTCCAATTACTCATGTGCTTTTCAATATCTCATAAGAAAGTCAGATTCATCCTCTTGACAGGTTTTAAATCTATTTTATTTTTAATAAAAATTGTCAGTTTCTAATTATAAAATGATTATAAGTTAATCATAACAACTTGGGCTATAAAAAAGACATAAAGAAGAGAATAAAAGTAACTCAGGTTCTCACATCCCAGAGAAAGCCACTGTAGCATTTGCATTAAGGGGGTACTGGCTTCACTATGGGAGGAGACACCCTTGAAATTGTGTTAGTGGGAGAAGACAAGCAGGTGGAATGGGCTGGAGGTCAGTGTTATTGCCTGCCCTGTCCCCACCTTCCAGGTCTCAGCCTCTGGCTCATGAGTATCCATGTTCCATATCAAGTGGGCACCTTCCCAAGGGCAGAGCTCACATGGGGTGCTGACAATTGGGAGCCACCTCTCAGGCACTTCTCAGAGAAGTGGGGAGGCTAGACTGTTGAGAAGGTGGTATTGAAGGTGAAAGGATGCCATGACATTCATCTGAAGCTGTGGAAAACCCAAAGCACGCACAAGTTGCAGTTATGAGAGAGCTGAAGAAATGAAATAGAGAGTGAGACTTTGGACCAAGGAAAGAAAAGGGTACATACTGTAGGAGGAGAGGTACTATGTGCTAGACAGATGGCCTGAGAGCTGCTTCCTTCTTCATGACTTCCCCATTCCGGTACCAGTCCTTAAACAACTGTAAAGACCTCCACTTTTCCTTAAAGTACCTTCAGCTTGTTCTTTTCCTTTTCATTGTCAAATGGGATTTGCAATGTTTTTGAAGTAAAACATGCAACATACATAAAGTATATAATATCCATATAATAAAATATTATATACATATAATAGAGTGTGAATGTCTCAATTAATTTTGACACACTCTATTATATGTATATAATATTTTATCCTATGGAACATTATCAGCACCCCCAAAGCCTCCTTCCCACCACCTTCCAGTCATTACCTCCCTTCAAAGTTAACTCCTATTCTTATGTCTATCAAATACACTACTTTTGCTTGTGTTTGCACTTTGAAGAGATGGAACCATACAGTGTATGCTCTTTTGTGTCTGACTAACTCAGGATGAATCATCTAGATTTTTCCATGCTTTGAATGTAGCAGTGCTTTGTTTTTTCTCTTTGCTGTGTAATATTCTATTGTGTGAATATACCACAATTTGTCTCCCAATGTATTAACCATATATAAGCCTGTATCTTTATGTCTGAACATTTCTGTTGATTAACACCAACCAAGACCATCCTAGGCAGCCAGGTTCATATGTCCTGCATATTCCCGTCCAAGCTGCCCTTACTGCCATGAGTCTGCAGCTGCTAAAATGATGCAAGAATGTCAACCATTTCCTATTTCTACACCTTTAGGCCTCAGCCCTCCACATTAGAGGGCCTCCTGACCCCATGCTGGAACCTGCCTACAGAATCTTTAAGAATATAGACCCACATAAAACCAGGGACGAGGGCTGCAGACTATCCCTTCCTTCTCCTCCTCTGCAGCTAAGCAACGCTGAAAAAAAAAAAGAACCCTGAGCAAATATTTCATGCCTCTTTTGTGTTGTGATTGCCAAAAGCTCTTAATCCTTCAAACGAATTATCCAGATTTTCTTTCAGATTATTTCACAATGTTTAATAGTTCTCCTAAGAAAGGGAAATGTGTGACAATGCCTATTGACTACATCAATTTGCTGACATCGGTACTATTTTGTGGGGAAAAAAAATACCTCAAATATGTAGAAGAGAGCTGGCACATTCCTTCCTTTCAGAACTGATGAAGGTGTTATCCCTATTTTTTATTATTTTTTGTCATTTTGGTGAATTTCTAGAAGGAGGTCAGAAGCTTGTTCTTATGTCCCCATTTTTCCTGGGAGTGTGAATTCATTTTAGAGTACAATATGTAAAACCAGTATTACAACTGAAGTAGAAATATAATTAGCAAAATAATTAAGTAATTAATAATCAAGTCACAATTCTCTTAGAACAAAGTACCACAACCCTTCTGAGGAAGGGACTACTAAACTGTCTCTAGTTTTCATACACACAAGTAAAAAGAAAAACAAAGCTGTTCACTTAACCATAAAGCCCCTGAACCCTCCATCCTAATGAATACACCTTTTCATTTACAAGCCATTTGAAATTACACATATTCTTACACATGGAAAAGAAAACATAGAAGGTCATCTTTCAAACTAATTATTAAATTCAATACACTGATGACTTAAGAGTTCTGATTTGGGGTGGGGGAAGTTGATGGAAGAGGTAAGTAAAGGCATTCAGCACCTGACGCAAGAAAATGAAGATCCTTTTCCCACCTCCAGCACCATTGCCTCCAAAACTAGAAGAAAGGCTCAGAATAAGAGTAAGGATAATCAAAAGCAAACTTTCTGTCCCATAAATTGCTTTATCCTAAAGCAAGGGTGCCACAGTGTGGCATTTCTTTCTTTCCCAAGTCTCAATAAAAATCAAATGTAAAACCTGACTAGAATTCCAAAGAAGGAATGATTTTGAACTTCCTGAAAGGAATGTTGTATTCCCTCCCCCATGGGGATTCTAGGTTAAAGAACCTCAAAGCTATACTGCAGATAACTCTCTCATATACTTTTAATGATCCATGAAGTTATTACATAGGTTATCTCATAAGTAGAGGGTTTTTTTTTATTAATGTAGTTAATAGACTATATAGGCACTTTCCTGTTTCATTCTTTGCCTCTTCAGGATGCAAACATTAACAACTTGCCCTATTAAAATATATTTGGACTACATACAAGTCTTTACTTCAGAAAGTAAGATAGACCCTTAACATTATTGCCTTTTTCTCCCAATTCAAAAATCTTCTCATCTAAACCTAAACATATTCATGGTATTTGTTCATATTTTACTGCATTCTGTACACTCAAGAAGTTACATTATGTAACTCTAAAATGCTGCAATGCATACTTGTCTAGGGAGCTAAAAGAAATTATACATTTAGAACACAATGTATGTGAACATAATGATAATTATAGATCTGCATCAGCTTTCCAATAGGTAGTCTATAGTGATGGTAAGAATATCTGCTAATAGTACCTGTGTTATTTGTTCATGCAAATGGGGCATACCTTGGCCAGGGGGTGGGTGGTGGTTTTTATACTATTTATGCTTGAAGTATTTAATGACTTTGCAGGACCTTTCACTGCAGTACTGTGAATTCTCAGAATACACACCACAATTAAGTTTTCAATAACTACAACCTCATTCTAGCATTTAGGCTGCAAATTTAAGATTCATTACTTTGTCCTCTAATTATATCATTTGAGAGAATCCCTATCTCCTATGAGGAGAGATGGCTCTCCTTTTACCTATAGGAATAGTTAACCTATACTATAGTCGATATCTGTGTTGCTGAAATGTTTCTTACCTCTTGTATAAGAAAGTTTTAATAAAGATCTGCATGGAAAAATTTACCAGGAAACAATTTTTTAGTATTTTTAAACATTGCAATCTCTTCAAAATATATTTTTTGAATACTTGTTACTTCTTTCACTTATTGGGAGCCAATTATTTGTTGAAATATAAGCATAACTGTTTGGGAGCAGTATACCTAATTCAAACCATGAACATTTGCCTGGATAATCTTTACCAGTAGGAAAGAAATGTTACAACCTTTTATGTCTAAATCAGTGTCATTTCAAGGCATTTAATATTTATATTCCAGTACCACATCTACATCTGAGATGCTTAGGCATGACACATGATTTAAATATGCATTTTACCTCCAGATTTTGGACCCCCTTTGCCTGATGGTTGGAAAATGGATGTACTAAGCAGGGAGGAAGCAATCCCAGAAGTGAAGAGAAATCCCAGGTTATGCACCCAATAGCCACGGCAGCAGTCACCTACCCTTGTAGCAGAAGAGAAGTAACCATGATTGGAGTAGTAATACAATAAAATTATATACACTTCAATTATGTCTTTAGAAAAAGAAACTCCCAAAGCTTTGATTCATTTTTATTAGTAATGAAATGCACTCTGTTAAAATGAAATGCACCCATTCTCAACCACTGTAAGATGAATAAAAGGAAGACAGAGACAAGTTGGACCAAAGTGGTGACCTATACTCTAGCTCTCTGCTCACCAGCATCGCAGATGACATCAGTGGCGTTCTTAACAATTTGTCCTTCCCACTCCACTTTTCAGGGAGCATAAAGGAATCTATTCAACACATATGGGTTTGAAAGGTAGAAACTAGCTGACAGAGACATGGAAAAGTAAGAATTTGACTATTAAGGTAGCTATGTTCATAATGTTTTCATGGGACAAGAAATATGACGGTAGCACAACTAGAAAGTTTCAGATTAATAATTATTTTAATTGTCTTTAATGCAGTTGTTTATAGAATAGACCTATGAGATTAACACAAGCAAGCAGGCTATAGGAAAATATATATTTTACAATGGACATTTTGCATATAGAAGTAATTGGTATGTACTTAATCAGGATAGCACATACAGGAAAGAGTTAAAAGGTGAAAACCATTAAATTCTTGTTTGCTTTTGCCTCAACCACAGAAGCTGTGGGAACAGCAGTCTGTCATTAAACTTTAGCTTTAGTTTCCAAACTTTTTCTGAGGCAAGAAAAGATGACAGTGTTTTGGAAGAGAAAGACTAAGATTTTGAAGTTCTCAGAAATAGAAATTCTCTACTTTATAGAAACTATCTGTTTCCTGGGCAGAGTCATGCTAGAGGCACCCTGCCAAGGAGATAGACTTCTTGCTACCCTAAGAATATTACCAGGAGAGCATAAAAATCAGTCCTTCTATCACACAGACAAAAGCAGAGCAGATCTGAGCTAAGAACAGTCTACAATTACTACTCGGGCTTACCTCATCTCACATTGGTAAATTCCAGGAGAAAGAGAGCTTCTTTCTCTGCTAAAGAAAGTATAAATTCCAATTCCATAGGGAAATCCTGACTAGCCTATTTCGTCATATGACTCACCCACAGCCAGGCTCAGGAAGGTTGTGTTGAAACTCTCCTCTCCAGAACCCATGGAATAGGGGAAGAGCAGTTCCCCAAGGAGAGAGTGCTACTGTCTCCCTCCAGAAGATGGGAAAGGGCCTCTGGTCAAACAAAACACAAGGAATGGTCTCCCCAAGTGACAAGGGAGATAGGACCACCAATGGAAGGAGATAAGAATAAATAATATCTGACTCACTTCTCCTGTGCACTTGCATACTTTAGATATTTAACAATTTTAGTGATTATTTAAATTATAATGATAAACAGAATAAAATGGATATTATGCCTACTTGAGTAAGTTTTCAGAAAAAAGAAAGATGTAATTCAGGATGGTCTTCAAGACGAGGAACCCAGCCTTCCTCAGCTCTCAGTGGGGAGGAAATTTCAAAGACACTCACTGGACAGTTATTGCACAGCGTGAACATTGGGTCCATTATGAACATGAATTGTCCTTGAAGACTCTGAGTGTGATCAGCCATATGTTTAATAACTGAAGGGTTGATTACTTAGTAGTCTGTACAGAGAACAGATTGGATACTCAGGCCATGCAGGTGATAGCCAGAACCAAAATCTGCTTTTAGGCAGATTTGGTTTTGTATCTACCCCCTGAGCCTTATTCAGATTCTAACTATGGTACCTATTTTCAAAATATTTTGTAGCAATATGCTCAATTCACTTTATTGCCAAATGAAATTTTACTCAGAAGCTCAACATATATAAATAAAAGTGAAGCTCCTGGGGTTCAGTGTGGTAGGGAAGGGGAGCACTGTCCCACATATCCAACCTCAACCTCCTCCTGTCACCAGCCTGGAGGCTTGTGCATGGAATGGGGCCTCGAGAAAAGTAGGTGGAAATCCAGCATTCCAGTTGACAGAGTCAGTCTCACAGCGAATGAAGGCGCAGAACTTACAGATGTTATAAGTGTTGTTCTGCCTTCAGCCAACTTCTAGTCTGATGACATGATCTTAAGAATAATTTTAAATGTGGACAATCTAACTAGCCAAAATTCCCTCACACACTAAACATATCATTACAAAAGAAACAGAAGAGCAAATCTGTATGGGAAAGTTCAGAACACAGCATAGAATATCTGGAGAAGAAAATTTCTGTTAACAATAGATGTAATACTATGGAAGACTTGAATGAACCAACGCTTAAATCCAACCCTCCAGAGAGGAACACAGCTCTCCCAGTGACATATCCACATGACACGGCCCAGAGATTTTTTTTTTTTTTAAATACCTGTGAAGAGAATGCCAACAAACAGTTGAAGGAGGCTAATCAAAGAATTAGAAAACAAATTTCCCATTTGGAAGTATCTTTTAAATGAACTGATCACAAAATAAGATTTCAAATTGCCTTCTGGGAAAAAGAAATCAGTTGTTGAATTTAAATAAAAATGGAACAAATTTATCACAGTGTAATATGTCCCAGAATAACCACAGAGATCATTATCTATACTCAAAAATACAAGGAACAACTGCTTTTCTCACACTGACACAGTTAGAAAATTAAAGTGTATACAAAAATAGCTTTCTTACCCATGTGGCAATTGCAACAACCACAGGTAAATCCTAGCAACTTGAGGAGGGCTTTATAAAGCTGTTCTAATAGCGCTTGCTTTGGAATATACGAAGGCAGTAAATGTCGTATTCTTCTAACCCCAAAGTAACTTGAAGATGTCATCTAGTCCACTTATTTCTTTTAAAGCAAAATTATGTCATCACATGAAATAGTTGTCTATTCCATTGAAAATAGCTTGAATCGAGAAATTTATGACAAAGGACTTGGATGATTTCACTTATCCATTTAGCAAATAGATACCGGGCAGTGCCAGCATCTATCCTGGGCATTAGAGAGGCACAGTGAATTAGATACAAGCTCTATGAAGAATGTATAGTCTAGTCTTGATTTGAAAGCATAATTCATTCCAGAAACATGCTTGTAATCCAAAGCACTTGTATCAAAGAATTTCAAGAATGACCGGCTCAGTTATGATCATGTGACATTCAGTGTCATGTATTACTCGTATTGCAAGACATCACTTGTTGATCAAGTTACAATTTATTAGAAATATTTGCTTGTCTTGTGGAACCCTTACAGTCCAAGTGCCTTGCAATCCAAAGTTTTACTGTATATGCATTCTGAGAAGCAGTTAAGATATTATCTTTGGAAATAGGAAGCTGACATTTAATCTGTAGAAGAGGATATTCAAGAAAGGATTTACCATCTAAACTGACACCTGACACACAAGTTTGCCAGGTGAAAGGGTAATTGAAGGTTTGTTCCAGTGAGACAGGACCAAATATGAAAAAGCCTAACAATATAATTGGAGGTGGCACATCAAATGCTTAGGAATAGTTCCATGTGGAGAGGTGTGTTAAGAGACCAGGCTGATGAGGTAGGCAGAATGATCTTGAATATCATGTTGGAGATCTGAGGTATTATCATGCAAGCAAAGAGTAGGCAATAAGGTACCTAAGCAAAAAATGTGTTTGAACAGATCTGAGTATGAAAGATTACTCTGACAGGGAATAGAGAATGGCTTGAAGATGGACTAAGATCAGAGGCAAGGAAAGCAGTTAAAGAACTGTTGCAGGAATTTGTCAGTGAGAGGATTCAGAATGCAGTTCAGATCAAATCAGCATAGCAGTAGTGACAACAGAGAAAATTGCCCTGATCCAATTGTTCTTCATAAAGCATAGTAGATATGACCTCACAACACACAGGATATGGAGAACTGGAGGAAAGAACTGGGGTGCTGTATGATTTTTGGCCTTGGGACTGCATGTCTTTAGATGGGGAACAAAGAAAGAACTAAGCTAGATTAAAGAAAATGGATTAAGTTTTTAATATGTTGAATTTAGAGTTCTTATGATTCATCCAGTAGAGAATTTACCTTCTCTTGTCAAAAGCAGCTGCACTACATGAAGTGGGGCAGGGGGAAGAAAAGATTATGTAATGAAGGTAAATAGGGATGAAAGAGGAGGGCAACTGAAAAACAAAACACTGAACCAGAAGTGAAAGAGACACTTCTCTGTGGACTATAATTACATAATCATACTAATAATACTAATATAATATATTCTCAGTGGAATATAATTACATAATCATACTAACATAATGATATTAATATAATACTAATCATACTAATATTACATAATCATACTAATATACTAATATAATCATCAAAGAAACAAGCAGTGTCTGATTTGAGTGCTTGTGTAGCTTATAGGCATGAAGACATATATGTATACAAAAAAGTCAATGATTACATGTGTTCTTGAAGGACCTTTGGGAGAGAAATTTGTATAGAATCATAGAAAGGCTATTTACCATGTATAGGATTGGTTGTCTGGATCTGATTGGCCCTAGTGTCTTCATTCAGATCTTAAGGACATAATGCACATACAAAGTTGCCCTTAAACACACTTCATGGGGCATATTCTACGACTTCTTGCTTGGTGTTTTTAAGCACAGCAAGGCACAGGGTCTGAAAGACCATGTTTATTGCTTATGAAATTCTTTCTTGATCAAATTATTTTTCCCTAACAATTAATTCATGGACAGAATGCAAATATTGGTAGTATTGGGCTTAATGAGCTTTCTCTTCCACATAATATATAGTAGGTAATTTCTATCAATCTAGGCAAAAGTGAAAGTGAAACTTCAGGACAGAAGTGCTCAAAGGAAGAGTTACAGATACAATTTATACACACTTTTTAAAGTAAGGGATAAAAATTAGTGTTCATAATTTGCAGAATAGAAAGCAGAGGCATAGGAATATTATTTACAAATATAAGACTTTAGGAACAAAGTGATAACATAGCCATATTGGAAGGAGGAATATTGATTAGTTATAAGTGAGCTAAATCTTCATTTATCTTAACAAGTTGATAATAGGAAATATCCAAAACCAACAATTAAGAGATTCTACTATACATATTATTTGCAGATATGCAGGCAATGTTCAGGTAAAAGAACTGTGAGTGGTAGTGATGAGGTGGTGGGATACACTTAGTGTATAAGCCCTCTGATTTGTCAATCATAAGTGAGTATTACTATTGTAAAATTTTTAAATATATAGAATATATAGAAAAAGATGTACTCTCTGTCACCTGAAAAATTAAAAATAGCTCCCAGTTTGGCCAGGGTTTGACTATACTCATAACAATGGCATTAGTATGAGTTAACAAAGAGTGTGTCATACATGATAAATGTGCAAGAGTGCATCTAACAATGTAAAAAGAAAATCCAGACTTAACCAATAACACGAGGAAGAGTGATTCAATATTTATTAACTGAGAGACTCTAATAAAGATCACATGCACTCTGTTATGGTTTGAACATTTGTTTCCCACCACTTCCCACACCCACCCCAAAAATTCATATGTTGAAATCCATACTCCTAAGGTAATGGTTTAGGAAATGGGGACTTTGGGAGGTGATAAGGTCTTGAAGACAGAGCCCTTGTATGTGGGATAAGTGCCCTTATAAAAGAGACCCCAGGGAGCTCTTGTGCCCTTTCCTCCACGTGAGAAGACAGCCATCTATGAGGAAGTGTGTCTTACCAGACACAGGATCCGCCAGTGCCATGATCTTGGACTTTCCTACCTCCAAAACTGTGAGAAATAAGTGTTTGTTGTTTACAAGTAACCCAGTCTGTGGGATGTGGCAAAGCAGCATGAAAGAACTAAAACACATCCCAGGTTCTCATTCCAGACTCACCAAGTAAACTTTTGTTTACAATTAGACTTCTCATTCAGGCTAGCCTACAGAGAGAGAAACTTTGTCACACTAACAGAACTATTCAGGTTTATGTAGAGTTTAATTTTACTATAGATTGATAATTTGACATTCAGAATTATACTTTAGTCTCTGGAGAACCTAGTTATTCTAAGTTAACATCTTGTCATTTATTCAACTCAGACAGACTGACAAAAACCATATTCCTTGTCATGGGAGACTTGGGAACAAAATTTTGGACAGTTTTTAACTTATCATAGACATCTTGTTAGACAGCCAGTGGGTGTCTTTTGGAAATTCCTGGGTTATGCAACACTCGACTTTCTACCTTCAAAAGTTTGAAGTAGGCCTCCCATTTTTTTTAATTCAGTACACATTTTTGCCTCCTTCCAACTTCCTTTTCTCATTATGCTGCAAGTCATTCATTTTTTAATCATCCATACAGAATTAGTGGGCTAAGAAGCAGAGAACAATTCTTAGGTCACAACCTCAGTGCTTTTTTATTTGCTTGTAACTTTTAAGAAAAATGCTGAATTGGTAACCATAACCAGACACAAAATCAAGTGTGGCATATCTGAGCCTGGAAAAAGTGGGCCCGTTTAGGACAAGCATTTACTCAGAAGTTTTTGTAATCAGAGGCAGATTTACTGTGAAACTAATGAAGCTTAACTTAGGGCACCTCACTTAGATGAGGCTTTTGCAAGGCTCCAGGGGGTTCCCTTGCAATGTATTCATACAATCACTGGTTTTTCTAAAGCTTTGAAAACTTCTGTCTCTTCCCTCTCTCACTTGCTTTCCATCCCAAACCTCCTGGAGTCAGGTAGCAATGGAGTGCCCATTGGCATTTCAAAATCTGGCTAAAGGAAAGCTGGGTTAAAGATCTATTTACCTGGGTGGAATATATGTGTACTTCACAGTTTTTTTCATGTATGGTAAGTTGTTGCTGACTTACCAGGCATCACTGAAATCAACGTGTATATCCAGAGATCATAATGTGATACGAACATGTCCTGTGATTCCCAGCATAGGACATTTGTAAGTACAGAGAAGAAACTAGATTTGAAATGTATGAAGCAAAAAGCTAGTATGTGGAAAATTCTTCTAATCATCAAAGATGTAAATTCTAAGAAGATTCAGTTCTCCTTAGAAGTTAAGTTGTGTTTTTTTTTCTTATCCTATATGAAAGTTCATATTTGCATCGAACTTTGTATTTTAAATTTTGTATTCCTTTTATTAAAGAGAGCCCTCAACAATTGTTCCTTAAAATACAAAATAAAAGAAATACTTTGTTTTTATAATATTATAAGTCTTACATGCCATGTGCACAACACAAAGAAGACTCTTTTTTTCCAGGAATAAAAAATGTAGAAATATTCAGTTTATGTATTGATAAATTATACCAATATGAAGTTCAATCAATTGCACCTAATTTTCCCTAACTTCCTCTTCCAGATTACCTTTTTCAAAGAGAGTTTGTTTACTACAGGAAAGATTTAAAAAAAGAATCTCTTTGAATGTTCTCTAGAATTCCAGGCACTTCTACAAGGTAAAAAGTACATTGAGACATATTACTCATTTGAAGGTTGTCAGTGGTATAGGAGTCCCATTTGAGGGAAGTAAGGTAGCTGTCCTAAATGATTCCCTAAAATCATAAAAAATGAATGGAACCGTCAAAGTAGAAATGAATAATTAAAGTTGCACTCCAATTCTACATCTATGAAGATCAGGAGAACACAAATCGAGATAGCTATTAATGTTTATTCTCTCCAGGTAGAAGCCCAAATTGTGGGATAAAGTTTGATAATAAATCTAACAATTAGATATGTACTATTGAAACACAACAATCTATGGTATGTCTCTGTGAAGGGGTGATCACACAAATAAAATGCTAAGAGAGAACATACAGACTCCTTTTGAGAAAAAAAGAAAGAAGAGAGGAAAGAAAGAGTGTTGGGCCAGGAAAACAGAAGCAAGAAGGAAGGGAGAGAAAGGGGGAGTGAAGGAACAAGAGGAAGGAAGGCAGCGGCCCTGAGGACCTGTGGCTGCCTGCCATGGGTTACAGGTTTTTTTAATCCCTTAACATCATGTAATAGTCACAAACTCTGGGTGGTGATTATTATAATAACCATTTCACAGATTAAAAATTGAAGCATAGAGAATTAAAATAGCTTGCACAAAAACACAAGCCTGAATTCACACCAGATCTATCTTGATTTCAAAGTTTGTACTCTTTCCACTCTCAAGGCCCAGATAGGTCAGAATGAAACTGGAGGCGGAACTCCTATCTATACAGGGTTGGCTAGACTTTGTAACAGCAACAGCAACAACAACACTATTCATAACGTAGCACACATGTATAGAACTTACTGTGTGCAAGACAGAATTCTAAACACTTTCCGCACATTCCCTCATTTAATCCTCTTAACAACTGTTTGTGGAAAGTACTATCATCTCCATTTGACCAAGGAGGTCACTTGTAGCATGGAATTCTGCTCCCTAGGCTTCTCTACTACCTTGGCCCCGTTGGATAATCTAAACAAAATAATAGTAAGAATTCTTTATCTGTTGCAGCAAAGATGGGGTTAGGGAAGGGAATTAAAACTTGTCACACAAAAGAAGATAAATCCCCAAGAGACCTTCTTTTTTATACTTTGTTTTCTTTATCAATAAAGAAAATGTAAGCAATACTGATTATAACATAAGCACAAACTATTTGAAGTGTATGAAGAGTACATTTTCTCCCATACTCACTGTAATCCTACTCCTAAGCAGTTAAACTAACTCACATAAACATACACACATACTTAATTAACACTAGCTCATGGGCTTAACTTGGCTTCATTGATTCATGGTGCTATCTTATAAATAGTAGCCCACAGTATGCATATACTATAATTTATTTAAGCAAAGGTCAAAGGATTTCAATCTGTCCAAGCTTCGTGTATCAATGAAAGAAATTACCTCTACTTTGGAAAAACATAATCATAAGATTCTTCTAACTCCTTCACTTCACTCTTAGCAGATGCTCAGTGTTCTACTCAAGCGGTAGGTCTCTTAAATGTCCTCTATGTAACTGACTCATCAGATTAGCCAATGTTCTTCATTTCCCCAGTAACATATAACAAATAACGGCACACTAAATACTCAGAGCTGCTAAGCTACTTTCTTTGGGGTATCTTCTGTTTCCACTAGTTTCCAAGGGAAACTTATACCCAAATAAGTTTATGCCACTTTTTCATGTTATTATAATTATAACACAAATTAAAGAAATATTAAGTCCTAAATATAGCTATTGCCAAAAAAACTAAATTGAATTTTGGGGAAAATCTAATAAAGGTGAGTTACTAAAATAAAAGTGTTATGAAGTTAGATACAGAAGAAAACTATGAAAATGGCAAGAAACCTACAAAATTCTATAGGGATTTTGCACTCAGATTGCTTTGTACTTGCCTTTAAAACATTTAATTTAGTGCCAGAAATACATTTAAATATTACAGAAAAATATTTCCCTTTTTTAAAAGGACCACAGTTGAGCTCTTCCCTAGCCACAGTAAGGAGCTAAAGAGGTGTGGGGATATTTTATTGTACAAAGAATGCTTAAAAGGTAAAATTTGTTTTAGAGATTATATAATTGATAAAATTTTAGAAGGGGAAGCATCACATTAACTAATATGCACCCCATCTTCTTACCTCCCCTTCCAAACATGTGAAAAGAAATAAGTATGAAGAAAGAAATTGTGGCTTTTAAACTTCAATTATTAAAAAGAAAAAAGAAAAGCAAGAGACAAAGAGAGAAAAACAATCAAAAAATAAATATAAAAGTGTAAATAAATGTTCAAAGCATAGATGCAACTATATATGTTATTAAAATGCCAATGGTGCAATTTATGTGAAATTTCTTTTTAATAAAGTGTATGTAGATGGCAAATGAATTCTTTTTTAGACTTAAATTACTAAGAAAGCTTCTGTAATCTTTGTTAGAAAAAAAGCTACATGTCTACAAAGAAATACTAGTCTTTCCAGGAAAAAAAAGTAAGTAAATTAAAAAGGTAGAATATTTGTAATTTCCATTCTAAGATTTATAAATATTAGAATAAAACCCAAAACATTTCTATTTATTTGTCCTAAAACATATCCTATCAATAATTCAGAGAATAAAATGTTAAGTAGCAATCCTGACTCTTAATAGAAAGCAACAAATTTATTTTTAAAAAAATTTTTTTAATATTTATTTATTTTTGAGAGAGATAGAGAGAGCATGAGCTGGGAAGGGGCAGAGAGAGAGAGGGAGACATAGAACTGGTAAGAATCAGAAGCAGGCTCCAGGCTCTGAATGGTCAGCACAGAGCCTGACGTGGAGCTCAAGCCCACGAAACATGAGATTGTGACCTGAGCTGAAGTTTGACGGTTAACTGACTGAGCTAGCTGGGTACCCCAAAAGCAACAAATTTCTAATAAATTCTGTTACTTAAAGTATTTAGAAAACATTTACAGATTTCATGATAATCAACATTTATTAATTTGCTTACTAAAGAGCATAAAATTATAATACTCTTTTATTGTTTGATACCAGGAGTTACCATACATACATGGGTATTTAATATATACATAAATTATATTTCATAGACTGTAGGATAATTTTTACATTTAAATATTTATGAAATGTTGAAGTATCTTACCCTACTAATATAAATATTTGATGGAATTTTTTTCTCATTCTTAAATAAATGTGAAAAAATGTTTGCAATTGCACATATTACAAACTGCATTTTAGTACCAAGGAAATCTGGAATTAAAATCATCAATAAAATGGGGCACCTGGGTAGCTCAGTCGGTTAAGTGTCTGACTTCAGCTCAGGTCATGATCTCATGGTTTATCAGTTTGAGCTCCACGTCTGGCTCTATGCTGACAGCTTGGAGCCTGGAGCCTGCGTTGGATTATGTGTCTCCTTCTCTCTTTCTGCCCCTCCTGTGCCCACACCCTGTCTCTTTCTCTCAGAAATGAATAAACTCCAAAATATTTTTTTAATCATCATTAAAGCATACACTTACCAAAAACAAAACAAAAAGGATCCTTTAGGAAGGCAAAATAACAATGTAAAATCTTAATAAATAACCATCAAAAAAAAAGTTAACATATTTGAGTTTTCTCTGAAAAGTTACCAGGGACTACCAGAACCCTGGAAGGTCCTTCAAATTACTTATACAAAAGTAATATTTAATCATTTACACAGTTGTGCAATCATCGACTTCAGTGTTAGTGTGTAAAAAGAAACAAACCAAAAAAATGGGGAAAACACAAAATAATAAAGAGTTTAAAGGTAGTCCAAAAATTTAAGGTCAGATAGTAATAATCCTTTCTCCATATAAGCACATCTGGATTTAATACTATTCCGCTTGTACCATATCCTTTTTCCCTCCTGCAGCATTTCAAGCCAAGAACATGGAAAGAATTTACTGAATCAGCATTCTGGGAAAACTCCTAGTAGTTTAGCTAATAATATATAGCTTTCATTACAAAAGAAACCCTTTGCATCTAATTTCATTCTTGAAATTATAAGATTTAATGGAAACATACTTGATTCTCAGCAGGATTAACCATACCTATCATTCTCACAACATGAAGTACTTGAATACTATCTCTAATCCATTTCACACAGACCCTTAAAAGTTCTCTCTTTTCATTAAAAAAAGATTGAAGTCTTTAACATGGATATAAAAATTTCTAGTAAAACACTATAGATTGAATATATGCATTTATCACCAATCCCTCTTGAAACACTACTACTCTTATAATGAAGGAATTAATAAAACTCTACTATATAAAGACAATGAGAATGAGAGAGTATATCTCAGAAAACAAGAGATTCAACAAAATTTTAGAAGCAAGAGAGCTAATAGATCAAACTGCACAGAACAGAGAAAGATATTACTTAGGAGGACAAAAGTATGGAAGCCAAGAAATTAGAAATGCACATCTCAAGATCCTGGAAAGTCTCAAGATTAAGAGGTATCAACGGTTCAAGAATTAGAGCTATCACTGAAACCAGAAATACTGTATAGTTTCAGAAGCTTTGGTTGAAGGTCTTTATAGGGTGCAGTTGGCCCCTAGATCATGTAGGAACAGCCACACAATTCTGCACCTGGGAAAGACTGGCCATTTACTCTCTAGTGAGGTGGACTGAATGCCTCTTGACTCAACACTCTAGGCATAGCTAAAAGAGAGGTACCAGAGCCCACCTTGGAAACTGAGCAAAAGATTATGTATGCAGAGTAATATCCACTGGGGATCTTTGGTTTATATCTCTTGGTTCATATCACCAGGGTAAAAATTGAGGATATTCCCTTAGAAGAAACTGACTAGGATAAAAGAAAAGGTCGATAGATACTGATTATCGTGGATCCTTAAATGAAATGACCAATCCCTGACTGATCAGTGAAATCCAGTAGTCAATAAGTATTCCCCTTGCTAGAGACTTTGCAGTCAGAATTTTAGGGTTTCACTCTGAAATATAAAAACAAAAAACAAAAAACTAAGAATCACATGACACTTGTGGTAAAACTATATTATTAAGTGCAGGTATGAAAACAAGTAACCAGAGACAATAGAGATTATGCTGAGATCAAAAGAAACCTTCAAATATATTATAATTTGTAATATTTTATACATATGTTATATAAATAGTTTATAATTTATATATACATATATACACACAGATAATTATGTATATTACATTTATTAACCAATATATTTAAAATACAATGTAAATAACATATACAGTCTATTTAAAAAAAATATTCCAGAAAAAAAGATTTCTTAGATATTACAAAATATGATTACAGTGATAATTTAAATTCAGCAAATTTGTTACAATCTCCCAAAAGGCCTTTTTAAGACATGTGATGGAAATAAAAGAGAAGAAATAAGAACATCTGTGGCAGTCTACAATATTCAACATCACATTACAAGGAATTCCAGTTTGAAAAAAGAAAACATATAGGGTAAACATTCTCAAAGAAATAGCAGTTTTTTCAGACCTGAAGGGCATGAACAACTGAGTTTAAAGAGTCCACTGAATGTCAACTAAAATAGATGAATATTGCCCTCACTAAGCAAAATTATCAAAATTTTGAGAACTCCAGAAGTAATTAAAAGCTTTTTAAAAGCATTGAAGAAAAAAAAATTAATGCAAAGACTGGGAATCCAAATGTCACCTAACTTCTACCTTCTTAATGACAACTTTGGAAGCCTAAATATAAGAAAGTCTTTAAAATTCTGAGGCTAAATTATTTCCAATCCAATATTCTATACGCAGCCAGATTATCAATCAAGTTTCAGTGAAGTACAAAGACATATTCAAATATACAAGCTCTCAAATTTTTAATCCAGTATACCATGTTTTAATAAACTACTAGATAATATGAGTACCACCAAAATTAGAGAGTAAACCAAGAAGACAGAAAGTGGAAGATGAAACATACAGAGAATCAAATAGAAGAAAGAGGCAAAGGAAAAATTCTAGAAGGAGAGCAGTGTTGCATGACTATTTGGATTGGAGTACAAGGAGTGAGGACTCCAAGATGGACACCTTCAGGAAAAGAACTGATAAATTATTTATAGATTTAAATGTATTGGAAGATTTATAGTTACAATGGAGAGTTTATGAGTGGATTGCTAACAGGTCTATTAAAAACTAACACAATTTAAAATGATGTAAAACTTCATTTTAGAGAGTTTCATAAGAAAGCCAAAGAAATTTTAGTGTACTATATAACCAGCCAAATTATGCTTATATAGCCATTATAATATAGGCACAGCAAATTTACTCTAAGATTTTCATACAATTCCATCAGGAGAATGGAAGAAAGAAAAGTATATGTGAGAGGAAGTTATACAAAAAAAAAAAAAAGTCAAGAAAAACATCCATAAGTAAAAATAATTATGAAACTCCAGTAGTAGCATGCTATTCCAAAAAGTAAATAACAGAAAAATTCTTGCTTCTTGGAAACAGAATCTCAGGATGAAAAAGGGTGAGAAAGTGGATGATTATGTTTGCTGTAAGTCTTAAAGTGCTTTTCATTTTTACTTTTTAAAATATCTACAAGGTTACTTTGATGAATATTAAGAAGCTAAAAAAAATCTAAGTGTACATGAGAATAGGACTGCTCTGTCATGAGTGGGGGCCCGTGCCACTGTTCATAATCCTATTTTAGCTGAAAAGCAGCCCTGCCCTGAGAATCCCATTTTCCCTACTCCCCCCAGGAGTAAAGGCAATTTTATGTCTAATCTCCCTTACACCTGATTTTTTTTAAAGGAGAAAAGTCAGTGTCACAGGCTTCTGGGGCCTATCCAATCACCAATCAAGATGAAAATATCTAGGGACATAAAAGGGACAGCAAAGAGCAGTTTGGTGTGAAATTCACTATTGAAGTCCAGTCCAATGTAAAGAACAGGAGGAAGATACAAGTAAGGAGAAACAACCAGATTTTCAAGTTAGAAAGTTAGAGATTTAATAAGTATTCCTAACAAATCATCAACTTCACCCCCTCTACCCCCCACACACAGAAAACAAATTGAAAGGAGATGCACATCTAAGGCAAAGTAAATAGCAAATTTGATAAGAACATGTTTGAGACAGTAAAGCCTAAATCAACACTTTGAACTGTATCTGTTCATTCACCATGCTTTTCCTGCATGATTTGTGTAAAACGTCAACTAACAAAAAAAATCCTGATCTCATTTAAGCATGAGTAATCTTCAAAAAGCAACCAAAAGAAAGCTAGGAATAGATAATGAAAGCAAAAGGTATACAAAAAAACTAAATCACAAAATTTCTCCTTGTTTTTCCAGTCCCAATTAAAGTACAACAGGGTGGCTCAGTCCGTTAAGCATCTGACTCTTGATTTCGGCTCAGGTCATGATCTCACGGTTTTGTGAGTTCAAGTCCCACATAGGGTTCTGTGCGACAGTGCAGAGCGTGCTTGGGACTCTCTCTCTCCCTCATTCTTTCTGTCCCTCCCTCTGCCTTCTCTCTCTCTCTCAAAATAAATAAATTAAAAATAAAGTATAACAGGGAACAATGGTCAGGGAAGAGATATAGAGTTTCAAAGATGAAATTGCAAGAATACCGAAAGAAATAAAGAATAAAACTGTTATAGCTCAGTAAAAAAAAAAAAAAAAAAATGAAAGAGCACTGCAAAAACATCATCAAGAAGAAAGCCAGGCATTAATCAACTTAAAATAAAATGACTGAAATCCAGGAAGAAACATCATGGGGTGGCCAGAGGAAACACAATTAAATAAAACGGAAAATAACAAAGATTGGGGGGAAAATAGATTGTCTTTTTCTGGAAAATGACATCAAAGGAGATCCAAAATATGCATGTTAGTTTTTCTTGAGAAAAAAGAACTCATCAAATGAAAATTATCAAAGGTATTTTACAGGAGAATCTCCCCGAAATATGAGCATATCATATCCTAGGAAGAAACTGGCACAAAATGATCAATCCCAAGATATGCCCTGGTGAATTTATTGAACTTTCATTATAAGGAAAGAATCATATAGATCTTCAGTTAGATACAGCACAGCCCAAGTAAGACGGAAATAAACAGACTGTCTCAGACATCCACAGCAGTACTCTAGGCAGGCAGAGAGTGAAGCGCAGTCTCCAAAGTTCTGAGGAAAAGACGATAGGACCCAAAGACTCTCTGTCTGGCCAGGTTTTCTTTGCCAATAAAGAAAACGGATGCTTTCAAGTAGACACGCCTTCAGAGATTACAGGACCCATGAGCTTTGTTTGCAAAACTACTGGCCAATGAAATCCAGCCAAGAAAGAATGAAGTGAAATAAAGAAACCAAGAGAGACAAAGCTAAATGGAGGGATGCTTAAAAATCAGTTTAAATATTGAACTAGGGCTAAACATGTGTGGAAGGTATACAGATACCAGAGAATAAAAATGAAATAATAAGCTATTTTGGGTTCAAAGTTTGAAATTATCCTGGAGACTGGGTGTAGCTAATGCAGCAATATAGATAAAATTATCAAACTCCCTGAGATTCTTCAACTGAAACAATATTTAATGCTGTCCCATGGCATCCATGTTTCTACCAAATGGAAGCTGTAACAGATTACCTTTTAGACAGACATCTACAAGACAATGATCCCCCATCCTATATTCTGGTCTCCTGGGTCTTTATAGCTATACAACTCTCTTTCTCCTATGTGGCCCTATTTCACAGCCAGAGCTGACTGAATGGGACTGCATAATTAACACCAGTTAAACCACCTCTCACCTGTGGGCTGGGATTGTGACAGACACTGTAGCTGAATATACGTCATACCAGACATAGACACTGTAGCTGAATATACGTCATACCAGAACTGGCACTGTGGCCAAATAGAATTCTGGTCTATAGAGGGAACTGAATGAAACAGATACACAGATATGGAAGATCAACTTAGTTGAAAACAGAGAATGGCTTGTTTGTTTCCTTCTGAAAGCCCAGTACACTTCCTGCCATACGCTTCTATGAGATATCAGTGTACTTTTAATAATTTCTCTTTTATTAAGCTTTTCTGGATGGGTTTTGCTGATTTTCAGCCAAAATAGTCTTTAAAACAGTACAAAATAGTATGAGAAATGAAGTTACAATGAACAAATCCATATTTTTTAAAAATTCATGCAAAACTAGATAAATTGGAGTACAGGTTGAGGAGCAGTGATGATTCCTCTACCAAGGAATACGAAGCCAGCAGTTTCTGTTTCCAGAAACAAAGTAGTGCAGCTATCATCTGCTCTCCCTGACAAATGCACACTACATTTCCACAAAAAAGTGAGGCTTTAAAGAATGTCATAGTCGATTTAAAGAATCAGAGTACACAGATTACACTTGTAAAACATACAGCAACAGAAGCAAGTTTGAGAAAAGAATTTCCTGTCTAGTGACAGAGAAGAAAATGGGACTAGCACCTTAAAATTACCATGTTCCAGATAGAGAAATTATTCACCTTGCCAAAACCTAGCATCCAAATTATTTGAATAATGATATAGCTGTAATTTAGGCTGATATCCTGATAGGGGCAGGAGGGGTAAGGTGCAGTATCCTAACATTCAGAAAGGTAGTATGTGCATTAACTGGAGAGTTAGAATGGAATCATTACCCGTGGGCCCCTTCAAGGAATACCCCCACTATATGCCATATTCTAGCTCCAACCTAACAAATCCATTAGAGCTAAACTGGAATTCATGCATCAGGAGGGACACACTTGAGTAGATTTTAAAAAATGTGCCCTGCTGGTCACTGTTTTTCTTCTAGGCTGTAAGACTAAGGCCATTAGCAGATAAATATGGAGTCCCATAATCCCAGGAAGGGTGTTGATAAGAATGATAAACCCAACTGTGACCATGCAGCCAAGCAAATACTCAGAGCACCATGAAGCATCAAGTTTTCTGTCTTGCTTTACTGCCAACAGAGCTCTCCTAAACCAAACAATATCAACAAGAATTTCATCAAAGTCTACAAGAAGGTTAATTCCAGAAAACAAAACAAAACCTCTCTGCCTAGTCAAGAGAACATGAATGACTGAAACCAAGATAGGAAATTTAACACTAACATGGGTTTTTTTTGTTTGTTTTCTTGCTGTTGTGTTTTTTTAGATGAAACTATTAAGGATGCTGGTACACTCAGACCAGATTCCTGCAGACTATGGACAGAACCCTGTAGGGATTCTACCAACACTCCCTTCAAAGTGGCTCTGAAGGACATCTGCACCAGTGGGGCAGCTAGAATTGGAACTTATTCTGCTGCAAAGAAAATCAGTCAACAGACTCAACACCCGATGAGGTAAACTAGTGGGCCCCTCTACCTCAGATTCGAGCATGCCTTCTCTTGGGTCCTAAAGGTATTCCCAAGGAAGAACATTTTGATATCACTATGTGATGACCCACCACACAAAGCCACATTAAGTAAACTATACTATATGTTCCATTCTATTTTATCCCTGACAGTGTCAAAATTTTAAATTTTTGTCAAGATAAATGCTAAAACCAGAGAAATGTTTTCAGTGCCATCTCATGGAGGGACTGATCAATACCTTTTCGAGTTGATTCTCCACCAGTCATTTTAGTCATATTAGAGACTTGATCTTCTTGTGGCAGCCGTTGGCCACAGGGGGTTCAAAACACAAAAGGCCAGCGGCAGCAAAAGCATAGAGTAATGACAGAAGACAGTCAGAACTTTGGTGCCTCACAGAGAGGAAAGCTGTTCGCAGGGAATGAGTAATCAAGAGCAAGCATTCTTCAGAGTGTCTTGGAGAGAAATGAAAACTCCTTGTAAGGCAGTGATAAAAACCCAAATTCAAATGAATGCCGAGCAAAGACACAGGCAAAGAAATCTTATGCAAATTGCAGTTGCAGCATAACATCCTAGAGCAGACTGACATAGGACTAAAATATCATGGAACAAGAACAGGAGGGGGCACGGAAGATGGTCAGCAGAACCTGGAAGGAGAAACATGAAAATTAAACATGAACAAACCACTCCTTTGTTCACACTGTCTGATGATTTTTAGCAATTCTATTACGAGACAAAAATGAAAGTCTATGACAGCACCCAATGCTGAGAATCCACAAATTTAGAATATAAATTAAACAAGTTCACAGTTCAGTGCCACTACATGCAGCTCTTGTTGCAAGCAGTAGAAAATATTCTTTTTATTGTTTTATAAAATACTGACTTTAACAATCCCTCCATATATTCATCAATGTTCTGACCCCTATGGAGACAAAACAGGTGAGCAAATAAATTTGGTTTTTAACAAGGCTTGCTGTCAGGATAGGCAATAGATCACTTGAAAACATAAAATTTCCATTAGAAATGGATCTTTGCTTAGATAAATATGCACAATAACACTGCTCTGGATTTTCTAACCAATTCAGTAAAACAAAATAAAACAAAACAAAAGGCTGTCTGATATGTTGATATATTGATATATCTGATGTATTTCTAGTATATAAATACTAGAAAGGAAGAGACAATGTTATTATTTGTAGGAAAAGCTGCTGGAAAACGCTAATGCAACATTTCAGGGGTATAATTTGGCAATATGTTAAAAACCTTTAAGATATGCATTGTCTTTGATACAATCATTCTAGTTGAAGAAATTTACTCAAGTAGCTAACCAGAGATGTGAGCAAACATTTGTGTGAAAGATATTTATCACAGCTTTCTTCCCTGGTTTAAAATAAAAATGGAAACACCTTTTGTGGCCTAAACCATGGAATTAGGCAAATAATCTATAGTAAATTTATAAAATGAAATAAAAGATATCACAATATAATCAATTATGTGGACTCAATTTATCTGATTACAAATCAGCTGGGAAAAGCAGCTAGTCATGGGCCCTGAGTATCACTGCAAGTCTTCATTCAGTGCACCCAGCTACAAGTTCTGACCTCTTCCGAACTGATACTGTTTCGACAGCTGGACACATAGGCAATTAAGTAGGTTAAGACAACCAGGACACCCCTGTGGCTCAGTTGGTTAAGCCTCTGACTTCGCCTCAGGTCATGACCTCATGATTTGCCAGTCGGAGTGCCACGTCAGGCTCTGTGTTGACAGCTTGGGAGCCACTTCCGATCCACTCTCTGTCTCTCTCTCTCTCTGCCCCTTCCCCGCTCACGTGCATATGCATTCTCTCTCTCTCAAAAATAAATAAACATTTAAAAAATATAAAAATAAAATCTCTAAAATGGTAGGTCAAGACAACCACAGCATGAAAACTATGAGACTGTTCAAGAGGTACTTGCTTATTGCTTGCTACAGTAAATGGAGTCCTTCACTCTGGGTTCCCAAAATACAGTGCAAATTACTGTGTGCAGAGCTATCATCCAGGCCATTAAATCACCCCATAAGACTTAGAGTCAGGACAACTGGCATTATCATGCAAATGCTCCTACTGTTTGCTGTGCTCAAAGTAAGATGCTGTCTTGTTTGGACACACTGAGTATCATAGTCTACTTTCAGCACCTCTGTTATGAGGGGTGAGGTTTTCCTTAACCAGCCCCTTGCTTTTTCGTCTACCAGTTTTGTGTTGCTTCATTTCTTCGTGACCTGACTTATGTTATTTAATATAATACTGTGATAATTAATATTCATTCTAGAGGGGTGATAATAATGTGTATTTGAGGTTTGATTAAGTAAGATAATACATATACACGACTTACAACAGTGCCAGGCATGTGAAAGTATCCAATAAGCATTTAGCAATCATCATCATTATTGTCAACTTCATCCACATTATCATCATTAGAATGACCCAATACAATCATATTTGGTAAATGCCAGAAAATGTGTTATATATTCTAAGTAAAAGAGCAAATTATAAAACTGATCACAATGGGGGAATGTGAACAATTGCTGAATTTGAGTTAAGAGTATACTAGAGCATACTAATCTTACAAATTATGGGTTTAAAATTATATTAACATAAAAAATTACCTCAAAAACTAGGTATAATAAATACCCATCTGAATTTATCTATATGTAATGTAGTCATATATGTGTGTGCATGTGTATAAACACACACATATCATATGCACACTCATAAACACACAAGTAGAAAAACATAGGCTATCTCATTGATCAAAACCAGTTTACACTGGATGATGTGATATGAAACAACTATTTTTTTTGCATTATCTCAGTATTTTCCAAATTTGTAAACAGACATGAATCACATTCATAATAGGAAAAAGAGAGTATTTAAAAAAGAAAATTCAGGGGCACCTGGTTGCCTCAGTTGGTTAAGTGTCTGACTTAGCTCAGGTCATGATCTCCCAGTTTGTGAGTTTGAGCCCCGTGTCAGGCTCTGTGCTGACAGCTCAGAACTTGGAGCCTGCTTCTGTATCTCCCCTTTCTCTTGTCCCTCCCCCACTCATGCTCTGTCTCGCTCGCTTGTTCTTAAAAATAAACGTTAAAAATTGTTTTTTAAAAAGAAAATTTTAAACACTTTTCATAAGAAGTTTTATATAAATAATGGCTTCAAAATACAACTCAGCCTCTATGTCCTATCTTTAAATGAAGAAACTAAAGTAAGGTGCTTCAAGTAATATTCATTTCATGAGGAAGTTGGACAATTACACATTCAGAAATTCATGAAGTTAAACTGAAAAAATACATCACAGTGTCTGAAGTTCTGAGTTCCAACCAAGCTTGGACCCCAGTTAGTTTACCACACCCTTAGCCTTAAATACCCATGGAAGTGAAGGAGACTGTGCCTTGTAAATCGAATTCCAGGCTTCACCTGACCAGATGAAAGCATGTTCAAGTTACACAGAGCAACTCTAATTATAAATTAACTCACTGATCAGAGGAGCAAATCTGGCACTGAGTGGGAAGATCAGAATAGATAAAATTCTAGTCGTGCCTGTTCAAAACAAAGGGAGAATAAAAGAATCATCAGAAGTGAGGAAAAAAGAATAAAGCCTGAGTTGGCAAAATCTCAACAAGCAAATTTAGGTTCCAAAGGAGTCTCTGTTGCCTGGTTCAGTTTTCTGATCCACAGCACAGATCTTCAAGGACTCCCTGGAGTGAAAAGAATAATCTCTTTCATGAAAACTTTGCTGAATGTTTGTTTGTTTTCTTCAAATGAGAAGGCTAACAAAAATGACTGTCATTCTCCCAAGTAACGCAGAAAGTACCAATATCCACGTTTCTACAGAAAAATTAATATTCTCTTATAAACAATACAAGCACACTCTACCATATGAATATATTTGAATACTTTTTGACGTTTTTTCCATACTGATCTGTTCTGCTATAAGAGCCGAATAAGTATTTAACAGAACTTCAGAGAATAAACTTGTTCATAAAGAAAAAAAGTATCAATTACAAAAGTAATTCTGATAAATAAGGAAAAGCTTTCTACATAGAGTGATAGATGAAAAAGTAAGCATTTAGTGGAATTCTAAATGTCTCAAAGAAAACATAGTATTGGATCACAGCAGAAGAGATATATCATTCCAATGCTTTCACTACAAATAATGAAATATCAAGAGAAAAATGCCATAAGCAAGAAGTCAATTCCTCATCTTTCCTAAGTGCCCAAATAGCTGGTTCCATGGTTGGCTACTTCAGTAACCCAGTATAGAGAGAACTCTACATAGACCTCTCTGCTCTCACTCATGGATCCTCATTTTTGCCACTTTTCCAAACCACACATTCCTAGATAATGTCCAAGGGCTGCAAGGGCCAGCATGATGTCTTGGGTCCCTTTTCCAGAAGGCCCTCAGGATATATCCTGTTACATCCTACTGTCCGAGGTTTTATCCCACTCCCACGCCTAAAGCAGCTTCTGCCAAAGGCGAAGAAGTTATGACTGGCTTAGGCTAATAGACATTCAAACTTTGGGATACACAATAATGAGTAAAACAGAGATTTTGCTGACAAAGAAAGGTGATGATTGTGAGATAGGCAAGTAGCAGTGTGTGTCCCAGGAGACTTCCAGATAGTGTAAGCCAAAACCTAAATTCCTTACCACCCCATGTAAACCCCCATCCACATTTTTAGCACTTCAAGTACATTCTTCCACAAACCTTATATTCATTCTCTGCAGCTTTACCTGCTATTTTCTGAAGAAGTCGAGCATTTATATTCATTGTACCTTTGAAAATTCAGTCCCATCATCTTCATGAAATTTCTGTCTACTTTTTTCCAATCATAATTATCTTCTGAAGTCTAGTTCAAAGAGCAACATCATCTGATCCCCTACAGCGGAATGAATCCCTCCCTTCTCTAGCCTTCCATACTTTGGAACTTCTCTTATTAGCACTTAGGCCTTCTGCTTTGTACCACTCATATGTATCTTACCCCACTGAATTAAAGCACTCTTCAAAACAGAAATGGTATCATACACAAAAATGAATTCAAAATGGATGAAAGACCTAAATATGAGACAGGAAACCATCAAAATCCTACAGAAGAAAACAGGCAGCAACCTCTTTCACCTCAGCCACAGCAACTTCTTATTTGACAGTCTTTGAAGGCAAGGGAAATAATAGCAAAAATGAACTATTGGGACCTCATCAAGATAAAAACCTTCTGCACAGAAAAGGAAACAATAAACAAAACTAAAAGCCAACCAATGTAATGGGAGAAGATATGTGCAAATGACATATCAGATAAAGGGTTAGTATCCAAAATCTATAACGAACTTACCAAACTCAACACCCCAAAACCAAATAATCTAATTATGAAACAGGCAGAAGACATGAATAGACACTTTTCCAAAGAAGATATCCAGATGGTTAACAGACACATGAAAAGATGCTCAACATCCATTTTCATGAGGGAAAAACAAATCAAAACCACAATGAGATAGTACTTCATGCCTGTCAGAATATCTAAAATTAACGACTCAGAAAACAACAAATGTTGGGAAGTATGTGGAGAAAAAGGAACACTTTTTCACTGTTGCTGGGACTGCAAACTGGTTCAGCCACTCTGGAAAACAGTACGCAGTTTCCACAAAAAACTAAAAATAGAGCTACTCTATGATCTAGCAATTGCACTAGCAAGTATTTATTCAAAGGATACCAAAATGCTGATTGGAAGGGGCACATGCACACCAATGTACATAGCAGCACTATCAGCAGTAGCCAAATTATGGAAAAAGCTCAAATGACCATGAACTAATGAATGGCTAAAAAAACTCAGTGAACAAAAAGAATGAAATCTTGCCACTTTTGCAGAAACATGGATGGGACTGGAATGTATTATGTTAAGTGAAATAAACCAGTCAGAGAAAGACAAATACCATATGATTTCGCTTATATATGGAATTTAAGAAACAAAAAAGATGAACATAGGGGAAGGGAAGGAAAAATAAGATAAAAACAAAGAGGGAGACAAACCATAGGAGACTCTTAAATACAGAGAACAAACTGAGGGAGGGTTGCTGGAAGAGTGTTGGGTGGAGGGATGGGCTGAATGGGTGATGGGCATTAAGGAGGGCACTGGTGTTATATGTAAGTGATGAATCACTAAATTCTACTCCTGAAACCATTATTACATTATATGTTAACTAACTTGGATTTAAATTAAAAAAAATTAAAATGCTAAGATAGAATGGTATCTTTTGGTTGTCTATTTTTGGAGAAATACATTTACATTTTTAAAACACCTACTAGATTCACAATAGTATTCTATGTCATGTGAATCTTTGGGATGCTTTTGCTAAGAGGCATAAAGCATGAGCTTACATGATTTGCCAGAGTCCAGCTCCAGCAGATCCAGTGTTCCCTGAAGGATGGGCAGTGTTGGCGAGAGAGGGATGAGAGAGCCATGAAATTCTTTCTGATCACCAGGCAGGTATCTCTGCACTGACTGAGACTCAGCTTTATTTATGGTTAAGTGTATGGGGAACAGCACAGAAGTGGCATTTGCCTTAGACAATGATTTCTGATGATAAATTTGTTTGATATGTAAAAATTTCCAGGACATAGATTTGTAGAAGACTCATACATAACCTCTATCAATAGTGATTGATGTAGGTGATTTAGATGCTTATCATATGGGAAAGGAAGGTATCTTTAGCATTCAAATACAAGGCAATGTTCTTAGCATAGCAAAGGCAAAAGTTAGTTCTTTGTGAGCAGGGGTCGATAGCCTGTTTGCTTAAGGGGAAGTATAAGAAAAACAGGATTATCAGGAAATGCAATGTTTTCTCCCATAATCACAAAAGAAGTTCCTACAACAAGTTCCTTCATAAGGTGCAATCAGCATATTAGGGCCAGAATAAGGGGACAAGTCACTCCTGATACCAATCAACAAGGTGCCTTGGGGGGGGCCAGTGCTCAAGCAAAAACAATTGAGTGAGGGTAGATATCGGTCATCATCTGACACCAAGTGGCCTTGCAAACCTGTCTTAACCTCACAAGGAGTATTCTCAACTGATGAGCTCAGAATGGCTCCCAACAATGATTCATCAGATCCTGCTCTGACTGTCTTTTCCCATTTATCAAGTTTTATTAAGTTTTTGTCTTCTTTGTGTTTAACAATCCCTCTCCTTATTTAATAATACAACCTTCAAAGTAAGTATCAGTTGAGTCAAATATTGCAAACTCAAAGAGATAATAATAGAGCAAAAATCTACATCTCTCCAATCAAATGAGAATCTTGTTTTAAAAGTTCTCTGAAAAAGAGACACCATACTCACCTCAGTAAGTCTTGTTTAATAATTGCTAATCAGATAACTTTTCCTTTGATCTGTTCTAAAATATAATGCTACTTCTTGAAAATTTTATGCTACAAACTTATCTTGTTTGAAATAGAGATAATACCAGAATCTTTGAATCTATATTAACCATGATTAGGGTTTGTTTGTTTTTTGTTTGTTGGATTGGTTTGGTTACCCAACATCTAAAAATTCTGGCTTGTTTGTAGTATTCTCCAACTTATGAATCTTAATAAGAGGCACAGTGTATCTTTCCCTACAGAAGCAAAAAGAGCCAGGAGCTCAGGACATTAAACTGCCTCCAGATGGAGCATAGGTATGTGACATAGGCTGGAAATGTGATTCAGCAGCTGGTGATACAGGAGAGACTCCATTCCGAAATGGCAACAGTGGCAGTGGGGACACCACTGTGACCAGTGTTCTGGGAGGCCTTGTAAGCTATGGTGTCCAGTGTTCAGAGGTGTCAGCAGTGGGGTCCTCACAAGACTGTTTCTGATGGCCTACTCTCTCTCCTCATTCCTGTTATTTCCCAAGCCTTTTCTCCAGCATTCTCAGAGAAATTCTGTAAGCTGCCCAGTATCCATCCAAACTTCCCTTATGGGTCAGTCTCTGTTACTTATGGATACGAACCATAACCCGTATTTTATCTAACACTACAGATATATATGCACAGACTTGTATGGTACTTAGTCTCAAATTGCTTTTGAATCATTATTTCACTGGTACTTAAAATTTAAAAGAAGGTGTTTTGATTTTTTGTTTTGGGGGGTTTTCTCAAGGGATCATTTCTTTTTATTTCTTATTTACAAGGCTGGGGGGGAACGTTTTGATGGTGAATTTTGTCTAAAACTTTTCTACATCCCTTTAAAGTCTGAAATTCAGAAATGGACATAGAGCTCAGGTGAAGTTCTGTGAGTGCTACAGATACGGTGTAATTGTCACTGACCTTCAAACATTCCATATAAACCAAACAGGTAAAGATATTTTTTGTGCTTGAAAGGCCAACTGATTTTCTCTCGGCTAGCTTTTAAACAAGCATGGCATTGCATTTACTGAATAGTAATAAATTTCAATAATGTACAAGACACAATATTCTGTTCTAAATATTCTACATGCAGCTTTGTGGGGGATAGTTTTTGTTTTTGTGCCAAATGCAGAGTGTGAAGTCTTTACTTTTTGACCTTCTGCCTAAAGCACCTCAAAGAGCAACAAATACCAGAGAAAATAAGTCTGTTTTGAATTCAGTGGAACACTGGAACTTCAAAAGAGTTCTGCAGCTGCTCTCAGAATAAGCACCTTGCTGAATTGGTTTGAACTAAGAGTTTCAATTTATCACGGTTGTACACAAATAAATACATTTTATTTGTCCTATCAAACTTATATGAGAAACTAATAAATTATGATTGTAAAAAATGAAGAGATTATTGTCCATCTGGACTATCTCTTGAGTTTGGTGGCTCTATCTCAGACACTGTTGCCAACTCTCCCTTGCCTCTCTCTACAGGCTCCACCCCCCCCCCCACTTCATCCATTTCTGCCCTTCACTGCCTGCTCTGTGGCCTGAGAAACTAACTTTAAGATGGCATCTCCTGAGCTTTCTTGCTGGCCCAGCTTCATTCAGGACAATGGAATTCATGAGCAAGAGATCAGAAGGCTCTGGGAGAGAGAAGTGGTGGTATTTCTCCCCTGTTCTCTGCTCTAGAGGCCCACCTCTTAAAGGTACACACTTTCCTCCATAATTACAGCTCCCGCTGGGTGACCTCTCCTCAGTAGTTCCAGCTTTCACTGAACTCTAATAAACTCCATTTCCTCTCTTCGTCCCTTTGGCCCTAGGAATGAGGAAGGCTTTTCATTCTACTCTCTGTGGTTACCTCACCATTCCCTGTTCATTCTCTTAACCCAACCCACATCTGGCAAGTGGTTTCTTAACTAAGTCCCTTTGCTTGAATCACCAGGGCTATAGTCTAGTTTCTGTGAAAACATTGCCAGGTTATAGGATGGAACTGCCTGATGCATTTAACATTAACCAAAGTCTAATTTTTATCCTTTCAGCAAGGTTCCTGTCTTAGGAATCTAGATCCATGGCCACAGAGCTCGGGAAGACATGACAAAATCCAGAGTCCTAATTTGTTAAGATGCAATAATATATATTGTTGTCAGGAGGACTGGGAGCCTGAGTCTTCCTGACAGTTTGCTTTTTTTTTACTGTAGCATTTGCACAAGAAACTAGCTTACTGTCAAATATTCAAAAGTATGCTTGGTAAGTCTTGGTAAGTCTAGATTCAGTTAAGTTGAATATATTATTCAAATATTTTATGACATCAGACTAACATAGCCTGCGCCTCTTCTGTTGCCTTTATGACTTCTCTGAAGCCATAATAGGCCACAGCAGTCTATCCTTAAAAAGTATCTCAATCTACACTGACAAAATATCTTGCTCTGACTCTTTTACTGAGTTTTCAAAGCAGCAGCTACATTCCCCACCCCACCCAAACTCCTTCCATATACACAGTTCTGATCAGTACGTTTCTTCTTTTAGAATATTTTTTCATTTATACAGTCAAGTCTTATAGGACTAAGGACCATTATGTCTCTATAAAATGATTTTAGTTCATCCATGCTTTCCATAAATATATGCTGTCTTTGATACATCTGGCAGATGCTGGGTTTGGGAATATACCCTGAGGAATAAATTAACTCTCTTATCCATTATGAATCACTTTCTTATTTTAACTCTCAGAAAGTAGATTTATACTCTATTCCGAGCTCTTTGTGGATATTACATAGTATTTCCCAACTACTGACAATATAATTATTTCCTATATGAATATCAAAAAAGAATATAATCAGTGCCACAGCAATACCAAAAGAAAGAGAAATTTTTATAGAACACTTTAATATTCTAGATATTCTGAATTTTATGAAAAATAAACAATATCTGCTAATAATCTTACCAGGTTAAGGTTATATATATATATATAAGTTTAAGACATTATCTTTTTAAAATTATGGTGTCCTATTTGTCAAATGTGTATGCACTGATTGTCTTTTGAAATCTGAGTTGGTCCACATCAAATTATGAACTAGTACAAGTCTGTTTTCTTCATCTCTATCTCCATCAAACCATCTAGGAAAGAATTATTCTCCTTCAGTATGCCATGTTTCAACGTGTACATGCACACACACAATACTTTTTACTATTTGTATAATAGTCCCTTTCCTAGCTTACCTGCCTTGTTCCTCTATAATGCACTCCTTTCTCAGCAGTAAAAAGAATAACATAAAAATGTAAATCAGATCATGTCTGAATTCCCAGAGTTTGAATTCCAGACCTATCATTTCCTACCTTGGCCATCAGCAAGTTACTTTAATTTTCTGTGCCTCCATTCCTTCATCTACTATGTAAGCATGTTTACAATACTTCTGTCACAGAATTATTTTGAACATTAAGTGAGAAAATACATGTGAAATGATTAGATGGAGTCCTGACATGAATAAGCTAGCTGTTATTTTAGATTCACCAAAGTGGCTTTTTCCATATCTCCTATAATATCCCAACTCAGGCAGCTGCTAGGATACTTTATGCTCATTGCCTCAGGGAAAGAATGACATCAAGAAAATAAGATTTTCAAAACTCTTGGCAGAGGCATTCATTTAAAAAAAACAAGAAGACATTTTGAGTTTCAAAGGTTTCAGAGCAGAAAGTTTTTACTGTAAACAGATGATTTGGAAAGAACAAATGAAAAACCATACTGGCCAGCTGTAGACTAGATAAAGATTCTTTGATCAGGAGAGTCAGAGAGAACATTGAGTAGTGGTCTCAGGGCCTGTCCCCACATGCTGGAATAAGTTCAAGGAGAGAAGAATACAGTTCTGGGTATGTTTGGTAAATCCTGTGTCCTATCTCTGAAGAGGTCCTGAGACAGTTACAAAGCCCCAGTTTTCTAAGCCCAGCATGGTCTAGGAGTAAAGAAGGAGAAATGGCTGTGTGATATATCTAAACAGAAGAGAGCAGGGAAGACCCCCTCCTCCAAAAGTTTACCTCATCTTTAGACCACCACAGGCAAGCAACCAAATACTTCCTGTGTCCCCAAGGACACAGAAAGAAAAGAGTTGGCATCTATAGAGTCCCTATGCTGAGGTGAGGGGCAAAAGGAAGCAGTCCTCATGCATTATAACCAAGGACCAGATTGAAAGCCTGGGCGGCCCAGTTGGTGGAGTGTGCATCTCTTTGTCTCATGGTTGTGAGTTTGAGCCCAACATTGGGTATAGAGATTACTTTTTAAAAAATGAAAAAGAAAAAAGAAAGAAAGAAAGAAACATGCCTTAACAGATGCCAGCATTGAGGGAACTTACATATCTCAGTCTCCCTTCCCAAATGTCTTAGCACAATATAAGAAATTCTCCCAAGATGACTAAGATTATTACATATTTTATACTTAGTTAATGGGGTGTCAAAAATTAAGTGCAGTTGTAGAAATATGAAACTATCTACATTTCTTAAATGTCTTCCCATTGCCCTTAAGATAAACTACAAGCTTCTTACTTTTACCTACAAGAGCCACATGACCAGGTTCCTGCTTCCCTCTCTAATCTTGTCTCACACAATTTTTCCCCTCTGTCAGTATATGCCCACCACACCAGCTTCCTTTTTCTTTTAAGAATAGGGCAAGTACTTTCCCCAAAGAAGTCATTTGCAGCTGGTGATTCCCAGTGCTCTTAAACTGTCTAGATCATTCTAAGCGTCTGATATCATTGAAAATGTCTTCTGAGAGAAACCTTCTCTGACTTAAGGTGAACTTCCCCATGTGTTCATCATATCATCACATTAAGTTCATCCATACGACTTCCCACAACTACACTTACCTTACTTATTTATAATTCTTTTTATAATCATGAGGGTTTGAACCTTTTCATTCTTGTTCTTTGCAATGTCCTCAGCACCTAGTATGTATTCTGGCATAGAGCAGGTCCGTAATAAATATGTGTTAAATGAATGAATGTATGTTTTCTTTCATCCAACCACAGTCAGGAAGTTCACATGAGAGTAATAGCAACTTAATACTTTATGCTTTCCATTAAAAATATTTTTAAAAAGAAATCACAAAGAATATTTTCTATTCCAAATATATGAATTGCAATATATATGTTAAAGGGTACCAGAGATCATCCTCAGGTTCAGTGATTCATTAGAAGGTCTCACAGAACTCAGCAAAGCTCCCATACTCATGGTTAGTTGATTATAGCAAAAGAACAAAAATTAAAATCACCAATGGTAAAAGGCAGATAGGACAGGGTCCAGAAAGATTAGGTGAAAGTTTTAGTTGTCCTCTCCAGTGGAATGACGTGGGCTGTGCTTACTCTTTCAGAAACAAAGTGTGACAGTGTACATGAAATATTGCCAACCAAGAAAGCTCACTTGAGCATCCAGGATTTTCACTGGCAGGTGAGTCATGTAGGCATGGTTAACTGTCAAAGTTCAAGTTGATATCATGTGACTTAAGGCCCTTACCACATATCACATTGTTAGCATAGACTATCTGGTATGGTCCATGGGTCCCAGATAAACAGAAATTCTGTTTAGACAAGTTATTCTGAGAATTTAGAGATTATCTCTAAGAGCGTGGTAAATGCCAAACATTTCTCCAGAATATGCAAATTTTGTGCCACCCAGATTTGCTGAGTTAGTCCTTTAATGTATACAATAATATATCTTTAGTCATTAAGATAACTGGCAATATTGAGTTAGCTGGCACAAATGAGAGCCTTTTCTAAACCCATCAAATCAAACCTAGTAAAGAGACCATCGTAAGAGAATAATAAGAAATTACTGGCTGTATGTGTATGGGTGTATGTGGTGGGGTAGGGCATAATGAAGAACTCTTACAGAGATGAGCTGTTGAACATATTAAGGACCATGAAAGAAGAAATCTCAATCTACCTGTAAGGAACAGAATACAACGAATGGCTCTAAAGTTCCCCCCAGGAAGAGAATTTCCTTCCTATATAGCAAAGGAAGTTTTCTTAAGCAGTCACCTATTTGAGAGTTTCTCTGAAAAGTAACTCTCAAACTCGTACACAGGTTTCTAGAAACTAATTGATTAACACTAGTTCACTCCTATTATTTCAATGCAGCAAAATATCTACTGAGACTGATAGAGTCCCAGGAGAGAACAACAGTGAAGGTGGGAGGAGATCAATAAAATCAATCATCTCACATAATCTTGACAGCCAATGGAACTGCACATGTCCACAGTCAATCCAAAAAGGAAGGCAGAAGCAAGGGACAAATTTGTTTCACCTCCTAGAATGGTCATTTTCAATTTTCTCTTTCAAAGTCCTCAAAACTTAGCATGAAATCTGTAAGGCAAAAATGGCATATACACTTAGTTGCTGTGGGCAGAGAGAGGGTTACTGAAGAAATGATGTCCTACTTGGCTACCATTCTTAAGCAGAGAGAAATCTCAGCAAATAATGTAGGTGTGGTAATTGTTGATACAGGTTTCAAGAACCCTAGATGAGCATTCACCCCACCTCTAATGTGGATGAATTCTGAGACTCCATCGGAATTGGAAAAGCAGGGTGAAAGACTTTCATCTGCCTGTCCTTTGTGACCCATCCTCAGAGATATGGACCTAAAATATCCAGAGGACCAGAAATATCTCTGCCTGCTGAACTTCTGTTTGGAAATAACCAATACTAGTTTACAACCATCCCCTTGCCCCTCTGCCTGTCACGTTTGACTTCTATCTCCATCCTTTTAGAGATGACAGTTCCATGTAATACCATATGACTAGAAGTAGAAGCACACAGCTGCCTTGGATATAAAGTTAATAGAAGGAAGAGAAAGAAACAGTAAAAAGTTACATGAATGGCACAAGAAAAGAACTGAATACTCGTTCAAATTGTTCCTGAATAAATTCTCTTGTACAAGGTAAGATCGTCAGGAAGTGGAATAAGGTATAATCCTCAATGTGGAAGAGTCTTTAACCCATGGCCACTAACATGGGTTAGTGGACTAACTTGGAACACTATCACTTGGATTCATCAACCAGTTTGAAGTCTGAAAGGAAACATCAAACAACATCCATGATGATGAAAGGAATAAAAAACAGATTCCATCTTGCTAATTGGTAATTACAATAAATGACCATTAGGGATCCTTCCCCCTTCAAATTACCCTCACTTGTCCTTCAGCTGCATTACTCCAACTAATTTTATAAGCTTTACCTGAATTAATAACTTTACAGTCCAAGCTAGATTTTGCCTCTATTAAGGATAAATAAACAATAAACACACACATACACATACATACACACACCATGAAAAAACTGTTGAAACTTATTAAAGGGTAAGCATAAGAAACAGAAGTCGATTACTTGTGTTTTTTTCTTTCTTGGTAAATGGCACCAGGATTCATGTCATCCTTGACCTCTGCTTTTCATATTTCTTATACAAATAATCAATCATTAAGGTCTTTATTTCTTCCCAGCTTTACCTGAGAATATATATAACACTGGGAATAGATATAACACCTGGGAATAATATAACACTGTATAAATGTAATATGTACATAATGATTTGGTATATGCATATATTGTGAAATGATTATTATGATAGATTTAGTTACCACATCTATCATCTCACAGTTATAATTTTTCTTGTGATAAGAACATTTTTAAAGTTTATTTATTATTGAGAGAGAGAAAGAGTGAGAAAATGAGTGAGGGAGGGATGGAGAGGGAGAGACAGAATCTGAAGCAGGTTCCAGGCTCTGCGCTGTCAGCACAGAGCCCGACACGGGGCTTGAATTTACAGACAGTGAGATTATGACTTGAACTCAAGTCAGACACTTAACCAATTGAGCCACCCAGGTGCCCCACTGTAATAAGAACTCTTAAGATCCTTCTCTCTTTTTCTCTCTCTCACTTAACTTTTAAATGAAAGATTTTACCTTTTGATCCCCTTTACCTATTTTCCTCAACCCCATCCCTGCTTCTAACAACCATCAATCTGTTCTTTGTTCTGAGTTTGGCTTATTTAGATTCCAGATATAAATGAGATCATATAGTATTTGTCTTTTCCCAACATATTTCACTTAGAATAATACCCTCACGATCCATCCATGTTGTCAAAAATTGTAGGCTTCCCTTCCTTTTTATGGTTGAATTATATTCCATTACACACACAAACACATATACCACGTTTTCTTTTTTCCTCCATCAATGGACACTCAGGTTGCTTTCATGTCTTGGCTATTATAAATACTGTTGCAGTGAACATGAGGGTATAGATATCTCTTCAAGATAGCTATTTCATTTCCTTTACATTTATATCCAGAAGTAGAATTACTGAATCACTGGTAGTTCTATTTTTTAAATTCTTGAGAAAATGCCATACTGTTTTCCATAGTGGATACATCAATTTGCATTCTTACCAGCTGTGTACAGGGTTCTTTTCTCCACATCTTTGTCAGCATTTACTATTTTTTATCTTTTTGATAATAGCCATTCTAACAAATGTGAGGTGATATCTCACTGTGGTTTTAATTTGCATTTTCTGATGATTAATACTGTCAAGTACATTTTTATGTATCTATTAACCATTTGTATATCTTCATAGAAATGCCTGTTCAGGTCCTTTGCCCATTTTAAGTTGGATTATTTGTGTTTTTCCTATTGCCTTGCTTAAGATCCTTATATATTTTAGATATTAAACCCTTATCATATGTGACTTGTAAATATTTTCTCCCATTCTGTAGGCTACCTTTTCATTTTGTTGATATTTTGGTGTCAAGAAACTTTTAAGTTTGATGTCACCCCTCTTGTTTATTTTTGCTTTTGTACCTTGCTCTTTTGGCATTTCATTAAAACTTTTAGACTCTATTTTCCTAATGCTTTTTAAAGCCATTCGCATCTTCCCAACACCTCATTATCTCTAACATCTGACTATTTCTAACACTCTGTTAACCTGGAATACTATATATCCTTTGTTGGGCTGCCAGACTGCATTGCTTTTACTGCTTTACTCCATTTTTCAAACTGTAGTTAGAATGGTTTTTCCAATATTCAAATGTGATCCTGCCATCCTCCTACTTAAAATCCTCAGTGGCATTTCTTTGCCTTTAAGCAACACTATTTTCTATGATCTGGACCCTGCCAAGCTTTACCCATTCATATTTCTCTACTCATCTGTCCTTGCATCATAATATCTAGCCAAGCTGAAGTGTTGAACCAGGTCTCTTGTCCTGTTGTTATCTTATGATGTTATGATAATGTTATGATGTTATCTTTCCATGAAATTTCACCCCAATTCCATTACCCTTACTACTTATTTCATATGGATTAGATATTCCCATTCTTCTGACTTTATTTCTCCGCAATATATTTCCTGACTACTCAAACCGAAGTAACTTCCAAAGTGACCATACAGCATATCACAACACTTTTAAAAATGCCAAATTATCTGCACCCATCACGACCACTGGAACTGCAAAATTCTGTTATAAGCACAGTACTGAACACAATGCCTGATACTAAGGAGGCTCCCAGATGAATAAAGAAATAAAGTAATAAAGTGCTGAATAAAGTAATAAAAAGATTGCTGAATAAATTCAAAACATCATCAACTCTCTGAAATAAAAGATGAGTAATGAGATGAAAAGGCAATTGCATAAATATAAAGGGTTGGTTAAGTTATAGGCATTTTTTTATTGATAAAAAATGTTAAAATCCAAAATGCATGGTAAAATATAAAACTGCAAATCCACCTATATGATGTAGACTCTGCACTGCAGAAATCTGAATTATTGATACGGAAGACAAAATTGAAATGCTTTTCCAAAGGCAAAGAAAAATAACACAGAGAGAAACTACAAAAAAGAGAGGACGGAAGTAATAGAGGGAGAAATATAATGCCAGTTATCTACTAATAACTGGTATTGATAAAGAGAAGAATAGATAAAGTAGGAAAATCAAAGATACAATTGAATAAAACTATTTTTAGCTAATGAAAAACCACTTTTTAGAGGCACAATTTGCATCATTAGGGCCAAGGTGAAATTCATGAAAAAGCGAAATCCTAGCTAATTCACAATAAAAATTTTCAAATTAGATAATGTTTCTAAAATATCATAAAGAATAAATGAAAAATTCTGTAACAGTTGGGCAGAAAAAGTTTAATACTTCATCCTCTTGGTCATTTGAGGAGGTGTGGAGATGTATTCCATGCTTCTAATTTAGCTCATAGTTGCTAAAATATTTAAAGCATAACATCTAGCATGTATCTGTATACTTCATCTGGGTTACACAGACTAGTAGCCTGACTACAAAAGCAAAAATAATGTTCCTACCACATTATCCCAAAAGAGACTAGGGGGTGTAGTATATTGTTTTAAAGATAAAGTAGTAAAACTTACTTATCTGACATTTTCTAGTAATATTCCAGATGGTCAGGTCTGAGAAGTCTACTCAGGGATTACTCTGACCTCTGGTGCTCACCCTCCAGAATGTACCCAGGAAAGCAGAGAGCAACATGTTGGTCAATAAATGTGGAATCGCTGGAAGGCCTTTGCCCCAGTCAGAAGAGCTCAAATATTTCTTGATTCTTAGATGTATTAATTTTTTTCATTAAAAAGCACAAAAACGTCTATTTTATTTGTATATGCAAACTTGTATGGTGTCATGAGAAAGGAATCAACATCAAAAGGAAAATAAACAAGATAAACATTTTAAAAGCCTTAAGGGTCATGGAATATTATAAAGCCTAGTAGGTAGTTGATCATTATCATCCTCCTCATCATCTTCATCAGAACCCTTTGAACAGTTTTACAGCATCACAAGCAGACAAATGATAAGCAAATAAGTTTGCATGCCACAGCCATAAGGCTTCCATTCATCCTAATTTCTTTTTTTCTTTCTTTTTCCCTTTTTTAAAAAAAATATTTTATTTAAATTTTGGTAGAATTCAGTGATTCATCACTTACATACAACACCCAGAGCTCATCACAACAAGTGCCCTCCTTAGTACCCATTACCCATTTAGCCCACCACTACCCACTTCCCTCCATCAACCCTAAGTTTGTTCTCTATCCTTCCGAGTCTCTTGTGGTTTGTTTCCCTCTCATCTCAGCACCACTCCACCCCCCCCATTTACCCTAACTTCCTTTTTTTTAATTCTTTTAATGTTTATTTAATTTTGAGAGAGAGTAACAGAACAGGAGTGGGGGAGAAGCAGAGAGAAAGGGAGACACAGAATCTGAGCTGTCAGCACAGAGCCTGATGCGGGGCTCAAACCTACATACTGTGAGATCATGAGCTGAGCTGACGTTGGTCGCTTAACTGACTGAGCCACCTAGGAGCTCCATTCAATCTAGCTTCCAAAGATTTCCTTAAGGGCCTCTTTTCTCAACAGGGCAAAGGGCAAATGTTCTAAAGATTGTTAGTGTCATAGGTGATTTATCTGAGAAAAAATAACTTATTTTGTTATACTAAAGTTACTAATCAAAAAGAACAAACTCAATACCTCTGCAATAGAAAATGGCTAGATATATTGAGGCTAGGTCTACATTGATTTGAGAGCAAAAAACTATGACCTGAAATTCCACTACCAACCAAGTTGATATTGATGTTCAAAGACAAAATAAAGATACTCTGGGATATTCAAGCACATGTTCTTCCTAAAATAAAAACTATTTCAAAATATTTCCTAGAGGGGGTGGTAAGTCAAATAAAAGAACTAAGAGTAAAAAAGCTGTGGTGTTAAAAAAAATCCTAACCAAAGAAAGAAGAAAGAAGAAATAAAAATAAGAAAACAAAGTTCCCAATATTTACAGATAAAATGAGTTTCTTTTTAGAAAGCTCAAAATAATCAACAGAGAAATTATTTGAATAACTAACTCACTCCAGTATCCAGTTTAAAAACATACATAGATATTGGGGTGCCTGGGTGGCTCAGTCAGTTAAACATTCAACTCTTGATTTCAGCTCAGGTCATGATCTCATAGTCGTGGGATCAAGCCGCACTTGGGATTTTCTCTCTTCCTTTTCCTCTCCCTCTCCCTCACTGTGCACTTGCTCACTCTCTCTCTCTCTCAAAAAAAAATTATCTCCACACTTTTCTTTTATAGAACACACAACACATTTTAAAAACCAAGGAAATAATTACTATTCCCAAAATAATAAATTATATCAGATGCCTGAGAATAACAGAACAACAAAAATATGGTACCAATATGTAGAAAACCATCAAAATTATCAAGAAATATAAATACCGACTTGAAATGGAGAACTATCCCACGATTCTTAATGGAAAGGCTGAAGGAAACATAGATAAGCTCTTAAATACTTAAAGAATGTAAAGCTTTCCTAAGTGTGACACTACACTATAGGCAGAAATCATACAGGCAAGCACCACAATATACAACAGCATCACAATTTTTCATATCTTTATATCCAAAAACCCCATAAGCAAAATAAAAAGTTCATGTCAACCTGAGAATCAACACTTGTAATCTATGTGATATGCAAATAGATAATACTCATAAATATATAAACAGCGCATATAATTCAATATAAAAATGCATATCCCAATAGAATAAAGGGTAAGAATATCAACAGATCATCCACAATAAATGAAAATAAATGACAAATACAAAACTTATTCTCTTTCCTGGGAAGAAACTGGAGTTAATGCTCTTTTCTCCTCTATGATCCTCCTTATCACTCTTCCAACAAGGAGGAGATAAATTCTAAAGATTGTACTGCATTCCTAAGGAAGAGAAGGGCTTCAGTTCCAAACAGTGCCATAGCCACAGGGATTGACCTTTCAAAAGGTTAAAATGTCCACCACATAAGGATATCATGTCTTTTCCACTCTCTTTCTTTTTGATTGGTGACAGTGCTAGGCTATATCCACACGTTAAAAAGAACCAGTGTTCTTTTGTTCTCTCTCTCTGTCTCTGTCTCTCTCTTTACTGTGCATGCATATGTGTCAGGTGTCCCTCGCAATTTGGGCACACTTATTCTTGGGAATCTGGCAAAAGTACATATCCTTCCCCTGATAGGATACAAAATTCATGATGTTTAGCACATATTTATTAAACAGACAGATAATGTGACATTTTGCTAAAGGAGAAGAATGCTGTAGATAGTATGGTGCATAAAAAACACAGGTAGATAGAATGACTGACTAAGTGGCTGACATTAAAAAGTTTTGAAAGGTATACACCTAAATATATACAATGTCATGTTTCTGTTTGATGATGCCATTCCTTCATCATCCTAGTTATATTTCATATGTGGATCCTCTTCTATATCTTACAGTTGTACCCATCTCATAATGATTTCATTAAAATGATTATTTCTTTGTATCCAGAATACTGCTCTAATTGAACCTGCTCTTCTTAAATTCCCTTCAGTAAATACAGAAAATCCTATAACTTTATAAGAATAGCTACTGTTTATCAAACTTTCTATGTTCCAACAATTTAACCTCTTGTTTTAAACAATGAATTCTTTGGGGTGCCTGGGTGGCTCAGTCAGTTTAGTTTTCTGACTCTTGATTTCAGCTCAGGTCATGATCCCAGGATCATGGGATCAAGCCCAGCCTCAGACTCTGTGCCAAGGGTGGAGCCTGCTTGAGATTCTTTCTCCCCCTCTGCCCCTCTCCCCTGCTTGCATGTGCTCTATCTCTGTCTCTCTCTAAAATTAAGAAAAAAAGTGTTAAACAACATATTCATTTATTTATTACAGCAACTCGGTAAGGTAGTTACTATCATCATTATTGAAACTTTTATTCAAATGACTGAACTGAGGCTCAGAGACATTAAATAACTCTAGGTTATAAGAATGAAGACAGAGTTTGAGTAAAAGTATTTCTGATTCCAAAGTGTATGCGTTGTTTAACCTCTACAGGGATAATTCCTCCCTTTTCCTCCCATCAGCCTATTATCCCAGAATGGCTTTCTCTCTTTACACTCTCCACATGTGTTTATAGTAATATGATTGAAATGTCATATACAATAATGATGTTAAGCAAAGAGAAAGTAATTTATAGAATGGAATTACCTGTATAAATATCCACCACTGGATTCTGTGCTGAGTGTGAGCATGTAATTCAGGCAAGATCAAAGTGGTCTTTGTACTCAAGGAGATCACAAGTAGGTGAGTATTTAAATATTTTTTAGCTCATCCATGTTTTACTTGTTTTTCCATAGCACTTATTATGTATTTCTATTATAATAATTATTATATTACAATAGGCACTCATGCACTTGTGAATTTTAGAAAAAATAATCAGGGCACCTGGGTGGCTCAGTCGGTTAAACGTCTGACTTTGGCTCAGGTCATGACCTCATGGTTTGTGAGCTGGAGCCCTACATCGGGCTCTGTGCTGACAGCTCGGAGCCTGGAGCCTGCTTCAGATTCTGTGTTTCCTTCTGTCTCTGACCCTCCTCTGCTCACAGTCTGTCTCTCAAAAACAAATAAACATTAAAAAAAATTATTTTAATTTTTTAATTAAAAAAAGAAGAAACAATGCATATCCATCCATCCATCAAATCCTAACACAATGCTTTGCATAAGAATATATGCAGTGTTAACCATGAACCCCTTTTAAGGATGTATTCAACATATAAGTATTGATATTTTCACATTCTCCAACCAATGCTCTAATATGATGAAGTAGTCCATATCATAGGCATAAATGTTCCAGATATAACCAAAATTTGACATCTTCAGCATGGAATACAAATTAAGAACATGTGACTTTAACAATAAAATGAATATGACTGCAAGCCCCCACTTGGCCACTATAAAAAACCTCTTCTTGAATTCCTGAGCTGTACTTCCCAGAAAAATGTGTCTCTGTATATTATTAGTCCTAATTGAAAACATGTCTTTGAAAGATGCCATTGCAGGGTTCCTTGAGGCTATGGATTCTCAGTCAGTGCACAGCAAGTTTCTGAGAGACTCTCAAAGCGCAGCTGCTACTGCCATCAAAACACTGTAGAACTGGTGGCCAAGAGTATCAGTATTGATAGCACCAGGACATCCGCCACAGTCAATGAGTCAGTCATCCAAATATCTCACAGCAGGTGGGAAGTAGAATTCTCTCTCACTCATCTGATGCTGTTTCTCTCTATATCTATGACAATTCCACTATAGCTCAGTGGAAGAAAGTAGAGACAGCCATTCTCCTTAGTGTGAAATTCAGCAATGAGTACGTACCACCATTGGCCTCAGAGCCCATAGTTTTCTATTAAGTACTGATAATCCACCACTAATCCCAATGCATGTCAAGGAGCAACAGTTTAGTAAGAAAATGGAGGAATTTAGAAATGAAGTATTTTTATTGATGAAATGTAATTTTTGTCTCTTTTTTAAAACATCTAGTTCCCACAGACTTAACATTAAACACAACAGTTTTGGCAATTGTGCCCCAGTTTTGCCAAAATATGTAATTCTCCATAAATATCCCTCGATAAACTTTTTCAGGAATTATAAAGAAAAAATTATTTGGATAAAGCGGGCCATAAATATTTGCCCATAGAATCTATGTTTGAGTGAGTAGAATAATTGTGTTTAGACTAGTTGTTGTTGCATGTAAAGGAATATTATCTATCACTCTTATACTACTGCAAAATTTTCAAACTATAATGCATTTGAAGTACTTTCATTTTTTTACTTTTATTATTATGTTTTAACTATTCTGATTATAAAAGTAATACATGTTCAACATAAAAAATATGGAAAAAGAGAAGCATAAACCTTTAAAAATTATTCAAGATCTTACTACTTAAAGATAGCAACTCAAAAATTTGATGTATTTCTTTCCTGTCTATAATGTTAACTACTACCAATAGTCAGACATTTTCAGGTTCTCTAATAAACTGTTAGGATAGGGTAAAGTAGGATAGTCAGGTTTCTATTTCCAAACATTTCAAGAGCTTCCTAGGAATAATGTATTCTAGGGAGGAAGAAAACAAAACTGAAATGGGAAACAAAGGCAGAAGTAAATGGCAGATAAAATTATTTTCCTTATAACCTTCAGCCTGTTGACAACTACTTGAAGCAGTCAGAGTAAAACTTTTCTCCAGGACTTCCCTACTGTCCTAATGCTAATGATTTGCTAGAGAGAAAAACAACCTTAGTTTGACAATAGCTAGGACTCCAATATCCTGTGAGTCTTCTTTAGCATATGAAAATCTCATTGGAAACTTCCCCTGGACTTTACCTCCCCCACCTCCCAAATATATAAGCAGTCTCTCCATAGGTCTGGGGCAGCTCTTTCTGCCCACATGTTCTGTCCCCATGCTTTAATAAAGTCACTTTTTTTATACCAAAGACATCTTCAAGAATTCTTTCTTGGCCATCGACTCTGGAGCCCCCACAATCACCACACAACCTCATCAAGACCAACTAGACATATCAACAAAACCAGTAGCCAGCAAAGAGGACATCAGGTTTGGTATGGAGGCCTTCACTCAGGTGTGTCCCATGGTCCAGCTCTAAGTTAATCCCAGGGAGCAGCAAGCTACAAATAAATTATTGAAGACAATCTTCTCCAGGATCTCACGAAGATACTGTGGATGCAAGACTGTTCTACTGTGATCCTCTCTGGCTAACTGCAACACACTGAGAATGAGGCATGACATTCTTCCTTGAGTAAGAACAGGTCTGGTTTTGGCATATACCTTTGGCAGTGAAGATTCCAGACCACTTAGCAGCATTAATACTTCAAAAGTTGTAATATATCAACAGCACGGGAACTCCAGGAAATAAAAAGACTTTGGAGTAACAGCAGGACCCTATTTCAGAGACAGGGAAAAAAACAGGGAACTATATAGATCGGTACTTATGAGAAGTAAGGGAGATGATTCATTTTCAGAAATACCAAATAAAAGCTGTGCTGTCTAGTTAATAGTAGGTTTACAACCTATTGGAAATACGGATGACCCCCTCCCTCTGACACCCATAATGGAGTCCCAAACCCTTAGACACTTTACTTTCTGGTTCTTCTTCCCCTCTCTGTTTCGCAGGCTTATTTTCATGGGCTTTGCAATGAGCATGTTGCAAAGAACAAAGGAATGACTGAAAGTCTCCCCATCATCTCAGGAAATGTACATTTGTTCCAGACTACTTTTTGCCTTACATGGGCAGAGGCGGCTCTGGGTAAGGCTGTAACCTCTGTAGTACTCAGCCAATGTGGAATCAGGGGAGAGACTTGCACACTAGGAGATAAATTATCTGTTGTAACTGCCCTGAGTGTGCCTGTCCATCAGACACTGCTTTTGCAAGAACGCTGATTAAAGCCTGACTTCACTGTGCTCCAAGTCTCTGCCTCCCTCCTTTGATTGGGTCAGTGGGCTTATTTCTCACAGTACTGTAACTGTGAGTCCATTTGTGCCCACATTCTTGCACAAGACTGTCAAAAACACATGAGATCTATTGATATATAGTAAGAAAAAATATTTTTATTCTCTTCTTAAGAAAGGAAACCAGGGGCGCCTGGGTGGCTCAGTCGGTTAAGCGTCTGACTTCGACTCAGGTCATGATCTCATGGTTCATAGTTCGAGCCCCACATCGGGCTCTGTACTGACAGCTCAGAGCCTGGAGCCTGCTTCAGATTCTGTGTCTTCCTCTCTCTCTGCCTTCCTCTGTTCATTCTCTCTCTCTCTCTCTCTCTCTCTCTCTCTCTCTCTCAAATAAATAAATATTAAAAAAAAAAAAAAGGAAACCAATGAGCCATTTTGTTAATAGAAAGCCCGAGGGCATGCTCCTGAAGCCTGAGAAATAAAACTAAGAGAAAACTATATTGCTTTGTATTACAAAGAATCTGGAGTTTTCTAAACATATCTAAAAAAAGTAAGGTGTCCAGAAAAGGATAATGCTGAAAAGGTCTAGAGAGAAGAGGAAAGACACTGGCAGGAAACAACTGTGAAGGAACAATCTGAGAAATGCCTGGTAGAAGAAATGGCTGAGGGACTTTCAGAAGAGGGATGTTATCATTTGGTTTTAGGTTGAGAGCCTGATGTACAAGAATCCTTCTCAATTGCCCTCAAACATTCAATACAAGTGGTCTGCTGTATACAACTGCCTTATACTGATGATGCTTAGGGGCAATCAAAGTACTCTCCACATTTTTTGAGGTGAAATAAAGGATAGCAGAAGGCAAGACAATAGGGATATACAGAAAAAAACAGATCTGAAGAGGAAGTAACCATGATAATATTAACTTGTAGGAAGTAGATTATATTATAAATTCCATATATTGTCATAGAATATATTATATATATAAATATACAATGACATTGAAAAAATGCTGTTCTTTTTTATGTAAAGTATATCTACATGTTTTCAAGTGCTTTTCTACTTTTCATTTTTAATAGCTGCAAAGAATTCCATAATAATGAGATAGGGAAACTGAAGGACCCCATAAAAATCTGCATTTTGTTTCTTTTCCTGCTTCTATTCTTATAATTTTTTTAATGTTTTATTTATTTTTGAGAGAGAGAGACAGCGTGAGCAGGGGAGGGTCAGAGAGAGAGGGAGACACAGAATCTGAAGACAGGCTCCAGGCTCTGAGCTAGCTGTCAGCACAGAGCCCAATGCAGGGCTCGTACCCATGAACCGCAAGATCATGACCTGAGCCGAAGCCAGACGCTCAACCGACTGAGCCACCCAGGTGCCCCTTTCTTGCTTCTATTCTTGCCAGAACCTGCACTTCCACCCTACTTACTGTACACATGCCTTGTAATGCAAATAGTATATGTCCACCTTGTACTGTACCAGGAGTTAATGATTTCTTTAAAATAGATAACATCCAAGGAAGCATAAGAATGCTAAGCATAAGCATAAGAATGACCAGACAATGCTATATCATATGCATGCATATTCCAGACCACCAGCACTAGACATCTCAATGCCAAGGCCCCCTGGCTCCAAGAAATAACCCTTGGGCCCTAGTCTTTGTTCTAACCAGTACCTGGTTGCCTGAGGGGCCATGTACTCCAGACCACCACCCTGAACAAAGATGAGACTCGTGCTCCTTTCCTTTCTGAGTCTCCCAGATGCTCCATCTGTATCTGCTCTCTATGTGTCTTCAATAAACTCTGCTCTCACATCCTGATGGCTTGAGTTTGATTTCCATCCTTCGAGAAATCAAGGATCCTCTTGGCTGGCCCTGAGGGACCTGCTCTGGGTTCCCAGACCCAGCCTGCGAGCATCAATAATATAAATGTGAACTTAATTTTTTTTTACTTTTTTTCCTCCTTTGAGCTAACTCCTATTTGTGAACCTATGAGTTATTTCCAGTTTCCACTGTTATAACAAATATTACAATCATTAAACTCATGTGCATAAATTTGAGAACATCTCTGACTATTTATTTAGGGCTATTTCTTAGAGAACAGTTAAAATGGCTAAGAGTAGGAAGGTTTTTCAAGCTTTCAATGCATATGAATAAGTCGTCCTAAGAAAGGATTATATCAATTTGCCCTCCTGCCAGCAAAATGTGACAGTATCAGATTCCTTTAATGTAACATATAAATACATGCCCTGTTAGACCTAATATTAAAGAAGAAGGAGATAGAATAATTAAACAACGAGAATATATCACAGTCCCAAAATGGTCAGTTAACATTGGGTCACAGAAAGAACTGGTAGGTGCATAGAGCTGACCAAAATAGCTTCAATGTTCCCTTCAGCTTGACAAAACTTTAGACAGGCTCTTCCTGTTTCTAGGCTCCTGATTCCTCAGATCATTTACTTTAGAAAACTTGTAATTATAAATTCTTTCTCTGACCCTTTGAGAGGTAATTTTTTTTAAAGTTTTTGGGATGCCTGGGTGGTGCCTGGAGCCTGCTTCAGATTCTGTGTCTCCCTCTCTCTGCCCCTCCCCTGCTTGCACTCTGTCTCAAAAAATAAATAAACATTAAAAAAAATTTTTTTTAAGGTTCTTGCCAGGTTTACAATCCAGGACTGTTTTTCTCAGGGACCTGGGAACTACCCTGTGGAACGTAAAGGTGAAGGAAGATAGTACTTCTGTCTCCCAGTCAGTATGGGACAGCCGGAACTACAAGATAAGAGACTATTTATTTTCCTTCTGGTAAAGCCAATTAGCAAACACAGGTGGCTCTTAACTCTCCAGCTCTTTGTTTCCATGGAGTTGAGCTCAGACTATGTTTTACCCTTTCTTCCATTTTGAAATAATCTTGAATAAAGTTCTCCTTGCCTGTTTAACTTTGTCCGGTGCAAATTTTTGATTCAATAGTCCATAAAGGCATCAAAGAAAGCAGGATATTTGTACATAATAGCAATTATTAATTGCTTTTGAAATAAATCCATTTAATTAGAGGTTTTCTTAACATTTATTTCTCTCACCCAACATAAATTTACAAAGTACCCCCCCACCCAGTGTGATAGCTTTTTATTTTTTTTTAATTTGGTAAATATTAAATTACTATAAGGGCCTTGCACCAAGCATGAAATTTCTCTAATTCTGTTGCCTCATTTGTAAAATAAGACTTGTTAAATGACTAGGATCCACATAGGTCTAATAGTCTAGGGTCTGATTCATTCTTTGCAAAATTCCAAGTCACTAACAGTCTGGTCTACTATAGAATGTGTTTTGTGGATACCAATTGGCTCACACACAGTTGGGAAATAGAGGAATTATGCTGATATAATGTTCAAATAATCTGGTACATATGTGTGTGTGTGTGTGTGTGTTTTAGGCAAGCAGAACCAGAAACACAGGAGTAGAAATAAAATCTTCAGAAGTGAAGGATGAAGCCCTCAACCCATGCTTGCTCAAGCAATTGGAGCTCTTTCAGCATTGTTTTCAAAAAATTAAAATAAGTCCTGAGCCAGGGACTCCCCGGGCACCCCCAGGGAGCACAACAGTCTCCTAGGGCTGTTGTTTAGGACAGGTTGCACTCCGTCCTGCACACACCTTCAAAGCAGCCCCACTGGCTTGAATCTCTTCTATCGAGCTGCCAGCCCTTTGCTAATAAGGAATTGCCAGCATTTCGCTGTATTTTATCCTGTACATTTTCATACCCACTGTGACAGCCTCTAGCTGTACTGAACTGCCTGTCTGAGTAGTGTGTTATGTCCCACAGAACAGTTGCTCTTTTGGTTCCAGTTCTGGCCACAAAGTTGCGCTTGTATGAGCAGCCTTCTTAATAATGAGTGCTTCAACTTTAGCACACGATTTGACAAAACATCAGGGTTTTTGGTTTTTTGGGCTCTCTTCAAAACACAGAAACTTTGTACTGAGAATTATAACTCCTTTCAACCTACCAAAAACTGTAAAATAAAAATGATAAGGCCTTAGACGTTTTTCCCCTACTTGTCCAAGAATGATTTATTTAAAACCCTGCCATGTGCCAGATACTGTGTTTATGTCTTCTACTGCCCTTACTGACAACCCTGAAGGTTTTTTATCTCCAATAATGACAGAAATATATTTGGGCTACTTTTACATTAAAATTTTCCATCCAAATATTCTTTGCATGCATCAAAACCATTCCTCAACATAGAGTGTGTTTTTGTTTTAAAATTTTAATGTATCGTGTGACTTTGGGAGAGCTGTAACTGAGATCCTTCTCACTGGTATCTCAGCACTTTCCCTACCTCACTTTCATCAGACTTTCAGGACTAGGATCAGCCCTGGCAAGTCAGTCTCAATCAATTCCTACCTGGCAGCTCGCTTCATAGCTGCTCACTCTCACCTCCACATCCTCAGGCTTTGTTTCACAGCTGTATGTTTCACTCAGTAAACTAGGCCACACTTGGCTTTTCATCTTCCTGGAGCTGATTCATGACACAGCCCCTAACACAAAGTAAATCTGAATAAAACACATAGGCACTTCACGCTATTTTTATTATAAACCAAACATTTCTCTATCAGCTAGGAGTAAAATGTCCTACCTGATACAGTACACCAAAAGCTAGTAGTTCAAATTCCAACATAATAAAATAATTGTTTTTCAGCTCTATCAGTGTACTTAGCTTCCCATGATTAGTAACAGTGAGAATTTTAGACTCAAATACATTGCTTGCTTTTATAAAGAATGCTTAAGGCCCCAATAATATTGAAAGGTAGTCAAAACCTTACCCTATTTCATAGGGGCATGATAAGGTCAACATGTCTTTATGTATGTATGTATGTATGTATGTATGGAAGAGCACAGAGATCTGCAATAACATATATGATGCTACCAACTGAAATAAACCCAACTTCCCTCCCCACCCCAACCCCCACATACAGAATAAGGAAAAGTATGTATCTTTGCTGAAGAACCGAATCAATGATTTATAGATAATTGTTTTAAAATTTCTTTCAAGGTACCTGTGTAGCTAAGACAAATGGCTTTTAGGAGCATATGACTCAGCTAGAATCCAAGGGGCACAATTACCAAGCGGGGGACTCAATTACTGCACAATAATGTGGGCACTGATTGCATTGTGAGAGGCAGCCTTTCACTTTATATTATAGTTAAGAAAATATGTTCTTCCTCCTTAAATTTTTAGAAGATACTGTCTTAGCAAATTACTTTTCAGTACGTTCACAGAGAGATTCAGTTAGGAGTACAGAGAAGAAAGATTAAGAAATGAGTCATTTATTAAGAGTCTGTCTCATTAAGACCTAAACTACCCCATCATATAGGAAAAGTCATATAAATTATATGCTATTGCTATATAACAAAACACTCAAAACTTAGGTGCATCAGCAGCACCCATTTATTTTCTCACATTCTATAAGTCAGAACACATCATGCCTCATATCATGCGGTCTGCTCAGGGTCTTACAGCTAAAATCAATGCACAGGCCTGGTTGCATTCCTTTCTGGATTATAGGATGCTCTTCCAAATTATAGTTGTTGGTCGACTTAGTTTTTTAAAGTTGTAAGAGGGAGGTCCCTATTTTCTTTTTCATTGTCAAATAGAGACCATTCTCAGCTCTGAGAGGCCATCTATCATTCCCTGCCATGTGGCCCTCTCTACAACATTGCAGTTTGCTCTTTCAAGGCTAGCAGGAAAATCTCTGCTGCCTTAAATATCTCTGGACTCCATTCACTTAGTTAAGTTAGGCCTACCTAGGGTCATTTCATTTTTATTAACTCAAAGCCAATTGATTAGGAACCTTAATTGCATTTGGGTGGTCTCTTCTGCCATTTAACATAACATAATGGGAAGGATATCCCATCACATATTACTCAAGGGGAGCAGATTATATAAGGCATATAAACTTGAAAGCAGCAACCTTAAGAACCATCTTAAAATTTCTGGAAGCTTATAAGAAATATTAACCCTTAAGAAATAGGTAGCCAGCCCATATTTATCCTCTGTTTGCATACACTGAGGATAGTCTGAAGTGAGAGTAATCTCTGTCCTTGTGAATGACCAGCAAACAAACAATGCTTTGTTTGTATTGACTATTCAGCATTGATTGTCCAGATGACCAATTGTATTCTTTGCTTTTGGTTTGCAAGTATTGATAAAATATGTCATATTAAATGACTGGTTTACACAAAGTGATAGAGTAAGCTTATGCTGACTGGCCAGGATCAGGTATGGTACTAGACCACGGTGGTACTAGAAGCAGCATAGCACCATGCATTTCCCTGGCCCAAAAGTTTATTTCTAAGTGCCTAAGAAGGCCCAAGGAAAATCCCCCACACCACCATCTCATGCTACCAAGGTGGTCATTTACTTCACAGACAATGCTATTTTACCTATACATTATCCAACTAATACTTCTGTATTTGACCCTAAAGAGCCAGACATGAGTGAATAACTTGTGTGAACGGTATTTATAAGCAGAACAGAGTCCCAGAGTTCAGCAACTGTAACTTGAAGACACAGTTTACATAAAGACAAGAAGGCAGGACACTTGATCCTGGCACAGGCTCACTCTATCCCTTTGTGTAAACCAGTCATTTAATATGACACATTTTATCAAACCCAAACAAACCCGAAACAAAGAATGAAATTGATCACTTAGTCAATTAATGCTAAATAGTCGAAGCAAACAAAGCAAGATGCAAAGCCAAGACAGTAAAGCAATTGCATTTTACATTCTCTACATTCTTTTTAAGTCTCTGAAATATTTCTAAGGGCATAGGCAGTGAGAAATGAGATCAATTTGACAGAATGCTTTGTATGGAAAGTAAATTTTTTTTCAATCAACCACATTTTCCCAATTTTAATGGAGATCCAATATTCTCCCCCAGAATTTAACCTCTGTCTGGGTTTAATTAGTGACGTGTAGCTCTTCTATTTTCATCGGCTCTCAGCTAATGACATACAGGTTCCTGTGTCTGGGAGTACTTTTGCTCACGGTCTGTTATTGCCTTCAATGAATAGGGATATAATTAAGGGAAAGACAAAGAATAGTCTTACCGAGTATACTTGATACATAGGTGCTAGACAATGAAGTACATGAAGCTTTAACATAAGATTCTAAGAGTCATTCCTCTAAAGTAGATACATACTGTTAATATACTAATATTCAATGGACTTTTGAGCAAGTAGGCTCTTGAAAGGATGATACACACTTCTCTGAAATCTCATTAAATCAAGATTCGTTAAATATATATATACACACGTATACATATTTAAATAAGATATGGAATGAATATGGGACTTCTCCCCTTGAATCTCTTAGATTTCAGCTCTCTTGATTTTGACCTTTAAATAACTTTATCTCAGTAGCCAATTCTATAGCTTTACTTTTTTCATAAATTTTTAATTCCCTGATTTTTGAAGGTAACTTTAGTGAATATGAAATTTACTAAATAGGAAAATTAAAAAAAAGTACTAACAACAGTAAATATGAAACTAAAATTATTGAATTAGCCAGAACTCCCCAGAGAAGCAGATTCAATAGCATGTATGTATGGGTATATGTATATACATATATTTTTATTATTGTATATATAACACACACGCACACATGCACACACGCTCGCATTTTGTGGAGGCTGACAAGCTCTACGATCTGCATGCAGTTGGCAAGCTGGAGATCATGGAGAGCTGATAGTGTACATTCCAGTTGAAGGTCAACAGTACAAAACCCGAGAAGAGCCAGTGTTTCCGTTGGAATTCAAAGACAAGAAAAAAAATCGAAGTCCCCGTTCAAGGCAGTCAGGCAGACGGAACTCGCTTTTACTTGTGGAAGGGTTAGCGTCTTTGTTCTGTTCCGCCTTCCATTGATAGATGAGGCCCACCCACATTAGGGAGGTCAATCTGCTTTATTTGGTCTGTTTCAAATGCTAATCTCCTCCAAAATATACTTGCACAGACACACTCAGAAAAATACTTCACCAACTATCTAGATGATCTGTGGCTTCGATGAAAACTAAAATTAAGAATTATTTTAAATCATTTGGAAAAATTATTACAGTTATGTAATAATAAGTTAAAATATGTATACTGCATATATGTATGTTTTCTTTCTGATTACAGAATAATAAGTGAAACTTTTAAAGTAAAAAATACCAGGCAAAGAACAAAAAAAAATTCGAAGAGTCTAGAAACTATAGAAATTCAAATTGTCTTGTTAAAAGAACCCCAAAATGACAAACAGCAGAAACATGTCTATCTCACCACTCTTATTATACTAAATACATATATTTAACATACTTTTATTGTGTGTTTACTATGCACTAATATTGTAGGCCTTGGGATGCAACAGAAAACAAAAGATAGTTTACTTCATCTTTGCTCTGTTGGAGAAGTGGAGAGTTGAAGGATATAGACAATAAACAATTGAAGAACTAAGATGATTTTATCTAGTCTTTTTAAAAAGCATGTAAAAGATGAGAGTGCCACAGGGAGGTAAGCTACTACTGGAAACTCTGAAGTCAGGGAAGATCTCTCCTGGGAGGGGAACTATCCACAGAGCCTTGAATGAGGAGAAGGCCTAGGGACATCTAAAGAAAAGGCATTCGCATAGATGAAACACTTGACACATTGCCCTAGAGGTGGGAGCCGGATTGGCTTGTTCAAAAGACCGAAAATAAATGCCAGTATGACTACAAGGAATGAACAAGGAGTAAAGGGAGAGAAATGTGGCCAAACTGGACAGAGACCTGAACGTAGGCAACCACTGGAGGATTTTATGCAGGATAGTGATGTGGTCAGATTTCTGTTTTATGAAGGTTTTACTGGTAATTGCCAAGAGAATTGGCACTGGTGCAAAAGAAGGGTAGAATTGAGAAAGGACAGATATGGTATTATATTGTGGAGCAGATATCACCTTTACCTCTGTGAATCGTACTTAGGCTGGAGTGCTGCGTGCTTCCCATGGATTAAAAAATAAGATCCTCAGTTCCATAGGCTGATCAGTGTTCTTTACATTTTAAGTTATCACAAAATCTAAATGGGCTACCAAATAAATAGAGTGGCAGAAAAAAAAATATAGGTCAAACATCTGGTAATACTCAAATGATTGCTTAATCAATTTTCTGATTAGTAAAACCAAACTTTTCTTTTTCAGTGCAGTAAGTTTGAGAGACTTCAGAATCATTGTTATGGTCTTCACCCAGTAATATACCCAGAAGTCAAGAGAACGAGTTGAAACTCATTCACAATAACAGCCTGTTGTTGTTGTTGTTAACATCGGAATGTGAAATGCATAATGAAAGATCACATAAGTGTCAACTTGAATTGTTTTAACTAAATACGCTCATGAAACCGCTCCTCAGATTGAGGAACCAAAGAGGGCCCCCTCATAGTCACTATTTCCAGTCACTACTCCCCTAGGTAAAAAGTAATGCTTGGTTTTGTATTTTATAAAACTGAAACATTAATTACAGTATGTTTTATTCTGTGCCTGTTTTCTTTCATTCAATGTCATATTTGAGGTTTACTCTAATTATTGTGTAGTTGTAGTCCAATCATTCTTATCGCTCTCCATTCTGTGAATATTCCTGAGTGTATTCACCTATCTGACTGTCAATGGGTATCTGAGTAGTTCCCAGGCTGGAGTTATGCTAGTAGATGTCATTAGGTAAAAAGAAAAGGAAGATAAATATATTTACACACACGAACATATACTTCAGTAGGATAGCTGGACTGTTTCATGTGTATTTTGAGCTTTACTAGATATTCCCAAACAGTTTTCTAAAGGGATTATCCAATTTACACCAGCAGTGTATGAATGTTTTAGTCATTCCACATCCTTGATAGGCCTAGGTTTGCTTATATATCTGGAAGTGCTTTAGAGATAATGAAATACATTATGGAATACTTTGAGATCATGTAGTCAATCAAAATTCATGTTTCATCTCTCACATCAGTGGTATAATCCTTTGTGGAAATCATTTGTATGTTCAGTCACACATGTCACACAAATGGGAAATGCATGCAATGACTGTGTGGAGCTGACGTTATGCTCCCATCATCACTAGCGTCTGGGGCACTTACCATGAGCAAGTCACCATGCTCTACATGTAATAGCTTCTGTTGTAATGACAGTAGAATGGCAGCCATACACCTAGGCACCGATGATTTGATTCACCAGTCAATAACAATCTTTTTTGGAATATTACATTTTTCTACATACTTCTTATATTAATAAAATACTGAATCTGACCAACCATTACATTGAAATCAAGCCTAATTTTGTTTTTAAAGACCACCTCCTAACAATCCAAAGTAGGAATGTTTTAATCAGTAAGGAAATTAGAATAGGGTTGGGAACATTTTCTATGATGTCGTCTCGCCTATAAAAATGTTCTATCCTTCTACAGTTTTTAGAAACAAATTCAACTCAAATGATATTTCATGAAATAATTGTATTCTATGAGTATAAGGAATTGGTTGCTGAGAAAGGTACACACTCAAACTGAAAAGCTGGAATCTATTCTGTGCTGAAGTGTTGTGCTAGGTAGATTTGGACCACTTAGCCATTATGTGATGTATAATATCACCTCTTCTGAAATGTTCATGAGTGACACTGAAAGTCAGGATGTGTGGGTGCCAGTTGCTTCTCTTGTCTTGGTCAACTGGCTCAGTGATTAATATGGTATATTACTCATGCATTTGTCAAGGAAAGGTAGACTATTCAATAGGATAGAATCAATTCATGTTAATGTTATAACATTTAATGTTAATTATAATAACAATGTTATATTTAATCATGTTCGTGTAAGGGAATTGTAAGTTTCCATCTTCTACTACTTATTCAATCATTCTTTATCTTCTTGATTTCTAGGTAAACATATATTTTCCAGAACACAATGCAATTGTTTAGGAAACAGAGATCAGGATATTATAGTCCTTCATTCAAGAGAGAACACTAATACAATTTTAATGAGATTAAGAATGGTGATGAAAATACTATTCTCTATAGGGGACAGAAGGTAGAAAACATGTGTTATTTTAGTATGTCTTGTACACATATTCCATACCATGTTTGTAAAAAAAAAAAAAGTGCTGGAACCTTACAAGACAGTGGTATATCATTTGGGTATTTCCTCAAATTCAAGACTCTCAATCCATTGATTACCTCAACTACTTCCCAGGGTTTATCATTGTAGTGGTGATGACAGTTAGCTTAATTCATGTTAAAAGTTATGAGAATCAAATACCATAGTTATTAGGGGAAGTTAAGTGTGCAAACACAATGGCACAGTTGTACCTGGTGTCAGGGGAAGGCTGGAGTTTCCACTGGCTCCTGAACATTTATCATGTTTCTCACTCTTCTGGTAAGATTAATGTTTCTGTAACAAGTCAGGCAGAACAAGAATTCCACGTACCAATTTGCACTGGCCCATGGACTTAGTTTTCACAACTGCCACACCTAATGATCCTTGCACATACCTAAGGATCTGCTTTGTACATCTTACGTTCATTCAGCTTATTTTTCCAAAATTATTTAAGTCACAATGAAATAAATACTATAAGAATCTAGTAGTGTAGTATTTATCTTAAAATCAATTCAAGAGGCTTTTGGTTTCATTGTCTGCAGAGGATCTCTTCCTTAACAGGACAAAGATTTTGGCACTAAAGCATCACAGCTAAGAGCCCGGCTGTTGAGGGCAGACACCTGAGTTTGAGTCCAGGCTCTCTGACTTGCTAGCCACCAGAATATGGGAATGCTTATGACGCTGGCAGAGTCTTAGATTCCTCATCTTTAAAACTTGGGTAATCGTATGTACCTCCAGGATTTTTTAGAAGACAGGAACATGAGAAAATACACATGTAGCTCTTAGCTATTACCTAAACTTTCACCAGATGATAGCTATTACTGTTGTTGTTTAATATTAACAAGAGTGGTACCCTCAGGGATGAAAACCTTTATAGACATGATCTGGAAAAAAAAAATCCCTTCTCAAAAAGCAGCTGCCAAGAAACAGAAGTGGAAGCTGAGCCAATGCTAAAATAGAATATTTTTGGTCCCATTACAACTAAACCTATCTTTCTCAAATCTGGCATCTTTCATCTTCTCTTTACATTCACTTCTCCTTTAGGAAAAGTGTACCTGTTAGCCAGAAAATGATATCTTTTAATCTGGTATCCCTAGCCAGCCCTTGGAAACTGGAGATGAAAAAGAAAATGGTGTTAAGTGACCAAATTTCTTATTTCTAGTCTGAACAACCCATCATAACTAAAATGGGCACCAGAGCTAGACCTGCCTCTGGGAAGCCTGTCTTCTTGGCCAGCCAATAACCTGCTGGACCTCCACAGTCTTACATGCAAAAGAGAAAGCTGGTTATACCAGCAGTTTTTCATAAGTCAGGAGAATCTTTTCCTCAGTTGATGTCTTACCAAGGATACGAACTATAAAACAGGTCTAGGTCATTACCATCCCCACTCCAATCTCTCCCCAGCCTTCACACAGCCTTCAAGGAGGATCCTCCAGGACAGTCTGAAAACCACCAGATTGGATGATGGTTATGTTAGTGCTGACCTAAATATTAAATTTTAATGTTTCCATGCCTAACGGTGGTTCTGAGTTATTTTATTTTGCACTTTGAGATCTGATATCTGGGAGCATAGTAGAAACCCTGTAGCTGGGTTAGTAAATATGATTGCCAGAAAAGGGAGGCAGAGTGCTGTCCTGACCACAGGACTGTGACTTGCCCCTCAGAGTGGCTTTATAACTCTAGGCCCTTTCTTCAGACTATGCAGCTTTCAAACTGAATTCAATAATTTAACAGGAGTGAGAGACTAATTGGGGTACCTGAATGCCTGCCTTGTCCCTGCAGCAAAAGCAACTTTACTTATTGTAGAATATACTTGACTTCCTCAAAAAATGTTTTTTGACAAAGGATTCTGTACCTCTCAAATTTGAAAGTCACTGTACTGAACCATTACTCTTCACTCAGAGCTCACCTGTGTGTCCTGTACTTTTATCTGACAGGTGTCAGGGCAGCTTCAAGTATAGAAACAAACAATTCAGACTTTTACAAGGACTGTTGTTACTCCGTACTGCAAGTTTCATGGATAGTCAGTAAGGTAAGGATATTCCAATGCCTTCTTTCTGTTTAAATGAATGTATTTGGTTAGCATTTTGGAAGAATTGCCACAAACATTTTTTTTTTCATTTGCTTCTCCCCAACAGATTATGGCAAAAATAAGAAAGATATCATGTTTATTTGAAGCTTGATATAAAAGGGACTAAGTATTTTACTAGAAATAAAGAGTAGATCAGTGGAGGAAAAGAAATAAATCTAGGATTCCCGATTCTTTGTGTTGCATTTGATCCCTCTAGATTACTTTTTTCCCCTTTTTTAACCAGCCTATTAGGAAAATAAATCAAGGGAATCTCATTAAAAATGGAATCAGAAAGTCCTGGAAAAGGAGGTTTCATGTACTACCACTTCCTATAAGAAGTACACCTTGCATTCCATCAAAAGAAGCCACTTTACATACCCCAACAGGAGGAATGAAGAATTTCTCCTTGCCCAGCAACTGCCCAGCCAATGAGAAACCCACACTCAGTCAATGAGAAGCCATAACACTGCCCCCTCCCCCCCAGTTTCCTCCTTTTCCTTATAAAAGCAATCCCCTCTAGTCCAATCTCTAAACTTGCTTGTGGCTCACCGTTGTTTTCTTGTCCCAAATTGCAATGCTATACCACTCCCAAATAAACTCATCTTGCTAGTAAAATAGCTAGCTCTTTTGGTGGTTTTGTTTGTTTTTGTTTTTAAGGTCAGCATTACTCAAGATAATATGAACTGTAATTAAATAAATATAAGGTTTAAAATCCATCACACCTAAACTTCTCAGAAAATTACTGTCTGTAGTATTTAATGTCATAAACATCTTAGGATCTTCCCTTTGTACACTTAAACTTCTGAATAAGGACTCAGATAGGCAGTACCAGGTCCTGGTGCTCTGAGGAGGTGCAGCTCTGTCTAAGAATGTTTCCAGGATCCCTCCCTCTAAGGGTGTTCTTAACATCCATCTCTTGGAAGGGTATTCATAGCATCCCTTTCTCTTATGTCATATTCCCAAGATTCTTCTCTCTGACAGCATATTCCCATCATCCCTCTGTCTGTTAGAGAATTTTATTTTGACAAAGAAAACAGGCCCTGGACAAAATATTCATTATCTTTTTCTCACAAATGAATTTAACTCTTACATTTCATAGTAAATATACATACAGAGAGCATATATGAAAAATATTCTGAGAGAACTGAAATTCATTTATGCATTCAAAGTTTTTAAATTAGCCATTTCACTGATTAATTTAAATGTGGGTGGAATGCTTTTAAGCACAAATAATTTAGGACCAGATTTTTTAGGCTTAATTGTGAATTTTGCTATTAGGCATAATTATCCATGATCCCTTCAGACTGAATATTCAGAAAAATTCAGGAAACACTGCTATGAGTGTTAGGAACCACCTTCCTAAGTGAATGAAGAGTGTGGAAGGAAACCAAAAGTCACGTGGAATAAACGGAGTCCTTCAGCAGGACTGTTTATTATCCTATTTCATGTATGGGAGAGGCTTTTGCTACTCAGGAGCCACATCCCTGCAGGCATCAATCATTGTGGGATCTAAAGCTCATCCACTTTTTGAAGATGCCTTGAAGACGTCAGGAAATAAATATTTCGGGGGGACCACACAACCCTACACACTTTTAAATCAAATGTGCCTTCAGGAGTCAAGTATCCAATTAGCAGATTCTTGGGCTCTGCCACATTACGTGAAGAACTTTCCCCTGAGTATGACTCCTGTCTTTGGGCCCTGCAAATTGAAACAATCACTCGCTTTTAAGATGTCAAATCAATTTAATTTTCAAAAACAGATGGATTCACACATACATTTTATAACTCTCTTCTTTTAAGGATGCTCCAAAAGCAAACATTTTGTATATTCTGTAACCTATTTTTTAATCTTTACTTTTATCTAAGCAAACAATTAGAATATTTAATAACTTTAAAATGAAGAGTGATATAAAATAGACAAGTTCCAAGTTCTGTAAACTTTTTCTTGTGGTGATTTGTCACAATGTATAGCAGAATGTGTAGAATAACAATATTGTCTGGTAGTTACAATACTTTTCCTACCTGGAACTTTCTATCTCAAAACTATATCTCTGGGAAACACGGCCCAAGACCCAGTTTCTGATTAGCCAAAAAAAGTATCACTCTATTTCATTTATTCACCTATTCATTCTTTCATTCCTCAAAAAAAATTATGTGCTTTACTGTAGGCAGTCACGGTGCCAAGCACTGAGCATAAAATGATTAGCCAAAAGGGTCTCAGTTGTCATGAGGTTTATAGTCAAGTGCATATGCTTTTCTTCTCAGAGTATTTATTTTTATTTTACATACAATTCTAACAGCCCAGTATATCTAGATGCCATGCCTATAACATAATAGAAGTATCAAGTCAGAAGGGAGAAGGCCTACCAGAAGGTGTAAAGATGAGAGCAGGGAGAGAGGAAGAACCAGCAAGGAAGGAAAGAGAAAACTTAATAGTTTTCTATAGTTCATTCAACAAATACTTCCTGAATGTCTAGTATGTGCCACCATTGCCTTAGGAACTGAGGACAATCACTGAGTGACAACAACAAAATCACACCCATTTCTTGTGGGGCTTACTTTCTAACAGCAGACAGACAAACATCCAAAAATTACATGAAGCTGAGGAGATTTAATGTCAGATAAACATGTGTAAATAATAATAATGGCAGCTAACCCTTTTCTGACACCACGTACCGTACACTGTTCCAAGCATTTTCCCTATAAAAATTCATTTAATCCATACAACAGCCTTTTGAGTGTGAACTATTATTTATTTCCATTTTACAGAAGAGTAAATTGAGGCATTTCTCCAGAGGCAAACTTTTGTGGAAGCATACATACAATATATGAATGAGTGTTTGTTCTGGTTGAAGCAACAGTGGAGATACCGCTCACACTCAACCTTCAATCTCACACTCCTTGTTGCCCTTGGAGATTCTTCAAGGAAAGAGATCCCTAGGCTTTGGAGAAAATAATTGGAAAAGCACTGACTTAGGAAAGTGCATTTTCTGTGGGGATAAACAGGTAATATAGCACCTACTTACTCTAGTCTAAAGAAATAATGGGTATTTTAGAAATACCCTTTTATCCTTTCCTTCCATCTTTCTATGAAATGAGCTGAAAGATAGGTATCCCCATTTTATAAATGGGCTTAAAGAGGCATAAAAAAGCAAAGTGACTAATACTATTTTTATCAGCTACTATGAGATTCATTGCATCATAGAACTAGAAAAGTTCTAATCTTCCCTCTGAGTACCAACGGGACTTAAATCATTCATTTAAATAAAAATAGATACACTAGAGAAGATCATTTCACAAACATTTCATTAATGTTTTCCACTTAGGATTTTTATCTTTTACCAATATTTATTGAATATTTATTATATGAATCTGTCACCATATTAGAAGCTGAGACCACAGAGAAGCCGATGGTAATTATATCAAGGTTAAAATATAGTTAAAGAGAAAAATATAAATGCTATTTCTAATGTATTTCATATTCAAAGTAGGGTGTCTATTTGTTGATTAGTAGAGATATATTGATGGTTAATGGATAAATAATTGATAGGCAGAAGAAAAGATAGATAGATGGACACACAGAAGGATGGATGCATGGAAAGATGGATGGATGTACAGACATTGATTACAGGCTGATGAATAGATGGAAGAAGTGAAGGTGAATGAATATTTATATAGATAGACAAACTGACTACTACCAAATAAATAATTAAGATACGAGTGCTACTTAGAAACAAATCAGCAAAGTTTTACTAAGACTGATTAAATGATGTTTACTATTTAGTGTTTAAGAATGTAAGAAAACAAATTATGGATATTTAAGAAAGGTTTTTTATTTATCTAATGCTAAAGGAATATATTTTTAAATGTCCCTAGAAAAACCATCAAAAAATCATTATTCATAAATCCAAATTCAATAAATAATTATTTAAGAAAGTGGATTGAAGTTGAGTCTTTAAAAATAGATATTTAATGGGGTGACTGGGTGCTCAGAGGGTTGAGTACCTGACTCTTGATTTTGGCTCAGGTCATGATCTCACGGTTCCTGGGATCAAGCCTATCAGGCACTGTGCTGACATCATGGAACCAGCTTGGGATTCTCTCTCTCCCTCTCTCTGCCCCTCCCCTGCTCACTCTTTCCCTCTTTCTCTCAAGATAAATAAAACTTCTGAAAAAATTTTTAAAAATAAATACTTGGAAAAGTAGAAAGGAGGACATTTCCAAAAGAAAGAAAGAAGCAAGGCCTGAAGAAGAAATACAACATAGTCATAGTCAAGAAATAAATGTATGCGCTGGACATGGAAGTTCCATGTTTGGAACAGGTAAGTGATGAAAGTGGCAAGAGAAGCTGGTACCAGAATACTGAATGTTCTGCACACTGAAATGAAGTGTTTAGAATTTATCTTCTACATAATAAGGAGACCCTGCAAGTTTGTGGTTTTATTTATTTGGATTTTGGGTTTAGGGAATTTGTTTGATTTTTTAAAGAATAATATATGCCAATTGCTGTCTCGGGAAAATTATTCCATAGGATAAAAGTATGGTAATGAAGGTAGAGAAAGCAGTCTATATTTTCTAACAAAGATAATGGACATTCTCCTTCCTACTCACATATTCCCCCCTTAGAAAGGTATTCAGTGACCACCCAACCTGAAATAAACCTATCTAATAAGTACCTCATTAACTCAATCCTTTCAATTCACTTTATTTAGCTTTATAGCACTTATGTCTACCTGTTATAAATATATGTACATATTTTTAATAGTTTATTTATTTATTTTGAGAAAGATAGAGCACAAATGGGGGAGGAGCAGAGAGAGAGAAGGAGGGAGAGAATTCGAAGCAGGCTCCATAAGCACTGTCAGCACAGAGCCCAATGTAGGGCTCAATCTCATGAATAGTGAGATCATGACCTGAGCCAACCACGAATTGGACATTTAACCTACTGAGCCACCCAGGCACCTCTATCTGTACTTATTTTTTACTTGTCTATCCACTAGAATATAGGCACCAAGAAGGCAAGTAATTTAACTTGCTCACTTGCAAGTTATTTTAACTTGCAAAGAATAGCACCTGGCACATAGTAGACACTCAGCAAATGTTTGTTTTAGAAAGAGTGAGTATTTAAATTGAGCTTAATCCACAAATCTGTAGTCCAGGTATAGTGCATGTATTAGTTTATAAATTATCAAATGTACCCTTAGAAATTACCCTTCTTGGAGCACCTGGGTGGCTCAGTCAGTTAAGTGTCCTACTTCAGCTCAGGTCATGGTCTCACTGTTTGTGGGTTCAAGCCCCGCATCGAGTTGTGTGCTCACAGCTCAGAATCTGAAGCCTGCTTTGGATTCTGTGTCTCCCTCTCTCTCTGCCCCTCCCCCACTTGTGCTATGTCTGTCTGTCTCTCTCTCTCTCTCTCTCTATCAAAAATAAATAAACATCAAAAATATTTTTAAAAGAAGAAATTACACTTATTAATTAATTAGCATACTTTTGACATTTTAATATTTATAAATTGGCTCAAATCACCTAAGTAGAATTGTAACACAGCCAACAGGTTTCTGTAGTAACAAGTTGTTGAGCTGATAGAAAATTCACTGTAGCTCTGTCACTTCATTTAAGGCTATCTAAGATCCTAGGGGAAAATATAAATTAAAACTTTTATATTTTAAGAAATAATTAATACAATGTGGAATATATTTATGATACAATATTGTTCATGATACCAAATGGGGAATGTTCATGATACAAAATTAAATAACAGACACAAGACACTTGTTCATGTAGTATCATCCCTTAGTCTAAAGTAAATGTTGTATGTATATGTGTGTAATACGTAAGAAAAAAATGACTAAAAACACATTAAACTATGATTTATCTCTGGGTATTATATTTTGGATATGTTGCTTATTATTTAGAATCTTATGATTTATAAAATTTTCTATAAGAAGGTATTGTATTAGTAATACTTTTAAAATGAGCCAAAACTATTTTAAGTAAAAAAATTCAACGCAAGTTAAATAATGTAGTCACATATCAACGAACTACACAAAGCAAACCTAATTATAGAATATGAAATTCAGCAATTAATAATTTTAAACATCTTTGTTAGAAAAAGTATCAAGAAATAACAGAGGATTCCATAAGCAAGCAATGTCACTTAAATCCACAAAGGTCAAATCTCAGACCTGGAAAGGAGAAAGAAGGATCTCAGAATCTGGATTATAAATTTGCATAAACCTAAAGGAAAAGAGCCATATAATGGCTTCTCTCTTAGATCTAACAAGACTTGGATGAATTTTATATTAACTTGAAACCTGGCTCCAAGTCTACCTCATCTAGGTTTCCCAGATAGAAGATCAAATTTTCTGGCAGGGACAAAGGTAATAAATCAAAAGCCTATCCAAATCATGTGTTTAAACCTATAATATTGTTTTGGTTGTAGTATACTGTGAAAATATTCATCCTTGAGAACTTCCAGAGATACAGAGAGTACTGCTTGTCCTCATCCCAATTCTCTCCTGGCCTCTATAATCCAGATGGTGGTTCATTTGGCACAGGATTCCACATGGGGTGTGTAGCTGCCAAATCATTCCCAAGAAAACAAAACATTAAGAGGAAAAAACAAAACAATAAATTGCAAAACCAAACCATTGACATTTGGAATCAAGGACTGTATGGGAAATTTTAACTTCCTCAACACTAATAACACTAGAAATTCTAGGCTAAATGATAGGGTATCAAAAACAGCAATGTAATCTTGCTAAGATACTATAAACTTTCAGATGGCGCTTTACTAAAACCCTTTTTCAAAGATCATTTATTAAAGCAAACACACACACGCAAACAAGTATTTCTTCTGAAGATGAAAGGACATGCTTTTTAAGAACATTGCATCACTTATTGTTCATATTCGGGAATGATCCATCTATATTTACACCACTGCTATTCTCTATCCCCTCTTGACTCAGCCTCTTCAATCTTAACATTGCAGCAAGAACAATGCACTAATGTATGACCTGATCTATTGGTCTTTAGTAGAAGAAACCTTTTTTTTTAACAAACTTTTTAAAAATTTTTTTAATGTTTTATTTATTTTTGGGAGAGAGAGAGTATGTGACCAGGGGAGGGTCAGAGAGAGAAGGAGACACAGAATCTGAAGACAGGCTCCAGGTTCTGAGCTAGCTGTCAGCACAGAGCCTGATGCGGGGCTCGAACCCATGAACCGCGAGATCATGACCTGAACTGAAGCCGGATGCTCAACCAACTGAGCCACCCAGGAGCCCCAGAAGGAAACTTATTAATCATCTTTCTCCAGCCACTTGAAGTATAATCTGCTCAGAACAACACATTGGTTTGACTGTGGCTGTATCTTTGAGCCTGGAAATAACCCTCAAGTGCAAATATGTCAAAAATATAAATATTCTGCTAACCTGACCACACATTCCATTTTTATTGTAGAGAAGAATCACTTCAAATTTTAGCCAAACATGATACTTAGGCAGAACCAATCCTCCAAGTGTGGATTTAGGTATCAGGTTTACTCAGTGGTATTAGTTTTAGGACAAGTTTTCTAGGGTGCCATTGCATTGATCTGGATTAACAAACATCAAATTTCAGGCCATCTAAACTCACATGGAAATTAATGCCATCTTTATGTGCGTTTGTATTCCTCTAGGGGCAAATATATATATATATATATATATATATATATATATATATATATATATATATTTGGTGAGAGAGAGAGAGAAAGTTACAGAGAACATATTTCCACAGTAAAACATAAACCCGTTGCAGCCCTTCAAAAATTTTAAGAGTAGTTTGGCTTAACAACGCACTAGCTCTAGATTCCAATCACAAATCCAATTTTGCTCAGTCTCTGGTGGCAAGTAGTCATGTAATTGAGTATAATTTGTCACAATTGGCCATTCTGACTCAAGAACGATTTAGGATTGAGCTAGTATAAACATTTTAAAAGCCCGTGCCACATTCCAGCTAATAATAGAAAAGATGTAACATGGTAACCTGCTCTACCCAAAAAAGAATCTCTTAAGCTATACTATTTTTCTTTTTTTTTTTTTTAAACTTTATAGTTTATTGTCAGGTTGGTTTCCATATAACACCCAGTGCTCTTCCCCACAAGTGACCTCCACCAAGACTATCACCCCCCTTTACCTTTTCCCCTTCCCCTTCACCCCTCAGTTTGTTTTCAGGATTCAAGAGTCTCTCGTGTTTTGTCTCCCTCCCTCTCCCTAACTCTTTTTCCTCCTTCCCCTCCCCATGGT
>CM053577.1:78614198-78676052 GCA_028646485.1 Cryptoprocta ferox
AAGAAAGAAAAAAGACAACTCCCCTGTGCGGATGGGCGTGGTCTGGCGTCCCGTCAGGTCTCGGGGTCTGCTCTCTCCGAGGCCCCGCCTTGGTGGTTGCGGGGAGAAGTATGGCGCCGCCTCAAAGTTTTGCCGGAACCAAGCGTTGCAACCGCCCTTCTGAGTCCGGTCTCCCTGTGCCGCGGGCGAGCCAAACTGTACTCTCCAAGCTCCGCCTCCCTTCCAAATCCCAGTCCGTGCAGTTCAACACCGTCACCGGAGATGAGATGCGTTCCCGCTGGTGGCTGGCCTCCCAGCTGGCTTGCGCCACCCTTTTCGCGGAGCCGCCGCTGCTGCTTTTCAAGGCTCCCGCTGGAAGAACTCGCCGGCCAGATGGGACGGATTTCTCTCCCGTCACTCGGCAGATATATATGGGGAGACAGGCGAGTTTTTCCTCCCTTAGAGATGGTTCTAGGTGCGTTTTCCGTCTCTCTTTCTCTTCCCCTGGTCTCTCCGGGGCACAGCGCGCTCTCCCTGTGTTGGGCTCGGGGGCTCCTTCCCCTGCACCACCGGGACTGCCCGTCCCCTAATTTCCAGATCACAGTCACTCACTCAGGCATCTTTGAGGTTGTCTTCTTTCTGGCGTCTGTTTCTTCTTTCCCCCACTTGCAAATCCAAGTTTTATCCCTTCAGTCCTTCTCAGTTCAATCCATACGGGCGTGCGCAGATTACAGAGCTCCCTGCTCGTCCGCCATCTTGTCCTCCTCCTCCTATACTATATTTCTATATTTCTTTATTTATATTGAATATTATCATTGCCAAAACATCACCATTTGCATAAAGTTTTGATCCCAGCCCCCAAACGTAATATTCACATTTAACTCCCCATGTCACATGTCTGACTTATGCACTTACGTAACATCTTTAACCTGAAGATTTTCTACTAAGTGTTTGAAAACTCCTAATGCCTGAGATGAAAACAAAAAGAACCCAAATAATTTTCTTTTGACAAATTGATTCCCTTCACATTGATGCCATTTGACTTCATAAATCTCTTGACTCTGACATTTTCAAATGTACTAAACAGAATATATGGAAACGAAAGATGGAAGCACTTTATAAAGTAGACCATGACATTTACTATAAAGGCATTATACAGATAATGGAGTTAAGTGAAGTAAAAACAAACCTCTGGACAAGGATGATAGCCCCCAAAACATCGAGTGTGTTAACAGAAGTCATTAAGTTAAGAAAAAACAACAATAAGTCTGCAGGCGCAGTTTTTCCCAATTGTCAGCTGAGGACACTTGAGCACTATGAGGACATCTGCACTATCAGCAGTCTCTTGGAATACATGACCTGATAACATACATGTAATGCTAATAATAATGATAATGGTAGTAATAATAATAACAATGTGTTGGCATTCTTCACTTCTGCCTGTGCTCTAAGCCTATGCTAAATACTTAGTAAACATTCAATTTACAAACAAAACCCTAACCACAGCCTCACAAGGCTATTATGTTGGTTTGATTGAAGAGACAGAGGTTTAGAGAGTACTTTTAGGGATTCAAATCCAGATCAATTCCAAATCTTGAGTTCTCAAACATTATATATTCTATTAAAAATATTTTTTAAAATATTAAGGAATACTCATTTAGGAAATCTTTTTGTGTAAATTAAAAGAATTTTAAATAAGTTAAGTTTAAAAATATTTTAATCGTAATTTATCTAACATTTTTTAAATATTTATTTTGAGAGAGAGAGGGAGAACATGAGCATGAGCATGGCAAAGAGGGAGAGAGAGAGAATCTCCCCATTGTCAGTGCAGAGCCTGAGGTGGGGCCTGAACCCATGAACCATGAGATCATGGCCTGAGCCAAGATCAAGAGTCAGATCCTTAACTGACTGAGCCACCCTGGTGCCCCTATTTTAACTAACATTTTAATAAAATATTTTAAATAATATTTATTTAATATAGAATAAAATATTTAAATACTTAAAGCTTATAAAAACTTTTTTCACATATCTTTAGCTAAAACTTTAATATTATTTTCTCAAAATGTATATATAATATTTTTTTCATCTTTTTTCTTGCCTTCATTTTCTATATATCATGTTTATTTAACCAAGCAATGTCACTGTTTTTCAGTCAGCAAAAATTTGCTTTGTTAACTTATAAGTTTTTCATAATACTGGTTAGGTTCTGAGAGTTTAAATAAATCAATATATAAGTATAATTTTGCATGCCCGGACATTCTGAAAATATATCCTTATGTTAGTACAGGCAAAAGAAAACATATAGCATGGGGAAAAAAGTGAATCAGGACTAATCTTAAGAAACTGTCTACCCTTTTTCCCTGATAACATTTCCAGGTTTAAAATTTTCAATCTTTATGCTTTTTTTGTGGTCTGTAGCTTGGACATCAAATGTGGAAGAAAAACACACTGGATAAATTTGACAATTGTCTTTTATGAGGTTCTGATTCTCATTTCTATTGGAATCTCATTTTTTTTCAGTGTAACAGAATGGGAATGTTTAACATAGCTTTAAATACATCTCAAAATAGATCTATTCCATTCCTCTTATAAGCAACAGGAAAATTAAAATTAAAAACTACTTTAAGCTAGGATAGGACAATTGTTTTTCCCATAGAGCTCCTAATTATTTAAGGGAAATGCTACAGAATTATACATAGTTACATATTTAATACTAAGGAATTAATGTACATTAAAGCTGATGTGGAGGAGGCCCTCAGTGGTGGCTCAGTTGGTTAAGCATCCAACTCTTGGTTAGATAATGATCTCACGTCTTTGTCAGTGTGAGCCCCATATCAGGCTCTGTGCTGATTGCATAGGGCCTGCTTGTGATTCTCTCTCCCTCTCTATCTCTTTTTGCCCCTGCCCTGCTCATGCTATCTCTGTCTCTGTCTCTGTCAAGATAAATAATAAAGAAAAAAAAAACTAAAAAAGAAACTGATATGGCAATGTTGGGGTTTAGAGTTAATGGCCAAAAAAGAACTCTTGAGATGTCTTCAGTGCAAAAAGGTGGTTTTATTAAAGCATATGGACAGGACCATGGGCAAAAAGAGCTGCACTGGGATTTTGAACTGATTCTGAACCCTCTATGTTATGCTCATGAGAAATTTTAATTTATAAATAATGTCCTGAATAATGTCATCTACAGAATTCTATTGACTATCATTGTGAGAAAAGGTAGTGTAAATGATTGTAAAAATTTTTCCATGTGCCATACAAATGTCCAGTAAACAGTGAATGTTCTCAAGTCACACTACATGTGATTGACTTTTTTGTCAATATCTATTCCAAGGCAAATCCTATTCCAAATGGTAACTTCTTGATGATCCCAAAACAGTAAGTATAACATTTAAACCATCCTTTATCAACGAATGCATTAAAAACATGAAATTGGGGGAAGACAGGAAAGGAAGACCCTTAGAGGTATTTGAGTAATAGTTTGTAAGTCTAGACAGAGAATTTTGTTCTCAGAAAATACATAGCAGAGAAAGTGACTCTTGGGTAGAAAATGTATCATCAAATATCTACTTGCTTTTAAAAACTAATAAAGTTAGTTTATTGCCAAGTTGAAAAATATTTTTATCTTCTTTTTCAAAATCCCATTCAAACACCATCTTAGCCATTGGGAAATTCTTCTGACTTATGTTCCCTTTTTATTACTTCAATAGAATGTCTAAAGTAGATTCAACTGTTTTAGGTCCTATTCACTTCTTCACTTATTTATACCTGTTAGTGAGAAAAGAACACAGTTCAGAACATAAAAGCCTATGTTTTAGTCCCAACGATTTTACTAATGAGCTATATAACCTTGGAGAAATCACTATACTTCCTAGAAATGTAGTTTTCACATTTATAGGAAGAGAAGGTTGAACTAAAGATCTTTTAGTTATTTTTATGTTTCTAAGATTTTATGTTTTCAAGGACATTTAGCTACTTATTTATTATTCATTATACTTTTTTCATATGATGCTAATTAGCTTTTTTGATTATGTGATCAATATATAAACCTGCACTATTTTTAGACTGTTCAGTTTTAAATATGTATAAGTAGATTTTATCCACCCACTCCTTCCGTGCAGTGGCTTTGCCTTCCTTAAATGGAGAGCAGAGTTTGTTCAATGTGGCAGAGAATGATATTATGATTTTTGCTGATTTCGATGAATGATGATTTAGATTCCCAAACGTTCTGTTCATATCAGTTTCAATTTCATATAATTGAAATCCAAGCTATTGTGCCTTATGTAAGAAAGAAGTTCATTTCTATAGCATATAAAAATGAATCCAAAGTTTTGCAGTCTAGATTAGAGCAATTCCAAGTAGCACAAAAAATCCAGGTCTCTTTTAACTTTGGACTCTACCATATTCTAATTGTAAAGATCAAAGGAAAATATTCATTCTCCTAATTATTTTTTACCTTCTAAAAGAGAGGTATTTTCATTTTTTTAAAAAAATAATAGCTCCCTGCAAACTTATACTTAAGTCTAAAGACTTGGTTGGATTCAGAAAAACATTTTTGGCAAGGAAATTTCATAGACAATGTCATATATTTTATATTATATGACATCAGGATGCATATAATATATGGTTGTTCCTTATTAGTGATGCTAATGAGACCATTTAATGTTTATTTATTTTTGAGAGAGAGAGACAGAGTGCAAGTGGGGGAGGGGCAGAGAGAGAAGGAGGCACAGAATCTGAAGCAGGCTCCAGGCTCTCAATTGTCAGAACAGAGTCCTGTCATGGGGCTCGAACTCACAGAGCATGAGATCGCGACCTGAGCCGAAATTGGATGCTTAACCAACTGAGTCACCCAGGTGCCTTTTTTTTTTTAAATGAGACTTTAAATTGGTGATTGACTGTAGGAGTGCTGACAATACCAACTCCATCTTTGATCCTCTTCTTGTTCATGTCTGCTAGATGACCTCTCTTGGGGTTCTGGGTTCCTTGGAGCTTCATATACATGCATTAGAAATGCCCACAAAGACAGTAATGAGGGAAGGCTAACTTTGGTCTTCCAAGAATCTGTTAAAGGTAACATAGTCTTTCCCCTTCCTGACACAGATGGCACCACAAGATCTAATTATATGTTAGCTGGCAATTCGCCCCATGCAAACCCTTTTAAGTGCGTATGAACCCTTTGATCTCATTACAGTGCCATTCTGCGTGTCCCCTCACTCTGTAAAATCTGTAGACTAAGGTTCAGATTTTGCAGGGAATAGCTGCACGGATGTCTGATCACCATCCACTTGATCGTCCTGTTGGTAAGTTACCTTGAATAAAACTCTGTAAACTATATGGAGTTGCCTGCTTTATTTCTTGGTCTCAAAGCACCTTCTCAATTTGAAAGATATTTTATAGTGCCTTCACCCTCCAAAAATTGCCAGATCTCTATTTTGTAATGGTACATTGTTCCTTTGCAATTTATAAGTGATCTGAATAGTGTTATTTTGGCACCGTGCTGATATATCCTGTTCCCCTACAACTTTTCACCTAACGGTTACTTCATCCGTTGAAGATCTTTGGCTAAATAGTAATCATATTGAGAGTCACAGCATGGCAATTGTCTAATTGTATCATTCCTTCTTCACTTATTAACTTTCTATTGTAAAGATGAGCTCCTCTGGCACAATAAATCTTCTAGAACATGAAAGAAAAACTTCACTGGACAGAGTTAAACAGACAAGGAAGACTTTATTCAAGATTATTCCAGTAGGGGAGATTGAACCCAACTCTGCTGAAACAAAAGGGCAATTTTTAAGCACTGGGTAAGCCAGTAGAATATACTAGAGGACATAAGGGGAAGGGAGGGTTTGGTCAATGTTATCAGGCCATCTGTGTTTCCTAATTTTAGCTCAGTTAGCTAGTTAGTTAGACTCCTATCTTTCCTCCCCTGGGGACTGGGAGATTGGACAGCTATCTGTCTAGATTATTACATTTTAAAGGGATTGTTCCAGGTCCTTGAGAGTAACATTCCTGGTCTGTAAATCTGACAAGAGACTGAGACAAGACTTATAAGACTTACATCTCACAGGGGCAGAGAGAAATTTACAGTTGAATGTTTTCTAAAGTAAATGCTCTAAGGAAAGGGATGTAATGGTCCTTTTGTCAGGCTTGTTTAGTCAAGCTGAGGGAACAACTCATCTTGTACCTTCCCATGACATAATACATATGGCCTCCGTTTTCAAAGTCATTTCTTGGTCCAAAATGACTGCCGATGTTCCAGCCATCATGACCACTTGTAGGTAGCAGGAGGCAGATAATTTAAAGAGGGAAACAAAACATACCAACTATCTGATTTTCAATTAAGGAGGCTTAGAACTACTGATATGTAACTGGCCATGTGCAACTCTAAGGAAGATTGAGGAATATGGTGGAGCACATTCTGCCTGGAAAAGTCAGGAATTTGTTACTATTTTTAAAAGATGAAACTGACTATTGAGCAGGCAACTAGAAGTCTCAAGCATACTGGTAAACACAGATGTCATAGAAAATAGAAGCACTGGTACTACCAACAAAATGTTCAATAAGTTGTTCTTCCTCAAGTCTATTACACATATTTTCTGCTTTATTAGGAGTATGTCATAAGCCTAATACTTCACATCTGCTTTCAGCATTTCAACCCAGTGAGATATGAGGATAATAATCTTTTTTAAATCCTTAATTATATTTATCAATATTAATTGGCAACTATTAAAAACTTACATAGTATATTAAAGTACCATATATTTGGCATAAAATTTGAAATCCACTTTTCCCCAAATATAAAGCATTTATTCATGACCTAAAGTAAAATGAAATGTAGAAGATATTTAGGATGTTGTGATATCTAGAGTCTGACCCACCATTTTAATCTGGTTTCATAAAGTTGTGCTTTAGGAATGGTGAAATAAACCTGCAAAGTCTGTAAGAACAAACTTTTAATGAATGGCCTTCAGATCTTATTTATTAGAATTGGATCAAATCAGAACTGAAAGCTCCAGATTAATCCTGTCTGCCTAATATTCCATTTGTGTAGAGTTGCTCCAACAAACAGCCGAGGCTTCAATAAAAATCACAGTTCTTCCCATTCATTACAGTATAAACTGGAAGAAAAGTTTCAAACCTCCAAAAATGCTCCTAGTCAGGCAGGGCCAGCTTCAACTAAATCAATATTCTAAGTTTTATCTTGGTACAATTGCTTCTGGTATAAAAATATACCATGCATAATCTTTTACATTTTCTATATAATCTCTAAGCTTCCCAATGAAAAGAAAAATCAGGAACTCACTTGGAGTCATAATCATGATGCACATATACTTGTTTTCAGGATTGCATTTTTCTAACTACATTTTTAATCTTTATCTGATAGCATTATTAAAGTACTATCAACCAGTCCATACAGACCATATTTTATTTTATTCCTAAAATACTGAGCTGAGAATTTATAAATATAAATATATTTAAACTTATCTAAATAAAAATTTCAACTATGAATTATTATTTTCTTTAAATTTCCAGCCAAATTTGCAGCTTAATTCACCTGTAAGCATATATCAAAAAAAATGCTGACCTCACCTAATTATTAAGTTTTTCTTAATCTATATATGGTGCCCTATGCCAACATCATAATTATTTAAATCAAGTATTAATTAAATTTCTATTAAATATCTAATATTAAGTTAGAACTGGGAATACACACTATATGAAATATGCAATCTCTACGCAGTCCAAATGAGAAACACAGATGTGTGTGCAGCAATTAAATGTCGTTTAATAGCCATATTTGATTGAATTGTTATTTAATACAAACATCCTTACTGTATAGGGTGCTTATACATAAAACAAAGAGTAACCCAGAATTTTCATCTTGTGTATAGTTATCTTAAAATACCTAGTTTTTGAAATTGAACTAACGAATATAAAGAAGTCCTGTCATATAGCTAAGTGAATGCAAAGTAGTCACTCGATTGTATCTTTCCAAAACACTTCATTTAAAAGCTTCTATATGTCAGTAGTCTCAAAAGGAGTAAAGAAAACTTCTGTTTTATGTTACAGTTCATCCAAACAGAAATTTGTATTATTCTTCTAAAATGTACTTTTAATTTAAAATGAAAAGTATCTATCCTTTTACAATGAACATACTAAAAAAAAAAGGAACTTAATAATTCTTTTTTTTTGAGATTTTCCCCATGTTGATGCAAAGGCCATCCCATCCCACTATCACACTGCTTTTATGGATACAATTTTTTATAATAATGAACAATAAGAACTATCAACTACATAAGGCTAAGAGGACAACCAAGACTCCTAGGTTGCAAATAAAACTTAGAACTTTCAAAAAGTTTTTATTTCTTTGAAAATTAAAGGATTCCTTTTAAGCACTAAGGTCAATAATGAGACCACCCTTCAGTGCTTCCTGGATCTACCAGATCTAATGAGAGCTAGATCAGAGTTCTCCAAGAGTAGGCAAATTCATAATACCACAATGAATTTTATAAATTAAGCTATTACATTTGATAACTTTCAGCTGAGTTTTGAACATGACTGGGCACAGAATCATAATTCTCACTTGGTATTTCTGGTTGGCCAAAGGGACAGTTGACTGCTATCATATGTTACCCAGATAGAATGTATCAATAACTACCAAGAGTAGTACTCATGATACCAGAAACAGGGAGTTTTCACACCTTTATGGGGTAGGAGAAAAAATAGTATCTTCTAGAGTAGCCAGTGACCCAACGTAGCAGATGCCACTCGAGACATTCTCCTTCCTATTCATGGATGCTGTTGCTTCCCACATATACACAACTTTCTCATCTTCATCTTAAAGCTAATGATAACAATTTCTTTTGGAATTCTCAGGAAAGAAAAATTTACCATTTGTGAAGTGTCACCTTTTTTGGCAGTCAACGTGCATTGATGCTTCATACACAGTATTTCACTCAAAATGAATAATACTACATTGTAAAGATGAAGAAATTGGGCCTCCGTATGACAACCCAAGAATTCCCACCAGGTCTGTCTAGGTTAAAGGCTTTTTTCTGTCCATCCTGTGGCATTGAATGTATAAGAATACTTGAGGCTATTGTCAACCACTTATAAGTGGACATGATAAAGAGTATTTCCTTTTACTATAGTGTAATGGAATTGGCCATAGTAGTCATTCTGGTTGCAGCTTGCCAGATCATAAACTTAATGTGACACCAACATGCACAATCTCTCCCACATTTTGCTATTTATTTGCTCCATGAGGGCTTAGAGATAGAAACTTGTAATGACCCTTCATTACTACAGAACTATTAGAAGCATGTATGAAATGTTGGGATTTTAAGTACTTTTGTAAAAAGATATGATACTTTGTCAACACAGGGCTATCTAAATTCTCATCAAATGAATATATGAAGGGGTAATATATAGTATCAACTGACAAGTATAAGGAATTTCCTGGAAGTATGTTTTACAACAATTCTACGTTTCTTCCCTTGTAAGAATGCCTTTGAGAGACACAAGTGGTAAGGGCTAAGTAAGTTTGAAACGTGGGTAATGAAGGAAAATACGTAATGCATTTCAGGGAAATATGTGGGTTTGAATCTGTCAAAAAATTAATACAACAAGCTGCAATACTATGTGAGAACAGTAAATACTTCAGCTTTATTTGTACAAGGTGAGTTGAAGTCTATGCAGGAATAACCTCATATTATACGAACTGTATAAACTTTACTTTTGAACTCCTTTGGTGCTTGTGACTTTGAAGTAATAAAAAAAAAGCAATGAAAATCATTTTCATTCACTTAGAACTCAAAGAACAAAGAATTGTTCATCAACTACTTAAAACAAATAGAGCTCCAATGAAAAATGACCCCTTTAGTACACGTGGCCTCACAAAGCCAGTTTATAGCACCTTGCACAAGATAAATTACAGGTTAAAAAAAATGTCAGGTTAAAGCAGAGCTAAAAATTCACTAAAGCTTGCAAAAACATAAAAGGGTTGTGCTTTATAACCAAAGTCTGGTTGATATAAATATTAAATAGGAGCACCTGAGTGGCTCAGCCAGTTAAGCATCCTACTTCGGCTCAGGTCATGATCTCATGGTTTGGGAGTTCAAGCCCTACATGGAGCTCTGTGCTGACAGCTCAGAGCCTGGAGCCTATTTCCAATTCTGTGTCTCCCTCTCTTTCTGCCCATCTCCCCCTCCCCGTCAAAAATGAATAAACATTAAAAAAATTAAAGAAATATTATTAAATTAAAATGAATACATTTATACAGTTTGTTAATATATAATGCTATATGTAAAATGTAGACAAAGCTTTATGCTTTATAAAGTACTTTCAAATATATTATCTCATTTGATTCTACAATTGTGTGGCAGGCTTCATTATCACACCACCACCACCACCACCACCACTATCCTCCCTCCATAGTGAGGAAAATAAAACTCACAGAGGTTACTTTACTCAACCAGGTTTGCAGGGCTACAGCTAGTCGTAGTGAAGCCCATGTGCACCTGACACAAAGTTAATGCTATTTATTTGCTCCATGAGGGTAAACATATATCCCAAATTTGGTCAATCAATGCCTTCAGTCTCATAAAGGCCCCAAACAAGAATATTCTGGCCAGGGTATCATGGGTTGCTTTCTTAACCCTTCTTTTCCAAACAGGGATACCAAGGGCTGCCTTCCAGATATCACTGCCGAGGTGAGTCCCTGTGTGACCTCCAGCTTATGATGGAGATGTTTAAATACTGATAAGCAGCACAGGACTTCTCCCAGCCTCAGGCTGCCACAGCATTACATTCAAATTCCAGGATCTCTTTTATTCCCCTTTCCAGATTACGTGAACTATTCACACTCCATTGTTGAAAACAAAAGTTAGAGTCTGTTTCTGAGACAAAATGGATTGATTACAATAAATCAGAATAAAAGTATGACATAGTGACTTACATGACTGAAATTAAGCCAAGTTTCTAAAGGTTCTTTACAAAGTCCCAATATGGCTATTTCTGTAAATGTGGCCCAGACCAAAAAAAAAAAAAAAAAAAAAAAAAAAAATCTGGTTTATTATTGATTAGGTAGCAATGTGGCTAATAGCACTAAAAGGAAGATTTCAAAAAATATTTTTCTTTATAAAAGCCTGATTCCCATGTTCCTCTCACAGTCCCACCACTCAAAACATTCCTGGCAGCTACCACAGTAGAAACCAGTGAGCAGACTGTGAAATATTCCACCAGCATGAGACACATGAAGGAGTCTGCAATTGAGTGGCTCTGCAACTCAGGAAAACATCAGAAACAAAGAGAGTTCAGAAATCCACAGGGACAAATTTAGGCAACCAGGATCAGGGCCCCATGTCAAATAGGCAATGAAGCAGACAGCTGGCTAAGGAGAGTGCTTGCCATTGAGAGCAAGTAGGAGAGGGGAGGCAAGATGATATGTGAAAGAGAGATATAGGAAGAGAGGGAGGGAGGAAGGGAGAAAGAAGGAAACAAGGAAGGAAAGAAGAAAGAAAGAAGGAAGGAGAGAGAGAAGGAGAGAAGGAAAGAGAAAGAGAGAAGGAAAGACAGAGCGAGAAGGAAAGAGAGAAAGAGATAAAAAGAGAAAAGGAGAGAGAGAGAGAAAAAGAAAAGGAAAGAGAGAGGAAAGAGGAAGAAAGAAAGAAAGAAAGAAAGAGAAGGAAGAAAGGAAGGAAGGAAGGAAGGAAGGAAGAAAAGTTCAGTCTTCTGGGCAAGCATTCTTTAGCACGTGGGAAGCACCCTGAGCTATGTAGATGGCAATAGGATGAATAAAAGGGGAAAGATGCAAGAGGCATTATGACAGGAAAAGGGAAGTAGCATGCAGGTACAGAAAGCACAGGAAGAATGAGCCTATGAATACAAATGCATGATCTCATGAGGCTTTGTGGGGTCTGTGCAACACTTCACACCAACAAGAAGCCTGCAGAAGATCAAGTTTGTCGGTGTATTTTGGAAGTCCACACAGGGGCCCAAATCCTGAGGGCTGAAAGTCGGCAGATGCTAACCAGCATTCTTCCAATTACCTAGAACAACAATAGCAAAAACAAAAACACGGACACAAAAGCCAGCCTTGCTTTGGCCTAGTAACTTTCCATTGCGTCAGGGGTCTTCTCATTGTGTCAAATTTGCCAACCAGATTTGAAATGCAAATCACACCATGTTCCTGAGTGGGCATTATGAGGAAATGCCTGCAAGGACTATGACAAACCATCTGCAAAAGCATTTTGGAACCTATAAAATTTGCTGTGAGCGTTCCTTCCATCATAACTGTCCTCGGTGCCTACTGAAAAAATAGAGCTTCCAACCTCACAAAACAACCGTGGCCTTTGAGAAACAGAAAAGATGAAATTTTTGTCATCTGTGCATGATCCAAAGGTCCGGTGCTTCTCTTTTTCAGCCGAGGCTCTGGATCAGAATCAACATTTGAGTCCATTTCACACACAGATGGGACCCAAATCAGTGGCCTCAGGTGACAATCACAATCTCCTTACCAGCATCAATGTGGTTCCTGTTCTTCTTCCACTGCATAGCCAGAGGTCAGGGCTGCAACCAAGCCCCGTCTCAGCTTCCTGAGCAGAGCTAATTGTCAGTATAAAAGGGCAAAGAATGAATCAGATGACTTCACCAGAGGAATATAAACATGGGTTTTAAAAAAACTAATATATTTGCCCACCTTTCTTTACTTCGAGGGGTAAGTGTTTTAGACTGCTCTACTTTCAAATGCATCCAAGACCCTGTACATAGATTCCATATAGAGTTTCCAAATAGAGACAGATTAGTTCCTGGAACAATTTGTGGGCAAGTTGTTTACTGGAATTCATCCTGAGACTCATATTTCCAGCTTCATGCTCCCCTAAGTGACAGCTGAAAATAATATATATATGCATGTGTGCATGTGCGTATCTGTGTTCATAAGTGATGTACTTGGGAAGAATAGTGAGATGGTAGAAAAAGCAGAAACTGCAGACATATTTTCAAAATCCGTGTCACAGTTACAGAAGGTTTACTGAGGTCTTGGTTTCTTTTCCTCTGGCTAATGTTTTCTATAGGACATAGACAATAAAAATCATGAGCTGTGTGGAAGAATATACAGAGAGGCATTTAAAAGTAAATTGGGCATTTCATTTTACAGAGCAACATATACTGAGGTAACACAGAACAGAGATGACATGCAGAAAAAAGATATCCTTGCTATTTTTTAGTTGTGCCTGAGTAGGTGTTTTGGCTCTCATTATAATGATGCAAATATTTACCAACCTCCAGAAGATAGGAAACCAATATATATGGGAGCTGTTCTTAATAAATAAAATATATATAAATATATATAAAATAAATAAAAATAAAATAATAACAACTATGACATGTTTGGTAACTAGTATGTGCTATACTGTGCAAGGCACTCAGCATGTATACTCTTAATTAACAGTTTATTTTCAAAACTACTCTGTAAAATAGGCATTAATATTCCCATTTTATTCATGATAAATTGAGATATAAGAATAAATAACTTGTTAAAGATCTAAAGTGAGAAAGATAGGATTCAAAAACAGAATCTTTTCTAACTCAAAAACTATGGTTACTCCATTATGCTCCACTGCCTAAAAATAAATATTTCAAGAGTTAACATCAGCTGAACCTCAGTAAACATGGGAATAAGCCTGGTTTACTGATTTGATTTTGCTAAGTGATACTGTTTTAATTAAAATCACTGTTTTTTTTTAATTTTTGTAACTTTTATTACTTTTTTGCAAGTGAGTTTTCACTACGCCCACTCCAAAGTCTAGAAGAATTAAATTAATGTATGTAAATTGAGTCACTGTGTTAAAATGTATCATTATTTTTGCCTTCTGTGCCTAAATAATCCTCCTGAAAGACTGCCTAAGGATCTTGGACATATTCTTGCTAGCAGAATCTCCCAACAAATAACACTGCAATACAAGGAAATCAGAGGGAGGGTAGAGGTGGAAAACTGGTTAGGTTAATTCCAGACATAAGAAAGGATTATTTCACCTGAAGCTCACCTGTGAGGGGACTGCTGTATTTGCAAAAATATAGCTGACTTTTATCAAAATGGGTAACTGCTTCTCTGAGTTACTGACTCAATTTCTGAATTAAAAAAATATCCCCATTTACATGATCATATCTGAACACCTAACATACTTACATATAATATAAGAGATGCCATACATCTCTTCAGCAGTTCCTGATTGCTTCTTTAAAAACTAGTAAAGAGGGGAACGAGTACCTGGGTGACTCAGTCGGTTAAGCATCCGACTTCGGCTCAGGTTCATGATCTCACAGTTCAGAAGTTTGAGCCCCCGCGTTGGGCACTGTGCTGATTGCTCAGAGTCTGGAGCCTGTTTTGGATTCTGTCTGCTTCTCTCTCTGCCCCGCCCCCCTCTCTCTCACTCTCTCTCAAAAATAAATAAACATTAAAAAAAAGGTAGCAAAGGAAGGCAAGAGATCATGCATCTCTCAAACATGCTATGAGAAGGGAGTATGTGCAGGGAACTTTTGATTATAAAAGAAAAATATGTTCAATTTAGAAAATGTATAAAATTCAGTGAAGTATAAAATAACTCATCAAAGGACCTATTTTGGTCCATTTCTTTGACATTTTTCCAAGGACTAACTTCTATTCCATTTCCTTAAAGTCTTTATTTTTTGAATGTATATTCTTTAATTAGAATCATTCTGAATGTATCTATCATGATTTTATTTTTCCAGTAACATTCCATTGTGGGTATTTTAGTGTTTTATTAAATATTATGTACATGTGGTATTACATCATATGTGTTAACATAACTCACTTTTTTAGCTAGGGATAAGGTAAGGTCATCAGGGACCACAGTGAGAAGTTAAAACAAACTTCTCCCAGCATGTTTGCTTTTCAGCTTCACCGGCCCTTGAGAACTGCCCTGTTCCTGAGAAGCCCGCCAACTTGTTCAACAGAACAGACATTGGGGAACAAAGAAAATCATAACTGCTCCTGGAAAATTGCGGAGTTAAGCAAACACCTTTTAAATCATGCTTGAAATATTACAGAGGTTTTCCTAAGTTCCTGTGACCGCTTCCTAATTGCAAGAATAACTAACCAAAAGGTTGCCAGCTGGCAGTATGACAGGGGTTCTGAAGTTTGTGTTGAAAGAGAGAGTGCCATGAGGGCTACCTCCCTGTCTCTTTACTTAGAACGAGTCACAAAATTTCTTTGCTTTCAACACTTCAATTTATATATTTATTTTTATTTTTTTAAACATTTATTTATTATTGAGAGACAGAGAGAAACAGAGCAAGAGAATGGGAGAGGAAGAGAGAGAGGAAGGCACAGAATCTGAAGCAGACTCCAGACTCTGAGCGGTCACCACAGAGCCTAATGTGGGGCTCGAACTCACAAACTGCAAGATCAGGACCTGAGCCGAAGTCAGATGCTTAACCGACTAAGCCACCCAGGCACCCTGGGTTATATTCAATTTAATGCAGCCCAAGCTGCAACACCCTTGAGTTCAGTTACAACTTTATTATTCCTTTGTCCTTAGACATTGTTTCCAATTTTTCACTACTGCAAACAGAATAATATGCACTTTTTATGTAAATCTTTGTTACATCTTTGATTCTTCACTTAGGACAGCTACTGGGAATCATAGAAATGAAATTGATAGGTCAAAGGTGATAGAATTTAAATGACACTCAATACATATTGATTAATTGCCTTCCTGAAAAGTTTGTAACAAATTATGTTTGTAGATTGTCATTTCAAATATGGAGCTTTTTTTTTTTTACTCATTTAAGTAATCTCTACACCCATTGTGGGGCTGGAACTCATGACTCCAAAATCAAGAGACTCATGCTCACCCCCAACTTTGCAGTCAAAGACGTTCAGTTTTCCCAAGAGGTAAAGCATTCCTGGGACAAATCAATTTTCTACAAAGACTGTTCATTAGCTTCATGAATGAAAAAGTCACAGATTTACACCATGACTTAACTGAAAGGCAGGTTCTGTCTGTTTCTTGGCAGTATTTCCCGGTACCATGCCTTCCATAGTCTTAAGCGTTCAATGAATACTTGTTAAATGCAATGAACAACGATGATCCAACTCCATTGAACTTGAATATGTTAGCCAATGTGTGTTTTACAAAGGGCCTTAACCTATATGTTTATTACCAGATTATCACAACTACCTAGTGGGGAGACACTATGACACCAGTTTCACAAATAAGAAAACAGAGGTTCATTCAAGTCCCAGGATTTTCTTAGTCATAGTAAACGATGACACCAAACCTTATTCTCCAGAGCACACTCCTTCAAGTGCTTTCCTCCCACAGCAAAAGAAGACATGCTAAAGGGATTCATGAATGCTATACATGCTCTGTGCTCCATACCAATAACATGAAAGTCTAGAAAATCACCAATATATTGTGTTTTCTAGACAGCACTTCTGAACAATGTCATTTGCTTCACCAAATGTGATGCTTTCTTCAAAGAAATAGAATTTATTTAACTAACTTAGATTTAAGTTTTTAAGCAGTGAAAAGGAACACTAAACCTAGGTATAGTCCTCAATTTTTCCTGGAAATAGGAATGGTTACTGTAATGTTAATGAGATAATAAAAAGAATAGTTATAACCTGTTGAGCACCTATGATGTGCCAAATAATGTATCCAATGTCATTAAAGCTTGACAACCATTGTATAAATTGTTATTCTCATTCTTACAGCAAAATGGAAATTATCAATTCCATATCATATATAGCAGTTCTCATACGCTAGGGTGCACGTATATTACCAGGTGGGCTTGTTGGAAAATAGATTGCTGGGTTCTTTCCTCAATGTCTCTGTCTAGGAAGCTAGGCTGGGACGTGAAAATTTATATGATTCAAGTTCCCTGCTGATGCTGTGGGTCTAGAGAACCTACATCAAGGTGCTCTGACTTTCCCCCAATAAATGGGAGAGCTAGGATCTGAACACAGGTTTGGCTGACTTCAAAAATCACGCTATTTGTGTTTTCCCACATGGCTCCTAGTGGAAAGACTTTGAATGAAAATGTTTTCAATCTTAATTTGGTCTTTGAGATGTGTATATAAATTAATATAGCAGGGGTTAAGAACTTTACATTGGAATTCTAAGAAATAGAGATTAAAACTGAATTAATCAACTCTCATTAAGAATTAAATTAGCCACTACGTGTTCACCTAAGCTCTTTTATTTCACAGACCAATATTTTAAAGCTAAAAGTGACCTTAGATCTCATCCAGGTGACCTCCTTCATTTTATAGATGACTGAGTTGAAATCCAGAGAGTTTAAGCTCTTAAGATGCTTCAGAGGCCCTTCTATCCCACCAGTAAAATAGCCACACTTCAAAAGAGTTTAACCTCTTCTTTCCTCCACCACATTAGAGTTCAACACTTTCTTCTCTATGTTGTGATTACTTGTATCAGAAGTCTTCCTGTGATTGACACTACCACCCATATATTAATACGAGCTTACAATTTTGTCTCATCTTCTTGACTAGAACCTCCTGGAAAGCATGTGTTACATTTTCATATTCTCTGTAGCCACTTAGAAAATGCCTGTTGGATTAAATGGAATTAAGGAGGATTTAATTTCTTTTTGTTTTTCTCTATATACTGCTGTACCCATTTGCCCCACTGTGCTTTGCTTATCCTGAAAGTTCATCATTGGTAAATACTTCTTTCCCTTTTTTAGTATATTTCATTTAAAAGGTCAGCATTATTTTTTGGAAGAGTGTTCTACATGATAGTTAAAGTATCACAAAGTATTTTACATATATATAAAATATGTGTGTGTATATGTAGATACATATGTACATTTCATTAAAATCTTCTATGCCTCTTCTCTTTCAAACATGTCCACCTCCCATTTTCTTAGAGAACATAACTAAAAGTCAGACAATTTTTTATGATAAAAATATAAGTTATTTGGAGTAGTACCATGACAGAGTAGGTTACAGACATAACCTGAAATTCTTATCATAATCTTTTACTGCTTTAGTCCAATTCAAAAGAAATAATGACTTTTAGATCACATAGATTACACAAAGGGGCTTCACCCGCTACTGTAGTGTACTGTCAGGAGAAAAGAAAATCCTGCAGATGCTTCTGTTTGAATTAATGCAAAAGGTAGTATTAAAGCACACAGTGGGAGAGTGGAAGAGTGGCTGAATCTCATGCCCCTGACATTCCTGACATCTTTTGTAAAATATGAGGCCATACAATAGTCTAAACTCCTTTCTCAAAAATGTCTAGACCAGAGCAGTTTTACAACCCATGTGCTCAACACTTTCCTATGGTTAACATGAAAACATGCAACACTATTCCTGAGAGAAGGGATGCATTTCAATAATAAAAACAATGCAATAACAGTAATAATATTACCAACAACCCTTTAGAGGGTGCTTCTCATATGCCAAGTGCTTTGCAAACATTCTCTAAATCAAGCCTTGGAAAGAACCCTGAAAAGCAGACATAAATAAATCCATGATACTGATGCAAAAAGAGGCTCAAAGAGTGGAGGTGACCCATGTGGTCACAGAGCAAGAGTGTGAGTCTAGATTCTGGTGCTATTCAGTTGAATTGTTACTTGTTCCATAAGAAGTATAAACAGACATCTGTATTTCAGTGGAAAGGGGGACACATTTTTAAGAATGTTATTTTTAAGAAATTAATTACTCTTTACTTGAGCCTCTGAGACAGATGTAGAGTTGCCCTACAACTAATTTAGTTTAGTTAGAAAACTAAATCAGAGCATTTCTGGGCATATGATTTCTGCCCAAATTTTAAACAAATCAAATGAATGGAATTTTTCGGTAGGACATTCTCCAGGATCAAGTTCCATTCTGAGAGAACCAAAAAGCATCCTGAGACAGGCTTCTCTACCTTTTAGTAGCAATCAAAATATCTGCCCACGGCCCTGCAAAAGATGTCCAAATAAAATTTGCAGCAATGGAATCTTAATTTCAAGTGTTGTTTTGACTCTTCTCAATTAAATATTGAAATACCTCAACTCTTTTGTGACCAAAGCCTATCTCCCAGATTGTTTCATTCACTCTAAAAATGTGGTAAAGACAAATCCTTAATTTAGAAATACTAGACTTTCTTCTGGGTTCTTCAAGTTCAGAATAATCAAAAGAGTGAAAAAGTATCTTCTAACCTCCTTTGAAAGGTAGCTGAAAACAGCTAAGTTGGATGTTGATACCTCAGGATAAAAAATGAGTTCTCCAGTGGAAAAGTTTCACCATGCATGGCTATCTTCAATCCCTCCAGTTACAATGAGGTGGAAACAGTTTACAACATTGGTGTTAACTAGACAGTGTCAAATGAGGATAGTGGCTTGCACTATAAATATTTAGAGCTGTATGAAGGGTGATGATTTATCCCAGAGCCCCCTAATTTGTGGATCCCAAGAAGAAAGAAAAGAAAATGGAAGGGACTTGTCTAACTCTGGAGCCAGCAGGAGTGGGCTCAATTTCTGACTTGATCATTTATAGCTGCTTCACTTTGAAACAACTAACCTGAGCCTTAGTTGTCTCATTTATAAAGCAGGAATAATAATTCCTACATTACAGAATCATTTTAAGGATTAGAGATATGTTGCTTAAAATGTCTAGTTGATAATAAATAATAAATGCTCAAAAGACCAAGAACTTTTAACTAAGAGAGTTTGTAGTTTATACAATTTTAGGCAACTATGGTTAGAGGCACCGCAGGAACCAAAAGCCAGGACTGCCTCCCAGGCAGGTACTCTTAATACAACCTGACATAAAATTATTAGAAGCAGGCTCTGTTTGTCCTCATTAATCAGGATCAAGATTATTTTGTTTCGCTTAATTCTTGTTCTCTATAGCTTTTTGCTTTTTGTTGACATTGTTATTTGTTTGGTTGGGTTTGTTTTGTTTTGTTTTGTTTTTCATTATTTCTAGGTGAGAAAAGAAAGAGATAAATTTCTCTTAAGTAGCTGTAAATGCTTGACTGGAAAGATGAGAACCCTGGCTACCCCAAAGACACAAAGACACAGAGTCAGCTGTGGGCAGCTCCAGGACTCAGTGAATGCTGCATGTACCTGGGAAACATGAGGATCCCATAACAACACACTTGGACACAAATTCTGCACAAAGTGCCTCTTCCTCTGGGTCAACATAGTAATGACAATATAGAGTCAACTTCTTGCTAACTAGTATGTCAGAGACCATCTCATTACTGAAGCTGAGATTAAGAACTCTCAGAGACACTTCAGCCAGGAGCCTAAAGTACCATCACTTGCCAAAGGGGCCAAGTAGCCTGTAGTCACACAGAAAGCAATCTCAGGATGCATGTGCCAGGCCCTGGGAAAATTACATCTATGGACATCCATCCTATGTGACAATCCAGATTTGTTCAACTATTTCAAAACTACTCCTGCTTTAGTTTTCATTTGTTTTCATTACTTTTATTAAATATTGACTACATACAAAAGAATATTTATAAGAAGCATATGAATTATGAAGAAAAGTGATACAGATTTTGTACCTACCCACTGCTTAATTTAAGTAAAAAGATGGTAGATTGGAGGCCTCCCTCCTGTTCTCCCCAACCCCATTCCAGCTACCCTCTGCTGAGAGCTAAAAACAATCTTCTAAGTACACCATTCCCTTGCTCTTCTTTAAAGTTTTACCATGTATGTCTAAGATAACATTGCTTAGCTTATATGGTTTTGAACATTATATAGAGTCATTTTGTATGTATTTTTCTGTAACTTGCTTTTTTCCTTACAACATTATGTTTCTCCTGAGAGTCACTAATTTTGGTATTTAATAGCTCTCATTCTTCATTATTCATGATTCTCTAGGATTCCAGTATGTGAGGGTACTTTTATTTCCTGATTTTACTGGTTTTGGACTTCTCATCTGCTTCCATTTTGCCCTGAACATTCCTGACCATGTTTCCTGAGGCAGGTACAAGAGTCATTCAAATCTCTCTCAGACTTTATCACATGGAGTATGTCTTCAGAATCCTCATCACTCTGCACCCTCACCTTATAACTACAAGCCTGTGCAAAAATGATACCCGCTGGTGGTTTAACTTACATTTTGATGATTACCAATGAGCGTGAGCACAGTTTCATATATTCATGGGCCATTCATATTTCTTCTTTTGCAAAAATGTTAATACATGTCTTTGACCCATTTTTCTTTTGAGTTGTCTTTTTATGATGAAATTTGTTGAGTTGAATTATAATGCTTTATTGATTTTGTGTGCTGCAAATATTTTCTTCCCTTTGTGGATTATGTTTCTCCTTGTTCTAAAGCATTTGCTGGTGAACAGAAGTTCTTAATTTTAATTTAGTGAAACTTACCTTTCATTTCCTTTATTGTGTGCACTTGTTTTGCCCTGTTTAAGTAATTTTTCACTATTGTGGGAGTTATAAATATATTCTGTCATGTTGTCTTGCAAAGATATTATAGGTTTGCCTATCACATAGACGTTTTCAAAGTTTTGTGTGGTTTCTGATTGCTTCAATATCATTTTTGAGTCCTTCCTTTCTTCCCACTTAGTTATTGTATTAGCTTTGACCAAAATTAAATTTATATATTAAGTTTCCATAATATGTATGCATCTTTTTTGAAGACATTGCAATTAATCACATTGGTCTTTTTATCTATCATTGCACCAGTACCACATTATCTAATTTATTATGAGTTTTCTTTTATCTGGTAATATAAGTTTTCCCACACTATACTTCTTCAGGGATGTTTTGGCTCTTTAGGGACTTTTTCATTTCTATAGGCATGGTTCAGCTTATTAAATTACACCAGAACCCCCGTGGGAATTTTTTTGGGGACTGCATTAAGTCTATAGATCAATTTATATTAGCACTATAGATTAATCTATGGATCAGTTGGCTTTTCAAAATTGAGTGTCTCTATCTCATTTATTTAGATTTGGTGTAATGTCTAATAATGTTAGTAGTAGAGTTTTATGATTTTTTCCATGAAGTTCTTATCCATATTGTGTTAGGTTTATTCCAAACTACTTGTATACATACAACTAGAATAATTTTGTTTACAGTTGAAGTCAATCTCTGTTGGTTACAAAAGCTTCATTTTTTTTTTGACTCTATCTTTATTTTGCCTTGCTTTTGATAAATGCTTCTGCTGTGTAGCAAATTCCAGTTTAACAATTGCAGTGTTTTCCCTAAGCTTATTGAAATCATTACCTTCTATTTCAACTGATGTGAAAAGCCAATGTCAATCTAGTTGTTCTTTGAGGGTAATTGTTTTGTGTTTTTTCCTAGCTGCTCCTAAACTTTTTTTTTCATTTTTAATGTTCTATAATTTTACAATAAGTTTATTTCTCTTGCTTGGAATCTGAGAGCTGACTGAGTTTATGGATTCATGTCTTTAACCCATTTCAGGAAACTCTTGCTTATTCGCTCTTGGGATTTTCCTCTGCCCTATTTGACCTCTTTTTTCTCCTACATTATTAAATACATTTAGACATTTTCATTCTGTATTCCATGAGTCTTAATTTGTCTTTCAAATTTGCCATCTATTTGTCTTCCATTGCTCATTTTAGTTAATTTCTTCAAATATATCTTTTATTAATTCTCTTTTCATCAGCATCTAATATTTTCTCAAAACTATCCACTGAATTTTTAATGTCAACTAATTTTTATTTCTAGGAATTCTATTTTGTTTCTTTTTAAAACTTACTTGGTCATTTTTAACATCTCTTTTATTTGCTTCTTCTATCACTTCATTTTTATCTTTTAGTATATTAAAGATTTTATTTTATATATTGTGTGTCTGAAAATGCCAACACAAAAAGCTTTTAAAGATTTCATCCTGATTTATGTTGTTTCTGCTAATTTTCTCTGATAGCATCATGTCAGGTCTTTTGTGGTTTTTGACTGACACTACTTCTACTTAAAATTTTTTCAGTGGGGAATACTTTAGTCCTATGGTAAAAGTAGATTCTTCCAGAAATGATGTACATTTGCTTCTTCCAAGAACTTCAGGATACCAGCTCAGAATTGTGCTAAACTGGTTAACCTAGTGATTTACTGTTTCTCAACTACCTAAGTAGTGTGAACGCAGGCTACAAACCTGTTTAGAGCTGTCTTTTAGCTATGAACTCTCAAGAAGATTCCTTTTTTTTCTACTTAGTACCATGGCTCAAATCCAAGAATTATCCTTTTTTCTCTTGGGATGGAGGGAAGTAGCATGTTTACTTTACCCTTACACAGAAGATATACTCTTTTAGTGTTCCTGTTTTATGTAGAGGAGGTCCTTTGTCTACTCTTAGTGGTTCCTGGTCTTTGACTCTTGTCATTTCTGTACCCTATGAGAATGAAAACAAGATCCAACTCACAGAGTTTAGCAAGTATCTAAAAAATAAAATCTGGTTTTCAAGCTCCATTTACCTTCTAGTTTCAATGTTCCACTTCACCTATCTAATTTCTTACTTTTCTTTAGCTTTAGATACTGATTATTCTTCACTTACTAATGCCAGCTTAGCTCATTTTAAAAGACTGCTTCTATATTTTTCAGAGGGTTTTTTTGTTTCATTTCGTTTTACTTTTTTACGTGGAGTATTGATCTAGGACACCCAATTCGCAATGATATTATATATATACTCACACATACTGTCACGTAAATACACCTAACCTGTCAAACGTGCTACATGTAAAAGTTAAGTAACCAACCATGAAACTTTCTAGGCAGGAAGAGTCACAGGTGGAAGGCAGAGTGATGAGGATGAGAATGAGAAAAAGAGGGGTGCCTGGGTGGCTCAGTGAGTTAAGCTTCTAACTTCTGCTCAGATCATGATCTCACAGTTCATGAGTTTGAGCCCTGCATTCAGCTCTGTGCTAACAGCTCAGAGCCTGAAGCCTGCTTTGGATTCTGTGTCTCCCTCTCTCTCTGCCACACCCCCACTTGCACTCTGTCTCTTCTCTCAAAAATAAATAAACATTAAAAGAAAAAGAAAGTAAAACTAATGCACAATAGGTTTGCACTTCATTCAGAGATAAGATTCAACATTCAGTCTATAAAATCACACAAATGTAAAATATATTGATCACTGTTTCTTTGATCAACTCTCACTCACTCCTGGGGACTTGCTCATTGATTGAAAATATGAACTGATTGTCTACACACACACACACACACACACACACACACACACTTGAATTTTTAAAATTTAAAGAATATAAAATACAACCTTAATGTTGTCTTTAAATTTTAATATTTGTTATAAAATTCACTGAGTCAAAAAATTTACTGAATCTGTTGTTTCCTCATATTTTCTCTATTATTCATACCTCAACTTAATATGAAAAAGTAGCTCTGCTAGTCTAGTATACTGATAATAAACCTTTGCTTTCCACCACAGCCAGTGATAGGAGAGTGCCTGAGAGAAACATAAAACCTCTTAAAAAGCTAAGTAGAAATTCTTCACAAGTGATGAAAATTTTTAGTAAAAGAATCACACTGTTTAAGTTGATTTCTGTTCTTTTCAGTGAAGCGCAATAGTCAGGTGACAATAACATAATTCTTTAAAACATTACTAATGACTTCAGATATGATTGGTAAAGAAGGGAAAATATAACCCCATTTCAGCCTGATTAATTCAAAACCAGTTTAGAATTCATAATACCAACCTCCCAGCACCATGCACAATCATTCTTAGAACTCTTAGAAACCAAACAACTAGAATTCCAAGAAAAAATTACTTTCCTATGCTTTTCTCAAAGGAAAAGAGACAAAGAAATAGAAATCATATTTCTGCAACCCAATTTTTTCTGCAACCTGTAACTTCAATACTTCACAATACAGATTCATTTTCAAAAAGAGAATTTTAAAGGCCTAGAAGCTCCACCTGTAGCGGTCAGTCACACAGAGATTCGGGACACCAAGGCTTTTCTTTCCAGGAAGCAGCTTTATTTGTGCCAACACAGACTCAGTGGGCTAAGACCCCAAAAGGCTGAGCCCCAAACACAGTGGGGGGTTGCCTTGTATACAATTTTTGCTCCTTTGTCTCCCATATATGGTAACATAGAGTCTGAATGAGCGATCTATGTTACAGAGTCGTGAGGAAGGTCGCACACACACACATAGCCAGGCTGCCTTCCCTTGCCTTGAGCTTTTCACCACATTCCTTAGGAAGGGACTCTACCATTTCCCCCCTTTGATGCTCAGACCACCTATTTTGGGTCAAAGAGCATCATCTTGGTTTAAAGATTTATATTTCCATAACATCATTGCATGTGTGGTCATTTTCCTTTCGACCATTACCTCAATGACACTGGAGACAGACCATATGACCAGGGGAGCTAGGCAGGGTAGAATTAATCAAGCTCCTGAAATCAAAATGATAATACCTATGAGGGTTTTGAAACCCCTGAGAGTTGAAAAACATCCTCCAAATAACTCCCCAGGATCCTAACCTTTCCAGGTCTGGACTGGGACATGAGCACCCTTTCTCATTCAATCTCACCTGATCTCATTCGATCTCTATGATGTTTCCTTCATCACCTATCTGTAGGCAGCAGTTGCTCAGCTTAAACTTTTCACAAATCCCTCCCTCAGAAGCAAGCAAGTAATCTAAGGCCATGTGATTTTGATAGATAGCATTCTGCCTTTTGGTTTGCTGCTTAGCTAGCAAGTTAAGAGCTCTGGCAGTTTCATTGGTTATAATCTCTACAACTACTTGCAGTCTGATTATGCAATTTAGCATGTAAATGAGAGTGCAGTAGCCCCAGGACCCATCCTCTGCCCATGTAACAGGGCCATGATATTGGATTATATGCTAGGGAGGCCATTCATCATCTTTTCAACTGCCAATTGGTAGGGCACATCATTTCCTTTGAGTCTCCCTGTCCCCATACACTTGGATTCCCAAATGTTCCCCTCTGGCAAGTGGGAGTAGGAAGAAAGATGAATAGATAGTCCCCAGCACACATGATCCTGACCAGCCTGAAGGAAGTACTGAATAGGCTGTCCTTCCACGTATCCAGTATAGTCCACCAGGGGCCTGACATTCAATGGCTGCGTCGACATTGTCCCAGCATTCTCAGAGATGAGAGAAGTTAGACAAGAGGTGGGGATCTGGCTGAAGGTGATCCGTGGTCCTCCACCATTGGCTTTCCCAAGTAGTTGAGCAATAAAATGTTTGGCCTAGGCACATTAAGCTTCCAACAGAGATGGTGAACTTTCCTCCCATTGAGCAAGGCAGTTTTTCCTGATAATTAAGGTTTTGAGGAGCCAAACCCCAGTAGTAAGACTGGGGTATTCTATTCCATTATAAGGTTCATGGAGATCTAATTCTCTAGCCTCCCATGGCCATTGATTCCCCCATGTTGGTTCCCCCACATACATAGCAAAAAGATATCTTCAGAGACTGGGCTATAGTCTCTGCTAAGGCTAGAAAGAAGTTCCTTGTTGTGACCAAAATGGGAGAGAGGCCAGTATTCTCCCTTGTATTCCATTAGTGTCAATACTGAATGTGGCAACTGGACTGTCAATTCTTTTCCCATAGTTAACTTGTCAGCCTCAGACACTAAGAGGGAGATGGCTGCAAGTGCCCATAGGTAGGGTGGCCACCCTTGGGCAAGAAACTCAAGCTTCTTGGAGAAATATGCCACCAAGTGATGCCATGACCCCAACATCTGGGTTAAGACTCCCACCATGATGCCAGTACATTTATGAACGTACAGGAAGAAGGGCTTGGACATGTCTGAGAGCCCCAAACCAACCACATTGGCGAGGTCCATTTGATATCCTCAAAGGCCCTTTGCTGCACTTGCTCCTATAACAGTGATTCCTGCTCTCCCTCTTTTGTGGCCTCATAAAGGGATTTTACCAAGACTGAGAAGTTAGGTATCCAGATTCTACAGAAACCTGTGGCCCCAGTTTCTATAGAAACTCCCAAACCTGACATTGGGTCAATGGGACCACAATCAAACAAATAGCCTGTTTTCTCTCTGGTCTGAGTTAGCATTGCCCCTGGGACAGGTGAAAGCCAAGGTACTTGACTTTCTTCTGACAGATTTGGGCTTTTTTCTTTGAGCCCTTATAGCCAATTTCCCATAGGGAGGTAAGGAGCTGCAGAGTTCATTCTATGCAATCCTCCCGAGACCTTTCTGCCAGCAGTAAGTCATCTATATACTAAAGCAAGACACAGCCATGTTGATCTGCTGGGAAGGCTCTTAGGTCTGAGGCTAATGCAGAGCCAAAAATGGCTGGGGAGTTTTTGAACCCCTGAGGCAATTTGCTCCAAGTGAGCTGGCCCTTGTCATCATTTTCAGGATACTCCCACTGGAAGGAGAAGATCAGTTGACTCTGGGGGGACAGACGGATGCAGAAGAAGACATCCTTGAGGTCTAGGCATGTGAAGAAGGCAGATTTGGTGGAGATAAGACCCAAGAGAGTATATGAGTTTGAGACAACAGGGTGCAGGGTGACCTGATTTATTGTGCAGAGGTCTTGGACCAACTGATAGTCATCGGTGCCCAGCTTCTGGAATGGTAGGAGAGATGTGTTCCAAGATGACCAACAGGGTCGGAAGATCCAGTATGTTAGAAGTCTCTCCAGGTGCTTTTGTATCCCCATCTGTGCCTTACGAGGGATGAAACATTGTTTTTGGAAGATGGGCCTTGCCCCTGGCTTTAGTTGTACAATTATTAGGAGGTATGTTCTGGGCCAGTCCTGAAGGGTTGTCCTCAGCCCACACCCCCAGTACTCTGAAGGGCAGCTCAAGTCCCTGTTGTGTTTCCTCCATGAGACTGCAGAGGTGCCATTCTTCCCCCTGGGGAATCATGAGAGTCATAATGTTTCCTTCCAGCTTTTGTAGGGTCAGAACAGCTTGTCCATGGAAGTTGAAAGTTATCTGGGCCTGCAGCTTTCCCAACAGGTCCCATCTCATTAAAGTCACTGGGCAGTCAGGGAGATACAGGAATTCATAGGTGACTAAATTGCATCGCTGAGACAGTGAGAAGGGACAGCATGTCCAATTGCCCATTGTCCCCACAATGGTGGCTTGTCCCTGTGAACGGGGTCCCACAAGTGTTCCACCCCAGTATCCATCATGAAGTCGATGGGTCGGCCCCCCACATTCATTTGGACCACAGGCTCTTGGAGGCCCAACAAAATAGAACTCAGCCTGTCCTAGTCCTCCTCCTAGTCCTCCATGGTGGCTAGCCCCACAAAATCATCTTCAGGGGTCCCATAAGGCTGTGATTCTGGTTGGTACCTACCCTGGACCACACGGTCTCTTTCTTTCTGCTTGGGGCCCTGCTTAGAACTAGCCTCAGGGGACACTCACTTTTCCAGTGGCCCTCCTGATGACAGTGAACACACTGGTTCCATCCTTACTTTGGACCTGGACAGATGATCCTCCCCTTTTTGGCCCTGCCCAAAGGGGCACCTTTCCGGTAACATTCTGACTGTTCCACCAAGGCAGCAGCTAACAAGTCTGCCTTTTTCTGTATTTTCCAGCAGATGTTCTTCCCTCTGTGCCACCTGGTCATGGTTGGCAAACACCTTAGTTGCTACTTCCAGCAACTGACTGGCATTCATGCTGGTGAAGCCCTCTAGCTTTTGCAGCTTGCACTGGATATCCCCTTGGACCTGACCTATGAAAGCTGCATTGACCATCTGCTGGTAATGGGTGCCTCTAGATCAAAAGGGGTATAGAGACTCACAAAGTCTCTCACAGAACTGACTCGGGTTCTTCTCGGGACCCTGGAGCAATTCTGATGTTTTTGTCATATTTATGGCCTTCTTCCCTCCCCCTTCCTTCATGCCATTTAGAAGCGCTCCTTGATACCATTCAGTCCTTGCAAGCCCTCCATCTACACTTGAGTCATTTGGGTCCATTTGGGGTCTTCCTCAGGAAAGTGAACCCAAGCATAAGCCTGAGTGTCTAGTGTTCCATCCAGGGCATTCTCCTCTAACCATTTTAGGGCCACCTGGGTAATTTGGCAACACTCCTCCCTGTCAAAGAGGATCAGGAGGAGTTGGCAGCAGTCTGTCCAGATAGATTTATGGGTTTGAATTATGGACTGCATTAGTTCAATCATAGCCTGAGGTCTCTCCTTATAGGAGGGAGTATGGTGCTTCCAATTTAGGAGGTCCGTAGTGATAAAGGGTTGGTATACAAAAAATGCTGGTCTCCTTGGATCTGGCCTTCCTTATCATAATAGGCAGGTCCCCTAGTCTTCCTCAGTAACATCTGTAGGGCTCCCTGGTGTTGCTGCAGGGAGGGACAGTCTCTGCTGGCCTAATCTCCTAGATGTCTTCCAGGATGGGTGTATGGTGGCAGGAATGGTGATCTGGGTGAGCCAGTCACATTTTGGAGGAAGCAATGTGGCAAGCCATCACAACTTTACAGTTCTCTTCAATACAGACTTTTAGCTAAGGCAGCGGGGATAGAACCAGGTGTTGCCAACAGTCAATGTAAGGAGATTAGTCGGGTGGTCTGGATCCCCCCAATGACCCTGAACATGCAGTCAACTAGTTCCTTATCAAGTGAGCCCTTGAAGGGGCAGCCCACCCCAAACGATGGCAAATCAATTTCACAAAATATCTGAAACTTTCTGGAAGTTAATTTCACACCATAATCCCCTGAATATCCCTTTTTGAAATTCCTCAACATACATTCAAGGGGAGTCAGTTCACTCTGCTTGCCACCCATTTTGTCCCCAACTTAGACAACTTTCATGCACAAGAGAAAACAAAGGGGGCCAGGAGAGACTAATTTAAAGAGGATTAACACTCACTTCATCTGTTTCCAGCCGCTCTCTTCTTGGAGATATTTCAGGCACCTCTTAGCATTGGTGGGTTCTGTATTAAACCCTGACCTGGATCAGACTACCGAGGAAGTCTGACACTGCTCTAACCCATATGAGGTAGCCACAGAACCATGGATCAGGACTCAACACTCGCTTCAACCCACTGGTCAGGTAGGAAACTTTCTGCTGCCTATCTCATTCACACACAACCACACGGAGACTCCAATCCACTGCCCATTGCCCAGCACCATGGAGTTGCGGTTTCATTCCTTATGGAACTACTCAGGCAACTCTGGGAGATAATCAGGCTCCCCTTCGGCCTCTTAGGGGCAGGTCTACCAAAACTAACCCAGGTTCTTCCAGTCTGATGGGAAGCTCTCCCTGAGCTGGTTCCTGGGCCTCACTGGGTTCTTTTGTGCATCTGGGGCCCTCTCCCTGGAGCACCGGCAGGGGTTAGTCTCTTACGTATAAAGTCGTCTGCTGGCACCAGATGAAGTCACCTCTCCCAGTGCCCCAAGGTTTGTACCCTGGTGACAAGGGAGGTGAAACACTCTCTCCGCCTCTGGGGCGAGCCCCCATGAAATGTAGCAACCAGTCACACACAGAGAGTTGGGACTTGAGGCTTTTCTTTCCAGGAAGCATATTTATTCTTGCCAGCACAGGCTCAGTGGGCTAAGACCCAATAAGCTGAGCCCCGAGCGCAGCAGGAGGTTGCCTTTTGTACAATATTTGCTCCTTTGTCTCCCATATATGGTAACATACAGTATGAATGGGTAGTCTATGTTACAGAGTCATGAGTAAGGTCTTGCATGCACACATAGCCAGGTTACCTTCCCTTGGCTTGAGGTTTTCACCACATTCCTTAGGGAGGGGGCTCTACCACACACCTTCTATATCAGTTTCCAAAGCACAAGGCTTAATGGAAGGACTACAGGCTGTGTGGACAAGCTGCGGAGCTGGTAGTAGTAATTGAGGCTTAACATGCTTAAATAAGCAGCAGAGCTGGGGCCTAAACACAGATTTCCTTGACCTTAAGTTGGTGTTTTATTAGCTATATACAGAAAAATAATAAACTTGAAGTTTTGCTAATTTACTCTGACCTAGTATCCAGTAATAAGAACGTATAAGCTCATTCAGAAAAGTTTTTATGAAGATACATAAAATACTTAGAATAGGATATTTTTAGAATCCTAAAAGTTCAAAAGCTAGATTTTCATGATTTCACACTTAAAACTCATCTGAAGGATCCCCCTCTCATTTAACCACCTGCTATAGAATTACTCCATTGTTAATGCTTCTTTTTATTTGTTAATGTTTCAAATACATTTGAGCAAGAATAGAACAATGCCCTGAGAGGTCTGATGATTCCTATCTCATCCTGAAATTAGTGAAGTTTTACTTTTTTCTTGTCTTTTTGTGAAGTATTTCTGCATCACATTTGGAAGATCTTAGAAAAGAAAATAACACAGAAGCATGATTTAAAAAAAACAACTGATTTACTTACTGGAAGTGCCTAGAGATTCTTATTCAGATTTCTGACTTCATTTTTAATGATGGATGAGACCTGACAACCCCATCTAGGTGTTTTCTTGCATTGCTGATCAAAATGAGAAAGGAGAAAAGTAGGAAAACAGCTTATTAAAGCAGTAAAATCCTATTTAAAATATTTATTTCAAAGACACTTACTGCATTAGCATCTGGGTGTCCATACTGGTGTCAGAATTAAAAATGAGGTGAGCTTTTCTCTCCTTGGGAGTCATATCAGGCTTAAGAGATCATTTTAAAGGAGGAGGAAATGCCTATATTTTAGAAGATACTGCTCAGACCACTTATAAGTGGATAAGAAGACAGTATGAGAAAAGATTCAAAGCTTAGATCTACATAGTATGTTTAGTCATTTCCTTCAGGTAAGAAAAGCCTAAAGCATCTATTAAGTGTCTGGTAGTAATGATAAAAATGGTCACATACATAATTTCATTTAGTTCTTATTGTAATCTTATGTAGTAGGAATTATAATAAGCATCTCACATATTTAAACACATAAGGCAAAAAATCAAGTGAATTGCTCAAGATCATAGCTAACCAGTGAAAGAAGGCAAGTTCTTCTCACTATAAGTCCATGCTCTCTTCTGCAATGAAGCACAATGCTCAAAGATCTTAATGAGTTTCCTTTTAACTTCCTTTTTGGTGTTGTTTAGCCTTGGCTTGCAAAGTAAGAGGTGGTATCACACAAGGGGAGGGGGGAAGCTGAATTGTTTCAGACAGAGCTACATTTTGCAAGCTGACTTCAACAATTCTGTGTCACAACAATTGCTTCACCCATCTCACCCATCATTTCCTCACCTATTTTTACAAAGATGGTAACACCTATTTTATAAGGCTTCTGTGAGGATTAGACTTACACAGTTATGGTTAAATTACCAGACATAATAGAAAAAGAAAAAGATATTCTCTGTGATTTGGAGCTTCTATAAAGTCTTAAGAAATATCAATAATGAAATTTTTATTTTTCTAATAAAAATATGCCATCCCATTTTCTTGAAATGATATTGTGTGTCCATTAATATTGGCTTTTGTAAAGATTTGAGGTGCATGTGAACAGAAGTAGAGGACGGGAGGATCCCCTAACAAGTCAATAGCACTGTTAAGGAAAACCAGAGCCAGACTGAAGTTAAAATGGTGAAAGGAGATTTTATTCAGGAACTATTCCAATGGAGGAGAAGAGACCTCAGTATATAACCTGATTTATTTTTATTTGTTAATGTTTCAAATACATTTGAGCAAGAATAGAACAATGCCCTGAGAGGTCTGATGATTCCTATCTCATCCTGAAATTAGTGAAGTTTTACTTTTTTCTTGTCTTTTTGTGAAGTATTTCTCAATTTCAACACAGCATGGACAAGTAGGGGTTTATAGACAAAGGCAGGGTGGGGATCAGGGGATAGAAAATCACTAGAAGGAATAAGGATTCTGATCTATATCAAGGGGGATCAGATATCAAGTGTGGAGATTGTTGCTAAATTGAGTAAGCAATATTTGGTAATACTAGGTGATGCCAAGATGAACGAGTCCAAAGTTCAAGGCCTAGTTGAAAAAAGGATACAGAGGAACCTGACCAAAGTTTTGTCAAGGAGTAGGTTTTGTCAGTGGACTGGAAGTGTGGGCAGTTTTTAAATTACAAATCTGATTATCTTAATATATAACTATGATATAGAACTATTCAGCTGTTCTAATTCTTCTTATAATCAGTTTTGGTAAGCTGTATTTTTCTAACTCATCCATTTCACCAAAATGTTCAAATACATGACATTAAACACCAGGTACACTACCCAGACCCCTGTTCTCTTCCATCCTGGCCCCGTAATTCCTTAATCTCTTATTAGTACACTGATGCATTCTATTAGATTTTGTGTCTTTCCAGATTTTTTAGCTCAATTTAATGGGGTATTTTATTTGAAATACTAGTCTGCCCTAACCAAGAGCACTGCTTATTTTGTCTCTCTTGTCCCCTGGAATGTGATACTATAAGAATAATGACTATGTCACTATTATATCTCCAGTGCTTAGAAGATGCATACAGCGGGTGCACAACAAATATTTATGAATTATTAAATATATTCTTCCATTTCAACATTATAAATGATTCTTCTTGAATCAGCAACTTTCCAAACACTCATTTCCAGAAACAAAGCATTTCAGAAGCCCAACTTTTTGGCTGGTTACTGCATAGCTTTCAGATCTACATCTAGAGTAATTGGGTAGCTATCCTTTCTAATCATTTCTACAAAAGCCCCAGGAGTGCTAAATTCATTGACCATTATAAAATGCTTTATCATCTCCAAAATTAAGGTTAGAAAATGCCAAATTATATGCTTAATTAAAACAGCTTTAATTCCATTGGGTTTAAGATTAATGTTGCTGCACAAAAAGTAGAAGCATTAGGGACTTTCCATGTGAGAATAATATTAACTATTGTGTTTGAAGTTGACAAGTCTTTCATCTGATAAATTCTAAGAGTGCAAAGACGTTTGAAATGTCTATTTATTCCCAGTCATTTCCCCAAAGAGCTTAAAAAGATTTTTCCAAATAAAATAACTTTTACCTTCATTTAAAACACAGTTCAGATATTACTATACCAATTTATATATGAGAAGAAAAACAGAGATGGCATAAACTTATCCAAGGTCACAGAAGTTAGTCAATAATTTTCATATTCGTAGTCCCATCTCTTCTCTGGGCTCTAAGCCAGTATATAAATAGTAGAGTTTAAAATTGCTTAACAGGGGAGCATCTGAAAGGACTAATAAAATTAAGATTTGAAAAACAAGTGAAATAAAGATTAGTAGGTAAGTAGATATTAACTTCCTGGGAAATTTCCCAGAATGAATTATCTAAAGAATTTTGTACATTTGTTCAAACCATGTTTTTCTATTGCTTTCTTTCAATCCCTTTCGAGGAGTTAAAATGATAGGCCAAAAGGTAAAGGGCATCCACTCTGCTCTCCATGGACAGCTTCACTGCTAACTGACCTACTGCCATGCTAGTGATTAGTGGCTTCAGGAATACCTAAAATCAGATGTCTACAGTTGGCCGTTCAAAGATGGCAAGGCTTTTCACACATCCAGTGAATTAAAACTTCTTTAGCTTTAATTATATTAGAAGAAAATAACTGTCTAGCCATTCTAGATGAAGGGGTAAAAGGGTGACATAGCCAGCAAAAAAAATGTAGCCTTCAGGAGATTTGGATCCCCAGAACTAGATGTCGTGCAAGCTGCTAACTTAAGAAGGCTGATATTCTTTATTCATTGTGAACTTCATGGCCCTAATCTGATCCCTGGTATGTAGTAGGAGTATCACAGCTGAAAGTGATAGAAAGTCTGGCTCATTTAATCCAAAACAGAATCTTTAGGGTGTATTGGTGCCCTGTAACAACCAGAAGACCAATGGGCTTTGTTTATTGGTATTACCAATATGAACTCAAGAATTTTATGTATTTGAGGGACACCTGGGTGGCTCAGTCAGTTAAGCAGCCAACTCTTGATTTCAACTCAGGTCATGATCTCACAGTTCATGAGATAAAGATCCAGCCCCATGTCGGGCTCTGTGCTGACAGCATGGAGCCTGCTTGAGATTCTCTCTCTTTCCCTCTCTCTCTGCCCTTCCTCTGCTCATTCTCTCTCTCTCTCTCTCTCTCTCTCTCTCTCTCTCTCTGTCTCTATTTTTCTCTCAAAATAAATAAACATTGAAACATAAAGGAATTTTATGTATTTGATATTTTTCAATTCGTTGTAGTCATTAGTGTGTTTTCAATTTGTGTTACCACATATTCTATGATTATATCTGTCTATATTTTATTGTTTAGATAAACATTTTTATTGAAACATAACATCATATAAATAAGTGCATCAAAGTATACAATTTGATTACTGTCTTCAAGATATGCACAACCATGCAAACACAACCATGTCAAGAAATAAAATAGTATCAAGAACTCCAAAATCTCTCCTATAATAACTATTCCCTGTCTATCTTGAATCCTATCATCATGTTAGTTTTGCTTATTTTTGAACTTTATATGAATGGATTCATGAACTATGTTCTCTTTAGTATCTAGCTCCATTTGTTCAGCATTATGTATGTGAGATCTGTCTTTGTTGTTAAACACAGTAATGATCTGTTCATTTGCACTGCCATACAATATACAATTGCCTCAATATACAATAATTTATTTATCCATTCTAATTAGTGAATATTTTGGTTGTTTCCAGATTTTAGATTTTAGAAATAGTCTTTTCTAGCAATAGTCTTTTAGGTGTCTTTGGCACACTAATGTATGCAATTATATTGGGTCTGTAACTAGAAATGTAACTGCTGAGTCAAAGAATGTGCATATGTTATATTTTAGTAGATACTATCAAACAATTTTCCAAAATGGAAATTTACAATTCACACTCCCCTCAACAAGGTTAGAGTACTGGTTACTACTTTCCAAAATGTGACACTTGGAACATTGACAGTATTTTCCATCCTTTTAATTTTAGCCATTCTCTTAAGTGTTTGGTGAGAATTTATTGGTGTTTTAATTTGCATTTTTCTGCTAACTAATGAGGTTGAGGACATTTTCATATAGCTAGTGGAAACATTTGATATCTTTTTTGTTACATTTGCTAAACAAGCCAACTCATTTAAGGGAGGGCCTTTTTCGGTTAGCATTCACATGGGATACAATATACTCATACTTTGGGCTCATTCTGAGAAGTCCACCTAATAACTCTTCCTAAAACCTCCTCCTTTCTCTCCTTTAATGGTGTTTCTTTTAAGTCTCTGACCATCCAACCAAACTAATTGCCACATCTTACAAATGGAGACAGATCCATGCCTCCAACCAGTTCTCCTTCTAGAAAATGTAGACAAAGTTTGAGTGTCTACCTCTTAGAAATATTTCCTCCTCTACTGTCCCACAGACATACCTGAGGGGACTGCAATGCCTTTCCAGCGCACCTTGGGCTGATTGACCTTAGTCGGTCTGACTATGCAACCAAAGCTATGGGTTAAAAGCACTAGGCACACTATGAGTGTGATTCAATTATTCATGTACCTTGTCTGTGCCTTCAAGATCTCCTTAGATCTAAGTCCATACTTAGGACTTAAGATCACCTGATAAGGAAGTACTGCTGGGCATGATCCAACTTTACCACTTGATGTATCAATTAACTGATAGCTTTTCTTGCATGAGAAACCAATGAACCATGGTAGGGCTTTGATCTCTCCTAAGGGCTAGTAGCAAAGCAGGGGCTCTTTTTCAAGAGGAAATTAGTTGTTTGTTGCAAAGGGTCTAATTTTTCTCTAAAGTTCTAGGTACTACTGCTATTATTCTCCAGTTGGAGTTTAGCACAGCGATGTAAAATTCTTATTTTCCCAGATAATTGAGACATCATTGAGTCTTAAGGCCAACTAACCAACCAAAAACCAACAGATATGATCCACCAAAAGAACTACTGCCATTGGTCTGGACAATAAATTCAACACCATGTATATCTGACAAAACTGACAGAAGGCACTACTCTGAAAATTACAGCCACTCTTGGATTTGATGAGTGTTACTGCCTCTGTGATTCTGCCCATGTCCTGCTTCTTCACATCACTAGCCTCTGACCTCAAGTTCTAGCGCTGGTATATTGATTAGCCCGTGCCCTAGCTGCAAGGGAAACTGAGAAAGTAAGTCCATAGCTTTTTTTTCTTTTTTCTTTTCTTTTTTTTTTTTTTTTTTTTTTTGGCAATTCTGAAACAGGAAGATTTAAATTCTGGGTAGTCAAAAAAAGTTCACTTCAGGGGCGCCTGGGTGGCCCAGTTGGTTGAACATCCAACTTCGGCTCAGGTCATGATCTCATGGTTCTTGGGTTCGAGCCCTGCATTGGGCTCTGTGCTGACAGCTCAGAGCCTGGAGCCTGCTTCAGATTCTGTGTCTCCCTTTCTCTCTGCCCCTCCCCGGCTCATGCTCTGTCTCTCTCTGTCTCTCAAAAATAAGTAAACGTTTAAAAAAAAGTTCACTTCATTAGGCATTCAATAGATGTTTGTCGATCTGAATTCAACTGACCTCACTTCTCCCCTTTCACATCATGATAAAATGAGAGGAAGTGTGAACCAAAGTTTAACAGCTGGTCCCACAGCACAGGGACACCTGGGAAATTTGACCCTGGATTCACTCCTTGAACCACTGCTCTTCAGAATATAACAAGTTAAGATAAACATATAATTTAACTGTGTGCCATTCTCTAACAAACAGATGCACCTTATTAAGAAAATAAATAAAATCTCCTTCAACATATGGCTGAACTTCCTGTTACAAAAATCTTGGGAGTCTGCATCAGTTAGGACTATTTATGTCCTAAAAGATCAAAAATCAAATGGGCTTACTAAAGTTAATTTATACGCAGAAGTAGTTCTTAGCTCAGGCAGAGATTGATCATCCAACTCAAAAAAAAAGGTTGCCCAGAATCCAATTTATCATCATTCCTGTGTGCTGCCTTCTACAGTCTCAGTTTCATCTACAGGCATTACACAGTGCTCGAGGGACCCTCCCACCAAAACACACACATCCACATCCACACACATGTATGCACACACTCACTAGACCAGACTCAACCTGCAGTGGTAGCCAAATAGATTCCATGGTTATAAACTTGAGAGACTCATGTGCATATTCCAGTAACTACTGTAGATGAAAGTAGAAGCTTCTCTTTCCCACAAAACTCTCCTCACATTTTAATGTTTTTGATTGGTTTATATATCCATCTCTGAGCCAAGTATTATGACTGGGAAAATGGGATGGCCAGCTTAATTTATGAAAACTCAACCCTGAAGCTAGGAATGGGTAAATCCTCTTCAAAAAAGATATGACAGAAAACAAAAATGAGTGGCTCCACCAAAGAAAACATCTTGGAAAGGCAGGGTACTTGCTGGGGAATGGGAGGGGTCATCCCTGCATGGCCTCTGTTCTCAGGGTCCCTGGGAACATGGGACTTGTTGGAGTCCCAGGAGGGCATGCAGGACGGAGCCTTCCTGGTCACCAGCCAAGTGCATCAGGACCAAGACACCAGAGATACGGAGCCTTCCTGGTTATCAGCCAAGTGATTGCTGGGGAATGGGAGGAACTGTCCCTGGGAACATGGGACTCGATGAGGTCCCGGTAGAATGTGCAGGACAGAGCCTCCTTGGTCATCATCCAAGTGCATCAGTGTCCGCGCACAACTACAGAATGTTCCTGATCTGTCCTTCCTTTATCTGTAGCTATTGTTCTGAGTAAAACATGTACTGTAACATTTACTGTGCTCTCCAAGCTTTCAAGGAAGGTATAAAATAAGATGCTGTTCCTAATAAAGCTTGCCATTAGCCCTCAGCTCTTGGTCCGTCTCCATTGCTTTCGGGGATATCCACGTTTCCCTTGCTTTCTGGGAGCATTCACGTTTTTCCATTGAGAAACGTCCCTTGTTCACGTTTATATTAGTATTTGGGAACTTCCCTGTTTCCTTTGGCCATCAGCCTTTGGGAATGGTCTTGCATCGCTCGTCATCTCCCCAGGACACCTCCTCACAAAGGAGAACCGACTACAGGTACTATTGGTAGCAAAGCAAGGAAATAGGTATGAGAAGACAAACAACAAAAGCCCATTACAGATTGTTTTGGATTTTTCTGTGTAATTGCAGTTACCCCCATTTTTAGTGGTTAAGAAGTATGCAGCCCATTAAAGACTATTAGGACTATACTGTTTTTAAAGGATTGAATGATTTTTCAGGGATGGAATCCATTCATATTTCCTGATTTATTATCCTTCTCAAATGTTCATATGCTTACTATTATATGTGAATCCAAAAACTCAGACATTAATGTTTCTATTTGACTCTGTTCTGCTGATATTAAAATTTACTGTTAGGGATACTGAGAAGTGTCACAGATAGATGCACAAACTTTATGTGTTCCCCCAGGCACCGTGCTCTTTGACTCTTCTTTAGATCGGAATTCTTTAAGATGTTCCTATTATGAAAATCACAGTTACAGTTTAAACATCTTCAGTTGAGGGCACTGAAAATCACGATCACTTGGATAACTTCTATCTCTAAAAAATGTTTTGAACTTGTAGATTTTCATGTCCTAACAACCAATGCCAATTTGTGCAGTGTATCTATCTGTTTCTTTCTTTCTCTAGAAAATCCCATGAATCATCAAAATCAATCCCTGACCTGTCACAGCAGCTTAAGGAGTCTGTACCTCTATAATACATTTACAATTCATGAAAAATCAATAATAAGCTAAAATGTTAAGAAAGAAAACCTAAATTTTGCAGTACTGGCAGACACTGACTTATTGTAGCTAAGCTCACTGTCTCTGGCGCCCAACTGAGTAAATGGAATAATGCATTTTTATACCAGTGACAACCTTTGTATAGAAAGCAGCCTAGAAAGGAGAGGAAGAAGACAGGTATGTCACTTGGTGCAGAAACAGGCAGCTTGACATTTGGCTTTCCTCTGTACCTGGGCTCTGAAAGAAAACCAGGCAAGCTGCCAGTTTCCATTCCAATACCCCAGAGGCAAGATACCTGCTGAGATTGCATATCCACTTCCAGGTGAGAGAGAAATTTTCACCTTTGTGGATGCCCTCTCTGGAAGCTGTTGGCTTTCTGCACTGCCCATCTTACTCAGCAAACCAGGGATATGAGAGTGCTGGGGAAGCATTTTCTATTCACTTTTCACAGCCAGTCATTTGCGGTGACCTCAGGGATAGAGTATTCAGCATTTGTCAAAACAGCAGAGACAACCTGCCTGGGGATCTTTTATTTAGGTTGCTTTCTAATTTGGGATGGCAGCAATCTGTAGGAATAGCCCTGGCAAGTGTAAAGGAAAAGAAAACCAGAGGCTGCTCGACCTTCATAGCCATGTTATTTCTAATGATACTGATTCAGATACTTAAGAGATGAATGCTGTGAAGTCGAATGGTACCTAATTCTATTGCCCCTAGAGAAGTAAACTTCTTTTGTACAGTAGCAAAATAGACCAAACATTTCATTTATTAGCCTACCCTTTCATATATCCAGTTGTTTACCAAATCATAGAGATTCTTTATTTTACATTATTATTCATTGTTAGAACATTGGAGAAAACATTTGTATCACTCTCCAGCCTTGCCAAAACCACTATAACTTGTATGATTCTATACATTCTAGTCTCCCACCATGTGCATACAGAATTTCCATCATAGTCATAGTGTAAGTCATAGTAGTCTTAGAGTAAATAATATTTTATGTTCTCCCTGATCTCACAGAACATTATTTAATAAACGTTATCCCAACTTGTTGCCCGTGCTCAATAGAAATCATGTTACTTTTTGCATTACTTCATGGGATTGGCAAGCAATATTTTATTAAATGAACCTTCTACTGTTAGACCTTTAAGTTGCTCCAAATCATATTATAAATCATGCTGTAATTAACATTTTCAGGCAGGGAAATTGGGGGGAGAAAAAGAAATCCTTGCTTTCCTACTTACAAAGTTAACAAATGCTCACTGCATAAAACTTAGAAAACAAAATAAAACTTAGTAACAAAAAAATTATCTGCTGTCCCTCTACCCAGAAGTAACTTTTCACTTTGGTAATGCCATTATGTCTTTTTTCTCAATGCATTTAAGGAGTTTTTAACATGATAATATAGCAATACATTATTGCATTTCTCTATGTAATTAAAGATTCATAAAATCTGATAGGCTTGAGCCTTATAAGTAACACCTGAGTCTGAATCCAATTTCAATCATTTACTAGATATGTGGCTTTCAGGTGTTGTAACACATTTAAAAGGCATTAGATTGTTATGAGGATTAAATTTTGAAATGCACTTAAGTGCATTAAGTGGTGAATGGTAAGTATTCAGTAAATATAATCATTCCTATTAGTACTATTTATGGTTTTAATGGTTCTGTTTAATTTTATTGTATAAAAAAATTCATTCACAATTATTAAATATTAAAGTTGTTCCCACTTTATTAGTATTATAAAGACCGTAAACATCCTCATGTGACTATTAGTGCATGTATCCCTCTACTTTCTCAGTATAAACACATAGGAATAAAATTGCTCTGTCAATGAATATAACTATTTTTTGGATCTTTAATGCATGTGGCAAAAAACAATCCAACCTATACTCCCACACACAACTCATTGCCCTTCCAATTTGCTTGATAAAATGACTGAATCATATAAGGAAAGATAAAAATTTATGAGCCACATTTTCACAATAGCCTCTGCATAACGAAGGATTGAGCTGATATAGTTTCATAAGTGCAAATAATGCTGTACTTCTTTCATTCAAATCTTTATGTGCTGTTACTGCTAGTAAATTGAATTTGAAAAAAAAAAAAACTGTTGGAGGAAGGCTTTCAAATCACAGCATCCAAAGCATCAAATTAGGACTTTAAAAAAGTAATGAAGTTGGGGTGCCTGGATGGCTCAGTCGGTTGAGCATCTGACTTCGGCTCAGGTCATGATCTCACAGCTTGTGAGTTCAAGCCCCACATCAGAGTCTGTGCTGACAGTTCAGAGCCTGGAGCCTGCTTCAGATTCTGTGCCTCCCTCTGTCTCTCTGCTCCTCCCCTACTTGTGCTCTGTCTCTCTAAAATGAATAAATGTTAAAAAAAAATATTTTAAAAAGCAATGAAGCATATTCCAATCACATTACTTTAAAAATTCATTACTAACATTTTTATAAGAACAAATGTTTGAGCATATAATAAACCAAGACTCTGGAAGGTAATAAATATTTCTGATAATATTGCTGTTATTAGTGACAATGCATCTCACATTTTAAGAATAACATTATAATTTAATAATTTAAGACCTTATATTGTTCCTAAAATATTCACATATGACATGAAAGTTATTCAGCACTTTTTCCTTAAATGCATAAAACAACAGACTAACAAATTCACAAATGTCTCGTTATACAAAAGCTATTCCTTACATTTCTGAGTATCAGTTATTGGGTCTTTGTCATATCAAAAGCTTACCCTATAAAGGAAACATTTTAGTATCCTTAATGAAGAGATTCTTTCATAAAAAACTTTTTTAAAAAAGAATCTTGAGATTAGATAGTGCACTGAAATTATTCAAGCTGCCCCAAATAAAGCCACTTTGTTAATTTTATAAATACTTGGTGAAAACTCATCAGAAAGTCCCTGAATGAGCAAAATCCCTTCTGATAGCCAGATACTCATCAGAGCCCATGAACTGTCAGACAAGAAACTTCTGAACTCTTGAGGAGGAAACACTTCCCCTAAGGAGTAATGGCTAATGGCATTAAAAAGATAGCACTTGTCTTAACAAAGTAGGTAATAACTTAAAATAAAGTAGTAAAGGAAAATCCCATAAAGGTTTTAACCCTTGATAACTGGAAAGATGATATTTCTACAGTATAGGCTAACATGGTAATGACAATACTTTACAACGTGCAATTTTCATTGAACGCTGCACCTTGCCAATGTGCATCCATTTGTTGCAAAGTAAATCAGAAAAGTGTGGTCTAGGGGCACCTGGATGGTTCAGTCAGTTGAGCGCCCGACTTTAGCTCAGGTCACGATCTCCTGGTTCCTGGGTTCGGGCCTCATGTCGGGCTCTGTGCTGACAGCGTGGAGTCTGCTTCAGATTCTGGGTCTCCCTCTTTCTCTGCCCCTCCCTTCCTTTCTCTCTCTTTTAAAAAAAAAGTGTGTGGTCTAATCAGCAAAATTGCATCACCCCTTCACAAAAGTAACTCTGTTCGTGCCTGCCCCATAATACTGGACCAGTAGCAAAGTCATCCCATAAAACAATTCAAATATTGCCACATGTTAACTTTGCAAGGTATTTGCCAAGAGTAAGATCTCTGTTGTAATTCTGTGAATTCATTTGGCATTAACTAAAGTACAATTCAGTGTTACTGTAGTTTTCATTTTATTACATACCCAAATTCTCAGTGCTTTTGTGTCTGTGACTCTATTTAGGACACAAAATGATAAGTTGAACATCTCTGTTGTCTACTATCTGTGTTATCTTGAATAAGTTTCTCAATCTCTCTTTAGTTTTTTCATTTGTAAAACAGGAATAAGAATCCCTTTCTTGTACTGTTGGTTTAGAGTTTTTAAAGATCTAGATGAAATTTACAGCACAGTATTTGGCACATTGCTCAGCAAATAATAATCATTATCATAATTTCAGTGCTTTATAATTGATAAGGATCATTAGAGTATTCATAATACATTCATAAGATTCTTTCTAACAGAGATAGGTGTACCAAGCAATTGCTAAGTGAATCAAATGTTGGCTTAACAAAAATTGTGCCACTGTTAAATAACACTTCATGCAGTTCAGATGAAAAAAACAATCTATTTAAAGAAAACTCAGTTCTAGACGTAGATGCACAGCAAGCAGTAAAAAATCCAAGAAACATGCTGTTTCTGAGTTGCCTAAGTGGCAACTCCACAGTAGTCAATTTCACATCAACAGAAGATAATAGTCCAGATCAGAGATGGGTTCAAGCTCATTTGTGCTCAGCAGACCTACACCTTACACTGTAGGCCATGCTGTTTGAAAGATGACCTTGATGGCAACAACAGAGTTTCACCAGAGCTTGCAGTCTCCTCTGTTCTTTGTATAAGTCACTAAACTCAAACCCTGTACATGCAACAAAATGAAATGCAAGGTTTAAAAAATCAGAACCAAATAATGCATACAAAAATTGATGGCAAATATTGACCAGCTGCATACTGAATATAGACCAAGAAGCAGTAGAACACTTAAAAATCTCTAAGAATCAAAAATATTTTTAGACATTGAGGTCAAATTTCTACCCCACTAGCTGCTCCCAGAAGCTGCTAAGCATTCAAAAGAGCAGAATTTTTCTACCTTTTTTTCTCTCTCCTCTGTCCTATTTTACATGTCCATATAAAGCTTACCAAAACATTAATGTATCAATTACAATTCATAAAATTATTTTCCATAGTTCAGAGAACAAAGTCTCCGATTCCCAGTCTCTATCTTTGTAATTTCATGTCCTGCCCACTTTGTCTACACTCACCCTATATTTAACCTTGACTGTTTATTGCACATCAAATAGGGTCACATCCTCCTCCTTTGCCTCGCTTAATTTTTTTCATTTCTATTTTTTTTATTTTAATTCCAGTACAGCTAACATGGAGTGTTACATTAGCTTCAGGTGTACAATATAGTGATTCAATGATTCTGTACATTACTCAGCGCTCACTATATTAAGTATATTATTTAATCCCCATCACCTATTTCACCCATCCCATGTTATATTGCCTTGCTTAAATGTTTTTCATGGTCTTCCATTATTGTCTAAATATCCTATCTTCCCCTCAAGACTCAATCCAAGCCTCTTAAATCATGGATTGCAAAATGAAACCTCACAGCCTGATTGTTAACATAAGTGAGTAGATTTAAAAATAAATGAGTGTTGCAGGAATATGGCACCAGCATTGCTCTTTGATTTTCGAGAGAAGTCAGAAAGCTGGATTTTCACATGAAAGTTCCTCATGCTTAAGTGATTTAAAATGTTTTAATGTGTAATGAGACAATACTCTGAAAATTACCTGATGTGCTTTGCATTCTTGGTAATTTCAGATGAAGTACCTTCACTCTGTTCATGCTCCCTTCACACCCAGTGCTCCCTGCTTCCCCCCCACCCCCACCGCTCCCACTATTCAGGTGCTGACCCTCAAAAAAGGTGCTTCTCTGACACCCATCCCCATCTTTCACACTCTATAATCACCACTTCATGGAGGGAGGAAGCAAAATCCAAATGACTGAAATTAAACATCCACTAATCAGAGGAATAGGAGCTGGAAACATAAATTACGTTCAATTACAGTAAAATTAAATTTATCACTCAGCTGAGTTTTTGGCCTACAGATGTACCTGCCCCATTGGTCTACAAGTCAGACCAGCACGTGCGATCTTCCCCACCAATCCTACTGCCCCATGACTTCCCTTTTTTCCCTTGAGAGTCTATTGATTTCTATTTCTATCTCTTTGGTAGCTTTTTCCCCAACAAGACTGTTTCTCAAGCTTCTTGTTGGACCATGTCTTATACTTTATCCCACCAATGCCAGAATTGTTCATAGTAGGTCCTTCGTGTTTTACTGAGGATTATAATTGGAGAAAAGGACTAAAGGTGTGAGAAAGAAGCAGAAGCACAAATAAATGCACTGCTGCAAAGATTGGATGAAACACTCATTTTGAACAAGAATCATAACTTTCATCGCATTCCCAAATGAATTGAAACTTCTCAAGCCAGTGAACTTATGGTGCACATCCTTACAGTCACGGCCCACGGCTTACATGTTTGACTCCCTCACTGTCTGCCAGGGTAGGGAGATAACAAATATTTCCTTGGAAACTAAGACCCTGCCACATCAGTGTAATATGGCCGTCTTGCAGAACACCAGTGGATTTAGCCTAAATCAAGGAAATTTGCAGCCCAGGAATTTATTGGTAGATTCCAAGGGAATAAAGTTCTTTTTTTAATGTTTATTTTATTTTTGAAAGAGAGAGACAGAATACACATGGGGGAGGAGCAGAAAGAGAGGGAGACACAGAATCTGAAACAGGCTCCAGGCTCTGAGCTGTCAGCACAGAGCCGAACGCGGGTTTCAAATCCTCAAGCATTGAAATCATGACCTGAGCTGAAGTCGGGCACTTAACCAACTGAGCCACCCAGGTGCCCCACAGGAAAATAAAATTCTATTAGGAAAAGTTTCATATTTGCAACTAATAAAAAAAAACCTAAAATACGAAAGCAGGAAGAAAGGTTTGTCCTTACACAGGTTAACATCTGCCCTATTTTCTGTCAATACTTAACTGTAAAAGAAGAATCTAATCATTAAGACTGACATGAAAAATTCTTCCCCCAAAATATAGTGCTCCAGTTCTGTCTTCCTAGAGCTTTGGAATTCCATTTTAAGGAAATAGCTATCTTTTTTGGAGTGATAAAATGTGGGGTATACTGTATGCTGATGAGATGTCTTGCATCACCCCTTTCTTTATTTTTGTTTTTATCATCCAGTACACAGGAAAGAATGGAACACCACAGTGTGGGTCATGCTGAGAAGTCCCACTGGGAAAGGGGACTTTTGTCCTCTAGCATTTGCAGGATTGTTTCATGTATTGACACAGGGCAGCTCTGGTGCTCATCAGCCCAGGAGGCTTTGATAAATGGCTTCACATAAATCTGCTGTTTCTCTTTAAAGGAATAAGTGAGTTTTTGTAATCTTCAGAAAGAAACGTCCTCTGTGATGTGCCATTCAAATAGCCAGAGGCATCTAGAGTTTATAACAGCTGGAACCCAAAGACCCCCATAAGGGAAAGTCCCAGTGCCACCATTTACACATTCTAATTCAAGCCAGTAGTTCCTGCAGTTTGCTGAAAAGTAGCCCAGAACTGCCCAAAAACACTTAGAGACAATGCCCTGCGAGGGCAAGTTATTTTCATGAACTAGCTACAGCTGAATTGCCATTCTTTTTCTGCATTCTCCTAATATTTTTTCTACCATATTTTAGCCTTTCCTATAAACTGATAGATTTTCCGGAGGAAACCGGTATTTTTTTTAATGCTTATTTATTTATTTTGAGAGAGAGAGTGCACACAAACAGGGGAGGGGCAAAAAGAGAAGAAGACAGAATCCCAAGCAGGCTCCACACTGTCAGCGCAGAACCCGACATGGGGCTCGATTCCACAAACCTGAGCTCACAACCTGAGCCAAAATCAAGTTGGATGACCAACTAACCGAGCCACCCTGGTGACCCAAATTTTTTAAATTCCAAAGGAACCATAATTGCTACATAAAGCCTCAGTGTCACACTCCTTGTTAAGACTGGTGTATGGTTTACTCAAATGTTTTACTTCTGTATTTCAATATTCTTTACCTTATATATTAATCATCAAAATTTGAAAACAGAAAAAAATACAATCTCCAGACTATCTTATTGTTACTCAAGTCTAACTTAGGCTATTTTTAACTTCTAATAATGAGTGTTCCCAGAGAAAATTGTATGTAACACATTTGTGAGGTGATGACAATGCATATGCTCTTCGTACTGTGCTAACTGCTTCCCAGACTTTATTGAATTTATCCTTCACAACAACCTTTTGAGTCAGGTGCTAATATTATTCCGATTTTATAGGAGGAGAGAACTAAGGCTTGGAAAGATTAATTACTTTGGCCAATGTCACAGAGTTAGGAAGATGAAACAGGGAATTGGACCCAGCTATTGGGACCCCCGAGTCCATATCTATGTCACTACACGTAATGGCCATCCAATGTGCTCCTACTGAACAAGGATGCCAATGTTTCTGGACAATGATTAAAACAGTAAACTTGTTCTTGTACTCAGGAGCCTAAAAATGCTAATTAAGGAAGGGAATTTGATTCTCTGATTAAGTTACTTGTCAAGATTGAGTTTCCATTCCCCAGGGCATTTATTCCAAAGACCTAAATTCAAAGAAGAGATGAAACTGTATAAGCCAATGTCCCAGTTTTCATACATTTCAGTTAATCTTCAAAAATGACATTGCAGGTGAATTTTGTTATCTCCATTTTTATAAAAGAGAAAAGAAAAAGACTCAGATAAGTTATTCAACTTAACCAAGGACTCACAGATAATAGAGAGTAAAGCTGAAATTCAAATCCAGATCATTCTAGCTCCAAAGGTCATCTAATAGACCAGATGACTGGTCTTGAGTCAATTAGAGGTAACAAATTCATGATAATCAGACTGATTTTTGTTTTAGAATTCACTCTCAGCTCCCAGTGTTGTAACAGCCCTAAATGGCAGAGAAGGTGGGTGGATTCCAAGTTCTGATGATCAACTGAAAAGGACTGATTTTATTTATGGCCCAGAAAACAATTAGAAGCTTACAACTGAAGTGAGACAAAAAGGGACAAACTCTTTTTGTATTCCTAGATGAAACTGCACGTTTTAAGCAATTATCTTATCTAACTGGCTATGCCAAATGGATAATATCATCACCAGACTAAGACTAAGGCTTTTATGGAATAATATTTTCGGGAAATAATATTAAAGTTGTTCAACATCCCAGTGGTTAATAGGAAGCTTCAAGGTCATCTTTACCATCTTGAACATCTCACCATATTACACAAGTCAAACAACTAGGAAGCTTGCTTGATATTTCTTTACCCTTTGTCCTCATACTCAAATCCTAGCCTACATAAAACCCTGCCTTTAGAAACTTCACATTGAAAAGAGAGAAAATATCTTCTGAAAAGGACCTCTGTTGTAGTTTCCCAAAGTGACCACACATTTTGCACAAAGAAACCCTCAAAAAAAAATTACATCCCATACAAAGTCTATTCTCTGACCACAATGCACTAACTGCAGAAATAAAAAAAGAATAAAACAGGTAAAATAGCTATCAGGACAGGTGAAACCTCCATCTCCATAATGCTCTAGTTTAAGAAAAAAGATTACAACAAAATTAAAATAAACAATTATGACAAAACTGCATATTTGAGTCTATAGAACACAGCAAGATTTGTAATTCTAAGGTTGAAGAGCGAAAATAAGTGAATGAAACATTTCATCTTAAGAAGCTAGCATGAAGAACAAAAAAAACCTCAAGCTAAGCAGAAGGAAGAGATTAATAAAGGAAGTCAGACATGTATGAATTATAAATCAGAGAAAAATACCAAATAAATCCAATTGCTGTGTTCTTGAAAATAAAATAATAAGCTAAATAACCACTGGCACAATTAATTTAAAAAAGAGGGACAGGGATAGAGAAATCTCAAATACACAAAAATAAAAATATAACAGGGGAAAAGTTTAGACAGGAAATTAAACAGCTACTAAAAACAAACTATATCTAGCATAACTTACACTCTTTTAGCAGAACTTGACAGTCATTAATAAAATATTAATGTCTTTTTCATTCAAATGTATACTTATAACTGCAATTTAAAAACTCATCCTTCTTAGATACAATTCCTAATAAATCTAATCTCTGAACTCATGAGGGACCAACATATAGATGCTTAATAATTATACATTTAGTAAGGAATAAGCAGAATGTTTCAGAAACCTGTCCCTGAAAAAATATCAGAAGCTCATACAATTTTCATAAAGTATCTTGTGTTCTGTATTAAGTTCAAAATAGACCATTTCAAGAACTGTGAAGAGTCTGAGATTTTTTCCAGCTCAGCAGATAACAAGTTAGCCTGCTCCAGTTCTATAAGAGTGGTAGAAGACATAGATGCCCAGATCACAGACAGAGGACGTGATTACTCATGGCGCATCAGAGAACATAAGCTCCCTGCTTGCTGTGTTTCCTCTCTGCCTCCAAGTCTCAAGGCAGTGATGTGGAAGAAATCAAGTAGGTACTGTTCACATAGTGGGCTTGTGTCACAACCGAGAAACTCTGAGCTTAGGAAAACCTGACTGACACTTGCCTCAGAAAAAGACTATCTTTATTGCCCCACGTGGAAAAAAAAAATCTGCCTTCTCCTCAAAGGGAGATACTATCTCTATCTTCCAAGGCTGTTCACTATACAAAAATCTTTGAAAAATTAGCCTATCACAAAAGCTGTCGATGTTTCTGCTCACACAACATGTGGAAATGTGAGAGACCCATGGAAAATTACCTCTCAAGAGATAGCATGTATAATACATAAAATATTAATTTCAACAAGATTATATACTCAGAAGTGTATAAAATTCTTAAAACCAGGCAATGTCCTACACCTAGAATGTCAACATTCCCAAATTATCAAGTATGGTTTTCACAGGGGTATTAGTTAATTCTTTCTGAGTAATAAACGAGTGCAAAATTTAGTGGCTGAAAACAATGGCTTATTATTTCTCAAAAATCCCTGTGTTGGCTAGATGGTCCTTCTGGTTCTACCTGGTTCGCTCACAGGCTGTACCTCCTGGAGAAACTGAGGCCTGATTGTGCTGAAAACTTCAGGGTGCCTTCACTCATATGTTCAGCAGTTTGTGCTCATTGTTAGCTAAGAAATCTCGACTTTCCTCCACGTGGCACTTACCCTCTAAGAGGCAAGATCAGCTTCCTTCTATAAACTCTCTGGCAGCATTCCAAGAGGCAGCAAGTCCTCACCTAACGCAACTTCAGACACAATCCATTAGTCAAAGCAAATCATGAAGCCATCCCAGATTGCAGGGATAGGAAAATAGTTTTGTTCTCATAACAAAAAAGCTGCAAAGAATTTGTGACCATGTGACAATTTTAATTTACCACAATATGACTCCTAGATACTTGGGATTTACTTCCTGAAGTAATCATGCAAAAACAATGCCCAGATGAACACTGAAGAACTGTAATACAATGAGGCTCTGGATGAACCGAGAAGGTTCACAGTAAAAGCCACAAGAGAAAAATATTAAGTCCACAGACTATGAATCATAAAGAAAAGTCACCATAGTAAAAAGTTTGGCTGTTCTGGTTAAGCAAAATCAAAGCATGTCCTCTACTGAAGAAGTTGTCAATCTAAATTAAGCAGAAAACCCATTTTTTGTGAAACCTCTCACTGGCATGGTGTTCCATATAACACTCTTTGGGAAAAGAGTGAATTTTAGAGTTCAGCAAACCTGGTTTTGAATCTAAGTGTTGCCCCCAACAAGCTTTTGACTTGGAACAAGTTGCTTCACTTCTCTAAACTTTAGGTTCCTGAAACAAAACTTCCAGGTTCATTGTGAGGATTGAATGCAATAATGAACGTAATAATGTATGTAAAATAATGTATGTAAAAATAGTTGATAACACTGACAAAAAATTCAACTACTTTTTCCTTACCTTACAGTTGGCTCATTTATTCATTTCCCTTCTCTGCCAAGTCTAGACAGAGAGGAATTTATCATTCATTTTGTGGTGAGAGATATGTATTTGGGCAACCAATCTCAGGCCACCAAATACTATTACTACTAAGAATTTCTATCTTTTCTAAATAATGGGTCTGTCATTCTGCTATGGGCATATATGGAGTACTCCCTAAAGTTGAAAGAAAACTGATAAAACTATTCTTAAAAGGTGACTTATAGCTCACAATGATAGCTATAATATTTTCTAACTTAATATTATCTATTGGAGTATAGTATTTGAGATTTAACAACAACCACAAAACTTGGCAGGGAATGGAGAAAAAGAAAACTGGGTATGAATCTTTGAGGATAAAAGACAAGGAGAAAAGTGGAGATGTGGGAAGGGACAGAAAACAAGAAAAACTAAAGTGATTTTAGGAAAACTAATTTTTCCCAGCATTCTGGCAGAGGAGACAGCTTGATGCAATTGAGAGTGTGAAGTAGCCACTAAGGACCCTTGGAAAGTCCTGGAAGCGGTAATCACAGAGGATCACAGTGCAAGCATACAAAAGACTGGCATGGAGAGCAGTAAGGGACTATGGCTCCCCCTGGCATGAGAAAAAGGGCTTTCTGTCAGGCATCAAGATTAGAGAACTGCTGCCTGAAAGGACTAGCTGTAAACATTGTTTGCTCCATCTTGATAAAATTGTCTCCAGCATACCCCCTGGAGAGAGCTGAAGTCAGCACGTTGGTGAATTTTCCACAACTGGAAAAGAGCAAGGGCTGAAATACAAGGCTGCACATCAAAGTTTTGTGTAGGTGAGAAATGGACTTTCAAAGGTGGAAAGGATCCTCACTGCCTATTCTTATTGAAAATGTGATATGTAAGTTATGTGACATTAAATTGTTCAAAATACATTCACAGCAAGGATGCCTGAGTGGCTTAGTTGGTTAGGCATCCAACTCTTGATTTTGGCTCAGGTCATGATTTCCCAGTTCGTGGGATCCCAGTTACTGGGCCCAACACTGACAGCATGCAGCCAGCTTGGATTCTTTCTCTCTACCTCTCTCTCAAATAAATAAATAAACATTAAAAAATAACATTCATGGTAAGAAAAACTACCAGTCCAATGTTTTAAATCTTCCAATGCAGTCTAGAAAATGCCTTTTTTGAAATGATCCATGTAGAGAAATTACCTGGTGAATTTACTTTTTTAAATGCACTGGTTTAGGAATTAAGTGAAATATTTAGATATAAAATAAAAAATAGCTCAGAAAATATCATTGTTAAACTTTGCTGAATTTTTATTCTTTAAATCCTTCATTCAATTCCTTTATATCTATTTGAATAAAGAGTTATATTTGTGTCACTCTTGCTTAGATATGTTCTGGGAATAACTTTCAAAAGTTTATTCAATCATCATTTTCTTCATTTTAGAAATCCTTCCAGTAACACATTAGAGAACAAATCAAATGAAAAAGTTAGCTGAGCAGCAAGTTCTATATTTATAAGAACACACAATATAATTTTCATTAAATACTTATTATCATAGCCATATAATAGTATAACATGTTTGATGATGGAATCTAAGTATTTTTGTTATAACATAATTCATGGCTAGAAATATGGGACACCTAGGTGGTTCAGTTGGTTAAGCGTCCAACTTTTGACCTCAGCTCAGGTTTTGATCTCAGGGTGAGCTCAAGCCCCATGTTGGGCTCCATGCTGAACGCAGAGCCTACAAGAAAGAAAGAAAGAAAGAAAGAAAGAAAGAAAGAAAGAAAGAAAGAAAGAAAGAAAGAAAGAAAAAGAAAGAAAGAAAGAAAGAAACAAAGAAACAAAGAAAGAAAGAAGGAAGGAAGGAAGGAAGAAATCCATGTCCTCAATTAATGATCAGATAATTCAAAAACTGATGCAGAAGTGAGAAATCCTGAGGAATAGTGACTGAACAGTTGATTAAATAAATATTTAATGAATAAACCAATTGCAGGGACAATTCATCCTCAAGTGTTGTGTTCTTGACACACCACCACCAGCAGAATATGAACATCCATCCTACTTATGGCCAGAGAGTTGTAAGAAAGTGCTGGGTGTAGGGATACCACTTGTGTAAATGCTCACTGTCTCACCTTGATGATGAAATCTTAGGCCTCATTAAAAAACAGTGTAACTACCAGGACTGACTGGGCACAGCTCATAGCTAGCTTCAAACTACTCATTATTTGGAGAAGTTTATAACAGCATGTTGGAACTAAATTAAATGATAATGTAGCCCATGGCTTTGATTATAAGAATGAAGAATACAGCAAATAAGAAGAAAATTATATAATGAGTTAAATATTATGAAATACATTTTCTAAACGTCATGCCATATGCTATGACTCATACACAAAGGGATAAAGTAGACAGCTTTAAAATTGGCAGTTTTAGTAAGTTTCAGTCATATTCCTGAACCTTGGGTATTAAACTATTTGATACCTAAAATAAGTCTCATTTTAGAATTACCTGACACATATCCACAATTTCCATCTCCAATTCCTCATCCTAAACTCTCTACAACTTCAGTTCCTCACCATTGAAGTAAGGAAACATTAACTGATCATCCGGAAGAGAAATGAGCCCTGGCCCGGCATTATTAAGAGGTAGCCATGAAATTTTGCCACAAAGCCATCCACAGTAACGCCACTAGAGTTTTCCACAATCCATTTAGTCGGTTGTTGCTCAATATCGCATAACCTGCATTTAGAAAATTCCCTTTGGCTATATCGCCCCTCCTCCTATCTTTACAATTCCAGACAAAGTAACTTCAGATGTTCTGTAACCATTTCCACCTTTAAATTTTTGTCTGTCAGGCTTTTTAATCCCAGGAGTCAGTTAAAAATAAAGCAAAGAATATGGAAAAAGCAGAATGGATATGTATCATTAATGGAAAGAAGTCCTTAAATATCACATGAAACTATATGACACCTTTCAAAGTGTTGAAGAAGTTGCTAAAACTCCAAGCCTAGAAACAATATTCTCTTTACTTCAGTTCTATCATATTACCCCTTACTTAAATTGATTCAGTCAATCATTGTGTACTGGTCAGGCACAAGACTGAGTGTAGCAAGATGTGGCAGATATAAACATGAAGTCCCTATAAAACTTACTGTATAGTTTATAGGATATATACATCATTAAATATAATGCAAAGAAGAAAATAAGTTCCAAAGTTCACAGGACACAGAATGCATTATGCTGGGTACCTGGTGGGGGTGGGGTGGGGTATAGTAGTGCAAAAGAAACATAAGATACAGTACTAAGCCCTCCAAGTCATGACAATCTAATTAAGGATGTGAAATGTTTTAAGGGACCATATAATTAAAAATAAACGGTTAAACAAGAGCTATATAGTTATGTGCTTCCTTCTTCCCAATTCAACCTTGCTCTCACCCACTAAATCTATTCTGGAGCCTCCCTTCTATGGTTAACAAACTGCCTCTCTCCTGCCCTTCTGCACTTAACATACTCAGGCTTCCCCTAAACCTATGAACTAGAAGCTAAATTATTCCCAAAGCCCTTCAAAGCCAGGAGTGAGGTAGACATTGTCCTTGATTTGAAAGTCATTTACAAACTGTACAAGGCAGGTTTCAATGCGTTCCCCACCCAATATCCATTCAAATTGAAATACACTGAAACTCTTGAGAGTCAGTGGTGGATATTAAATGCCCTGAAACTCAAGGGTCTGGTTGACACTAGGTATTATTGAAGAACAGTAAAGTGAGTAAAATCCGAGATAAAACAGAGACAGAACACAGAAAAATGAGAGGAATCTTTAATATATCCTTTGAAAGATGGACACAAAGCAGCTCAGCTCCTGAGAACCTACTTTGTTTCCAGTGTCTTGATGTTAAACCTCCATACATCAAGTTAGTTTAAACTGTTCTGTTAATTTTCTCAGAAGAGACACAACAAAATATAGACCATTGCCAGGGCACCTGTGTGGCTCTGCTAGTTAAGCATTCCACTCTTAAGACTCCTAATTTCAGCTCAGGTCATGATCTCCCAGTTCGCAAGTTCAATCCCCCAGTTGGCTTTGCACTGTTACTGTGGAGCCTGCTTGAGATTCTCTCGCTCTCTGCCCTTCCTCTACTCATGTTCTCTCTTTCTCTCAGAAAATAAACGAGTAAACTTTTTAAAAAAGAATATAGACCATTACCTCACCCCATTAATAAAAATCCTGTTTATTTTCAACTTCCCTAGTAACTGCCTGTCCTCCATGTTTATTTCTTCTAGAATCCTGATCACTCCAACTGACCCAAAGACTTTGACATATCACCTTGACCTTATCCCAAATACTGCCACAATGTTAGGTAACTGCAGTTTCATGTTGATAACCGTGATGGTAAGTTTTATGAGTCAACTTGATTGGGCTAAGGGATGCGCAGATAGCTGGTAAAACATTATTTCTGGGTGTGTCTATGAGGGTGTTTCCAGAAAAGATTAGCATTTGAAGCAGTAGGCTGAGTAAATAAGCTCCATTCTCACCAACATGACAGGCATCATCCAATCCTTTGAGAACAGTGGAGAAGGCAAGTGCTCACTCACTCTCTCTTTCTCTCAGTCTCTCTCTCTCTCTTCTTGAACTGGACATTCACCTTCTCCTGCTCTCAAACATTGGAGTTCCTGATTCTCAGGTCTTTGGAATCTTAGTATTGCATTAGCACTCCCACCCCTCTACTCTCCTATTCCCCTCCCGTTCTTAGGTCTTTGGACTCAGACTGAATTACACTACAAGCTTTCCTGTTTATCCAGCTTGCAGACAAGATATTGTGAGACTTCTCTGCCTCCATAATTGTGTGAGCCAATTTTATTTCCCACAATAAATCTCTTGTTGTCTTGGTTCTGTCTATTTGGAGAACTCTGACTTATATACACTAACCCATACTACAATCTAACTACTTAAAATTATTTGTTCTCCTTCATTCCAACCACATCATGGCCACATCCCATCACTGCCATCACTGGCAATTGCTTTAATTTGATCCTTAACCTCTCTGAGATATACTTCCAGGACCCACTCCCTTAATGATAAATCCAGAGAACACATTTCAGCTCATGTGTTACTTGACCTTTCTATGGTACTGGGCCATCAGCCACCCTACTTCCTTGACATACTTTGGGTCCTAGACTTCTCTGACACTGACTTCTTGGTCTTCCACCTCCTTCTTTGGCTGATTTTTCTGAGTCAACTTTATGGCTTCCTCTTTGTGTTCGACCCCTATAAGTGGATGCTCCCCAGGGTTCTGTCTTCTGTGCCTGGGAAGGGTGTGTGGAAAAAGGCTCAAAGGAGGCTACCTCATCTAATTTATCTACTATCTTTATGACAATGACTCCCCAAGTTTGCAGCCCAAATCCATATGTTTACAAGATATTTCTTCTCTATATCCTTAGGTAGCTCATATTCTATATATACAAAGCCAAATTCATCTTACTCCCCAATCTGTTTTCTCTCATTCACTTACTCAAGTCAGAAGAATGGCCTACTCCTTAAATCTTCCTTCTCATTTGCCTGTCACTTCCAACTCATCACTGACTCCCAGTCTATCTCCTGAGTATCTCTGGACTGAAGTTCTTCATGCTTCCCACTCTCTCTCCCACACTGTAGTTCACAGGAGCCAACCATTATATCAAGTAGAATATACTCAACAGGAAATAAACAAATCTGAAGTTGATCTAATATCCTTTATTTTTATTTACACAAATATATGCAGTAATATTAAAACAATAAAATTGATTTTAAATGTTTGCTTGTAAGGATGTTGAAAAAGTAATTTGTATTTGGATTTAAAGGTAACTATATTCTATTTGTATAAAACACTTACTGAAAGAAGATAGCCAAGCACATTCTTTTTTATTTTTATTTTTTTTTAAAGTAGGTTCTACATTCAACATGGGGCTTGAACTCAGGACTATGAGATCAAGAGTCCTGTGCTCTACCAATTAAGCCAGCTAGGTATCCACAAGCACATTCTTAAATAGCACATTCTTAAATAGAGGAATAACTACACTTTCATCATACACGTTATAGAAGAAAGCTATTATACGCCCCTAAAATGATAGATTGCTTTGGCAAAAGAGTGAAGCCATAATTCAAAAGCACTCAAGCTCTCTCAAACATTACATTATCACTATTTCCTTAAGGAAATACTGCCAGAGGGACAGGAAGTTCCAGCTCCTCGGACTGCAGAGCCCTAGGCAAATACATGAACACAAAACCACGTGTGTTCAGGACTAACAGAAAATTTCTTCCTTTTTTCCATTTTAACTTCTAGGCATAACATGAAGAATGATTCTGAATGTTTCTAAAATATCAATCAGGGGCACCTGGGTGGCTCAGTCGGTTAAGCAACCGACTCTTTTTCTCTCAGGTCATGAATTCATGATTTAAGAGTTTGAGCCCTGCATCGGGCTCTCTGCTGACAGTGTGGGCGCCTGTTGGGATTCTCTCTTCCCCCCTCATCCCTCTCTCTGCCCCTCCCCTGCTCATATGAGCTCTTTCTGTCTCTCTCAAAATAAATAAACAAAACAAAATAAAATAAAATATCGATCATAGTGGAAACCCAAAAGAATAAGCATATGAAAGAAAATTATTTGTAAAAAATCCTCTGAATTGTTTTACAAAACAATTGATATAACAAGACTTTTTCTTCATAGATTAGTCATGGCCATAAAGATGCAGTGTTGAATATGTATCATCACTATCGTATTTGATCACTACAACTGTAGGAAGAAAATTGGGCTTGCTGACTATTCTAACATTAAATGAGAAAACAGACACATGAAGTATTACTAGGTAGGTTGATGTACCTTTGTCCCACAGCTACTAGGTAAATATAACCACTAGATAAATACTGACTCTCGCCTCCAATATCAATTTAGTCCAATGAGCTCTGCACTGCCATTTGCTGCAGTTTCATGCACTATGACTAACTGTGCCAATATACATCCCAACAATTCCATGTGCCCTATGAAGCAGCATTTCTACCAGAAGGCCTTGGGAAAGCACACACACAGCTCCAATGAATATCTGCAAACTGCTTAACCATTGATTAGTGACAGCAAAGTGCACAGTTGCAGAGAACATATTGGTTTTACTATGCAGGCACCTGGGATTTAACGATAAATGCCAGGTATAGCTTGAATCTGGAAACGATGAAGTGTGTGACAACTCTAAGATCTGATCTGACCGCTCAGCTCTGACTATCAACCTGTAGGATGCCTTCTAATGACCCCCAAGAGCTAATTTATATTACCTGACCCAAAACCAAGTAATTTGCCTTTCACGAATTTCCTCAATGAAAAGCAATGACTTTAGCAAATAATTCAAGCTCTTGCTTCTTTTCTTATACAAATCACTTTCACTACTCTGTATATGGCTTAAATAGTTCTTTGGTTCCAGACTTCTATAAACTTGACTTGATAACACACGTACAAAAACAGAGTCCTACTCAGTCAAATTAAATTCGTGTTTTGAGGACATTGCAAAGCCTGCCTGTGTCTCAGTGCCTAGAGCTCTCAATTTTCCTATTAAATAAATATTTCTGGATAGGAATATTGATTCCAGAAACAACATCTAACTGATTTCAGTGTGTCCACGGCTTAGGCCTGCCATCATATCGCATTAGATTATATGCCTTCCTCGAAAAACTACCTTGTCAAATGTATTTCAAAAAAGCCTGACATATGACACTGGCAAATTCTAGGTGTTACATGACATTCTATGTCTGAGTAATAGGACATAATTCACAACATGTCTCCTACTCATTTTCAAGTCAGTTTTGTTGAATGATGGGGGAAAAGTATGTGTTGTAGGTACTACTTTTTTTCCCCTTAAAACTATCACAGAAGCTTCTCTCAGAGCCAACAACGGCAAGTGTCTCTAAGCACCAATGTCAAAAAGTAAGGAGCACATAACAATTGATCAGTTCTAATATTCCGCTCAGTTAAGAGCCAGCAAGTCACAAACATGTTCATTTAACATATGTCCACCCAAAAAACCACTCACTTCAAATATCTTACCTCTCTTTATTTCATTTAGCCTGAAATCAAAATTGGCACAGTCTTATTCACCACTGGAGATTAACTTCTAATAGAGTCATTAGAGTACATATATGCATATGAATTGTTTGCCGTTGTTTCAGAAAGGGAGAAAGGCAGATTAAAAGAGAAATTGGCCCAGATCTTACAAATGCTTAGAATGAGCCTGAAAATTACATTCTTGAAAGCCTTTTTCAATTTAAGTAAGAATAATGAAACAAGCATTTCCACAGAAACTAGAGAGCAGCACAAAGGACCATTAGCAAAAGCCGCACGAGCTTTGAGGGAATAAATCAGACCAAGTTGATAGCTTTTCAGTGAAGTTATAACATTGATGAATAAAGAAACAAAAAAGATATCTTACATGTTGTGGATATATTTAAGAATATTGATTTTCTATTACTCAAGGGTCCTAACCACATAACCAATGGAATAATAATAAGCAATTCAGTGTTTTGACCAATGAGGTAGCTAATTTGGTCAATGTAACCCTTCTGAAGTTTTAACAAAGAAGCATTAGTGCTAGTAAGTTCCTAATTCAGTTAAACATTGCTCTTTCTGGTCTGGAAGTGACAGCATACCACATACTGAAAATTTTTTAATCACATATTTAGGAAATCTGTCTAAAAGTCCCAAAAGCAGAATATATCAATGCATCCATTTAATTTTAAGATACTAATATAATTGAACAAAAATATTACCCTAGAAAAATATAAATTACTCTTGGAAGACAAGTTCAGACTGAGACAAAAATATTTTCTACAATAATGAGAATGAAAATGTCTAGAAAGTATTAGCACTACAGTCTTGGGAAATAACAATTTATTTATGGTAAATAAAGTTATTGAAAATAAATTACTTCAGCAAAAGCATTTGGCAAATGGTAAAAAGCTGAAAACGTCTCCTCTAAGATCAGAACAAGACAAGGATGTCCACTCTCACCATTTTTAGTCAACATAGTACTAGAAATCCTAACCAGAGCAATTCAGCAAGAAAAAGAAATTGGAAAGGAAGAAGTGAAACTATCACTATAACATTGTACATTACAATGATACAATATCAATATACAAAAATCTATTGCTATTCTGTACACTAATAATGAATAATCAGAAAAAGAAATTTTAATTTTTTTAATGTTTATTTTTGAGAGAGAGAGAGAGAGAAAGCATGAGTAGGGAAGAGGCAGAGAGAAAGGGACAGACAGAATCTGAAGCAGGCCCCAGGCTCTGATCTATCAGCACAGAGACTGACATAGGGCTCCAATTCACAAACTGTAAGATCATGATCTGAGCTGAAGTCAGACATTTAACCAACTGAGCCACTCAGGCAACCCAGAAAAAGAAACTTTAAAAAACAATTTCATTTAAAATTGCATTAAAAAGAATAAAACATGAAGGAATAAATTTGACCAAGGAGGTAAAAGACCTGTATGCTAAAAACTTTAAGACACCAATGAAAGAAATTGTAGAGAACACAAATAAATGGAAAACTATTCCATGCTCAAGGATTAGAAGAATTACTATTGTTAAAATGTCCATACTACCCGAAACAGTCTATAGATTCAACACAATCCCTATCAAAATTCCAATGGCATTTTTCACAGAAATAGAAAAAAAATCCTGTATGGAACCAGAGAAGACCCCAACCAAATTTGAGAGAACAAAACTATAAGCATTGTAGTCCTTGCTTTCAAAATATATTACAAAGCTATAGTAATCAAAATAGTATTACTAGAATAAAAATAGACACATATCCCTAGGATATGCAAATCAAATAGGGCTACATGTCTTAAATATAATAAAAACAAATATAATTGAGTATAAAATAATAATGCCTGGGAATGTCTCTGTAGGATGAGCACACAATGATTTTACATTAGAAACAATAGAATTAGCAGAGCTATAAGAATGTAAAAAAAGTATTTGAAACTCTGCTACTGGTTTATATTTGAGTATGTTTTTCTATTTCTTCTTGTATAATGATGTTGGTAATAAGCTTTTCAAACAATCTTACCAGGATTTGAAGTACTATATTCAAATTGCTTTGACTTTTATTATGTTTGTATTATGATATGCCAGTTGGCACATAATGAGAGGAAAACCACTAAACACCCATTTAAACCAAGAAGGTTTTTCCATTACCAAACTTAAAATGATAAAACAATCATAGAAAGTTTTTTGTTGTTATTTTTGTTTGTTTGTTTATTTTTTTGAGAGAGAGAGAGAGAGAGAGAGGGAGAGAGCAAGCGGGGGATGAGGCAGAGGGAGGAAGAGAGAATCCTAAGCAGGATCCATGCTCAGTGAGGGACCCGATGTGGGGCTTGATCCCATAATCCTGGGATCATGAGGGAGCCAAAAACAAGAGTTGGATGTTTAACCAACTGAACCACCCAGGTGCTCCAAAATGTTCTTTATAAAAAAGTAGTCATCCAGGTATTATTCTGATATCACACCAAATCTACAGGACTGAGGGTTTTTTCCCCCCTCTTACTGGATTTGTATTGTTAGAATACTTCTCAAATAATTGACAGAAGTCTACTCAATAATAGGCCATGTCAAAGCCAGTCTCCTAGGATCATCTCAGCCACACCAGTGCATGAGCTGTAGTAATTTA
>CM053577.1:78676552-78702012 GCA_028646485.1 Cryptoprocta ferox
AAAAAAGTAGTCATCCAGGTATTATTCTGATATCACACCAAATCTACAGGACTGAGGGTTTTTTCCCCCCTCTTACTGGATTTGTATTGTTAGAATACTTCTCAAATAATTGACAGAAGTCTACTCAATAATAGGCCATGTCAAAGCCAGTCTCCTAGGATCATCTCAGCCACACCAGTGCATGAGCTGTAGTAATTTAGAATTAAGTATTTGGGGGTGCCTGAGGGGCTCAATTGGTTGAGCACCCACTCTTGGTTTCAGCTCAGGTCATGATCTCATGATTCGTGGGTTCAAGTCCTGTCCCCGGCTTCATGCTGACAGTGTGGAGCCTGCTTAGAATTCTTTCTGTCTCTCTATCTCTGTCTCTCTTTCTCTGGCCTGCTTGCACACATGCACTATCTCTCTCTCAAAATAAATGAATTAAAAACTTTAAAAATATATAGAATTAAGTATTTGGAATAAATACTTTTCTGTTGGTTTTCATTGATGTATTGTTAAAACCTACACTGTTTTTTTTTCCCCACTTAGTCTAATAAGGATATTTAGAGATAAGTTGAAACATATGGGTAGAATCTTTTGCTCCTCCAAAAATGCTCAAAAAAACAAAAATTAGTGTCATCAAAATCAATAGGTTGAAATAGTCTTTTTTCCTGTTAAAAGAAAATAAAAAGGCCAAGTTCACTAGAAGAGATTTCATGATAAATTCAGTAGAATATTACTCAACATAAATCAGTACAAAGCCTTGAGGACAAGTAAACTATTTTTTTTTTCATTTCTGTTGCTGATAAGCATAAAATGGAGCAATCCATAAATATTGGGTAAGAAAAGGAAAGGAAAAAAGTCATGGGGAAGAAAGGAAAAAAGAGTGGGAAAGGAGAAGGAAAGGGAGAGAGATAGAAACTACACTAAAGACTTAAATCTGTTATTAGCTCAATATCTTAGTTTCTCCAGAAAGCAGACGCTGAGTCAAGGACTGAGTGCTTCTAGTTTATTTGGGAGGGGCTAAGATACCCACAATGGATGGAGGGGTGGTACAGGAAAGTAGGAAAAGCGAACAAAAAAAGATGTGTTATTTATTTTTAAGCTTTATTTTATTTTTTTTTTTGAGAGAGAGAGAGAGAGAGAAAGAGAGAGAGAGAGAGAGAGAGAAAGAGAATCCCAAGCAGGCTCAGTGCTGTCAGTGGACAGCCCAATGTGGGGCTTGAGTTCATGAACGGTGAGATCATGACCTGAGCTGCAACCGAAAGTTGGATGTTCAACGAGCTGAGCCACTCAGGTGCCCCAGTTCTTATACATTCTTTATAGGAGCCACACGAATACGTTGTTGTTGTCAAAGCTGAATTTTCTGCTAACTTGAAAGCACTGTATTAAATGTCACATAAATTCAAAATAATTACATATGTATATAGGTACAGTATTTTCATTGTTGACTATTTGCAGTCATTCTAACCCCAGTCAGTAAAATTATCTTCAGGTGAAGTTTAAATTAACGATTCGTTAAGCGTTCGGTAAATGCCTTTATGAGCAAAGCACAGGACTACGCTTTGTGACGCTAAGAAAGAATTACAGTGATCGCTGTCCAGAAATTTATGACCTAGAAAGGACCTATGATGAGTGTGTAGAAAAATTAAGATTGCTAAGTGCCATCACAGAAAATAAGCTATGGAAAGTCAGAGAGGGGATAGTTCATTTTGTGTGAGGGAAGATAAGACTTCATGTATCACATGGCATTTGAACAAAGCTTTAAAGCACTTCCAGGATTTAGATGTGTGGAGGGGATAATAGCATTCCATTACTAAACAGCACAAAAACATGGTGGTAAAATCACTTGAATGATTTACAGACATGAACATAGAGTTCAAAATGGCCGGGGCACGGAATATACACAAGTGAAAGAAAATGAGAGTCAGAAACAGGTTTGTAAAAGGTAGGGAAAGGGCTAGCACTGCACTAAAAGGGTAGCTATTAGCCACATGTGACACTGAGCCCTTGAAATATAGCAAGAAACATATTTCAAAGACTTAATAGAAAAAAGAATATAAAATATTAATAATTTTTATACTGACCATATGTTGAAATAATATTTTAAAATACTGGGTTAAAGTATATTTCTTCTCATTTTTTTAATGTGGCTATGATAATTTTAAATTACACTTGTGGTGCAACTTGTATTCTATTCTAGAACAATAGCTAGAGTGTTTGTACTTTTTCTTTAAAAAGTTGGGGGCCTTAGGGTAAAGAATGAATAACTGAGTGACTAATTATCTGCTTTAAGATGGTTAATCTTGATAAAGGGGCGAAAGTACAGCAGAAAGAAGGTAGAAAAACATACACGATGTAATGAGGCCAGTGTCATTGGGTGTGCAGAAAAGGAGACAGATGGAGGTGATGTTGGGAAGGTGGAGTTGGCAGTATTTGGCAGTAAATCAGAAGTCAGGAGTATGAAAAGGGTAGAAGTCGAGCACAATGCCAAGTTAGTGGAAGATGTGATTGAAATAAGCGCAGTGATGTTTAACAAAAACATACAGAGGGAATTGGTTACAAGAAGAAAGAAAGGTGGGTCCAGCTTGGGGCGTAATGAGTTTCAAGTCCGTAGAACACATAGGTGGAGTAGATGAGGAGACAGAAATGTGTGAGAACCGATGCTCCTACAATTTGGGAGATTTTCAAAGACCATAAGGAGAAAAAAACACACACACACACACACGCTAACAGATTTTCTTACATTGCAGTTTTTACTCAAGAAGCGAACTCTTCTGTTCCTCATAGATCAGGCATAAAGACCACAGCTTCATGAGTTATCAAAAACACTGTAACAAATTGTCAAATATCATCAGAAAATGGTGTCTTTAATAGGAAGTTCAAGCTAGGGAAAAGCAGAAAATAAGAGAAAACTCCATTTAGCTCTTATTTATTGTGCTCCACTAAGGGTCAGGCTAAGTACGGCATGCTGGAGAAGTGGACATGAATGAGGCATCACTCTGTCTCGAGAGCATTCATAATCACACAGTTTTTTCCTCAGGTAAAGTGAAAATGTTAGGGAATGATGAAGCTGCTACCAAAATTTGTCAAAGCTTTAAGCTATAAAGATTACAACATCTAGCAGAAACAAAACCTGAGGCACAATGGGGCAGTTTCAAGAATGGTAGTGTCTTCTTTTCATTTTGTTACTGATTTTAGTACAATACTAGCTTTAATACTTTTTAGCATTCTGTATCTTTAAGCTTATTTTTTTATGTTGATATTCAGGAATCATTTCTTTCCAGGGGAGACAAAGCCTGTTTTGTGCTCTATGTGAAGTCATGTCTCTAATTTTAAAATATCATTTCCATGATCAAAGATACCCACAGGAACCACATTACAGCTAAGAAAACTACACCTTGCCAACTAGAAAAAAAATGTATCCATTCTAGTGAGGCAAATGAAAATACCACAACCAATTCTCAAAGCATTAACTGGAATTGTATCATGGTCCAGATGCAACTTACGGGGCTTGGTTGTGGCTCCCTAACACCCATAAACAACATTCTGATGTTTGAGGGCAGGGGGTACAAGGACACTGAAGCCTTGAAGAGTCATTATATTCTCATGAAAGTCTGACCTCTGAGGGAAAGGAATAAAGAATGCAAACATTTTTCAAACAGAGAGAGAGCAAAGAATGGCCACAGTTTAAGAAACTGAATAGCTATAAACAGAAACTATAATCATGTCTGAGAAAGTGTGTTAAGTACTGCACAGTATTAGGGATAAGTTCTGTCATTTCCATTGACTAAGAGTGAACCCACAGTTTTTCCAGATCTATACTGGTGGTCTGGCAGAATGCGACGTAAAATTCCTTAAGAAAAGAAGACACAAGAAACAAAAAAAAAAAAAAAGACCAAGTGTGGCAATATCTTACTACTGACAAATTATACACTCACTTTAACTCACTACCCTTCCAAAAAAGGAAAAGATAGATACAGGTCCAAGGTCATGCTTTATGAGAATACTGATGATACATTCTACGATATAGTTATGGGATTGGGGAGAGAGCTGATGGCAAGTCTTTATGCTTATAATTAACCCTAAAAGAAGAAAATATGATTGAATGATCATTCTAATAACACAAGAATAAATGATGATACAGTGACAGATTAGACAAAGGAGTTCTTTCTCAGAAGAAAAATATTACTGCAATTTTCATTTTAATTTGAGTTGAACTATTCGTTGGTAAAACTCTATAGATTCTTAAAGAATATCAATTCAAATCTTCTAAGCTGTCAGTGAAAATACACTATAACTTTTTTCTTCTTCTTCATTACTTCAGAAGTCCTGATGGTAGAATGAAGATGTAGCCCCCATTATAGAAAATGGCATTTTATGTGACCCTTATGATGATTATGGAAAATCAAGGCATCGATCTTATCCTCATTCCACATTTAAATGATGGCATGGTCATTGCTCCTTTCTCTTTGTAACATTTGTTTAAGTTCAATTACTGAACAATTAGAAAGCCATCTTGTTACACTAAATGCAAGATGTTAATTTAAAAAGAAGTAAAATGTCTATATGCCATGCTCCCTAAATACCAGCTAGGAGAAAGTCAACCTAGAACAAGGAGAACTTTAAAATTTTGATATTAAAATATCTTGTATTTGGAGGGAGATTGCTAACCTTTATTGATGTCTTATTAAATGCCAAGTACTGGATGAAGTGCTGTACATGGATTATGCCATTTAATTCTCATTCTACCACATGAGATCCTAAAACAGGAATGCCAGGGATTGACTACTAGAGATGTGGAGACCCAAGCAAGTCTACCCCCTTCCCCACAGTGACCACCTTCCCACCCCACCAATGCATGTTCCCCACCCCCACCCACGTTGCTGTTCCTCTACCTTCTGAAGTTGGCTTGATTGGTTGCTACAACACAGACTACTATTGCCCTGACCTCCCTCTATAGAGGGAACAAAGGTTAAAAAGGCAATAGTAAACATGTGTCTTAGAGACTCCCATGGGAAAGTACTGATCCCATATTTATTAAAGTAAAAAATAACATGTTTAGTATTTTTCTTTGCCGTAGCTAATAGTTTTCTGTATCAAAAAGAAGCAGGAATGGTAAGAATGTAGCAGAAATGTTCTACAAAGATAGTGAGGGAATCCAATGCTGCAGTTATCTGCAAAGTCAATAGAGGCAAGGAAGAATATAGAGTTCTCGAGGAAAGCTGAATTAGAAATTTTGGTTACAAGTTATAGAGATCAAGCTGAAATAGTTTAAGCAAAAAGGGGAGTGAGAGGATACTGAAGATTCTTAGGAAATACAAGAACAAGTTGAGCACATTAGGCTTGGAAAGCTCAGAATGACAAAAGTTCTGATTATTAGAGTTCCTTAATAATTCTTCTAGTGATAGCCAATAATCACATTAAAATATGCTCAAACATCATTAATCATTAAGGAAATGGAAATCAAACCCATAGAGAGATACAACTTCACATCCATTAGGACAGTGGCTACTATAAAGGAAAGAAAGAAGAGAGAAAGAAAGAAAGTAACGAGTATTGGTGAGGATGTAAAGAAATGGGAACCCTTGGACATTGCTGGTGGGGATATAAAACGGTGCAGCTGCTGTGGAAAACAGTATGTCAGTTCCTCAAAATATTAGAGAAAATTACCATAAGATCTAGCGATCCTACTCTAGAATTGGAATATATATGTAAAATAATTGAAAGCAGAGAGGCTATCAATAGCAATAGCCAAAAAGTTGGAAACACCCCAGATGTTCATCAATAGATGAATAAACAAAATATGATATACACATGTAATGGAATACGATTCCGACTTAAAAAGGAATAAAATTCTGAAACATGCTACAACATGGTTGAACCTTGAAGACTTTATGCTGAGTGAAATAAGCCAATCACAGAATGACAAATATTGCATGACTCCACTTATATGTGGGATGTAGAGTAGTCAACTTCATAGAAACAGAAAGTGAAATGGTGGTTGCCAGGGGCTGGGGAGTAAAGGAGTGGAAGATTTTGTTTAATGGGTACAGAGCTTCATTTGAGGAAGATGAAAAAGTTCAGGAGATGGATAGTGGTGATTGTTGTACAAGAAATGTAAACATAGGAAACAGACACAGTTCTCAAAGAAAGAGGGAGCCCAAAAGTGTCCACTCTAAAAGGCAACTTTCAGCATATCTGCAGACAATTGGTGTTTTTCACACTTCTACATGGTTTAAATTATTCTGACTACCTTGACTGAACATTTGTAGATCGATTCACATTTCAGTGTCGCTTAATTACTGTAACTATTTGAACTATCTCCATGAATCTTTCATGTCCTGGATACTTGGAGTGATACCTTGAAAAAATTATTTAGTCATCTTTACCAATGTGAATATTGAATTAATAGAAAAGATTTGGCTGTTACACACACTAGAGTATTTTTTCTTTTTTCTTTTTAGATTTCAAAAGTATCAAGCCAAAATGATACATTACTTAGTGCTTTTAGGTAACTAGCAACAACAACAACAACAACAGAATAATATTTTCTAAAGAATGGATATATAGTTTTCCTATATTTTTTCCCATGGAAACCAGGCTGATGGTCTCTTTTCTACACAAACAGTCATCAGAAGGGCAATGGTGGCCAGCTGAGAAAATAAACTTAGAAAATAAAGGGAAAAAATAAATGAATGAGTGAAAGGTGAAGCATCTGCTTTTGGATTAACAAAAAGAACAGTTAAAGTCTAACAATTGAGGTTTTGTCTTCAGCAAATAGTAAGTATATAAACTAGGTAAGAAAAGCTCATGTAAGTATTGTATTCCAGAGTATTCCATCCTGATCTTCTAATTGTCTCAGAAGAAAACACTTTATTGGATTAGGCAAGTCAATTAGGGGCCATTCGGCCATATCTTTATCATGGTATCTGCGGTGTTCCCCCTGGAGATAATTGTCAATTTAGCTAAGAGTAAGTGAAGTTACAAAGAGAAAAAGACTTGTAAAATGTTCTCTAAAATTTGAAAGTAAAAAACAAAATGAGACTAAGTAGAGAAGAAGAAAAAAGAAACAAACGTTTAGCTATTTACTTTATGGCAGCCTTTATACAGGTAATAGCTGATAGATGATATTTGACCTATTCTGAATTTCATAATTTTCCTTTGAAACTAATTATTTTTTATTTCAACTACATCTTTCTGGGAAAGTAAAATTAAGGGAAATAAAATATAACCACTTATTATATTATTGTGTAGAAATATTTTCTACAAAGTAATGCTTTCGTTAAAAAGAGTAAAATGCTTAGTTGTGACAAAACTGAAGAATTTCCTCTTCTACACAAAAAAAGAGGAAATTTTATTTTAAAATTAAAATAGGTGAAGTAAAATTAAAATTAAATTTTAAAAAAGATTAAAATTCAATGTAAATAAACGGTAAGCCACATAGTTTTACCTATGCTGACATTAAGCATCTAATAGTCTATCAATAAAGAAGAGTGTTCTGTTACTTTACTCTAAACATTGTCCCCCCCCAACCCCCAACTCAAAGGTGATACATTATAGGAGTTAAAACACCAAAACCTTGTATCCACACTCTCTTGGTTTGGAATCCATCTCTGACATGACATATCACTTAATCTCACACTGCTTCAGTGTCCTCATTTGGAAAATAAGGGTAATGATGATGGTGGTGGTGGTGGGTAGTGTGGTGATGATACCCCTACTTTATAAGTTTGCTGTGAAAATTAACATATATAAATGTTCATAATGGTGGCTGACACATAGAAAGTGATATAAAAGTACTCCCATTGTATGGGGCACCTGGGTGGCTCAGTCGGTTGAGGTCTGACTTCAGCTCAGGTCATGATTTCTCGGTTTGTGAGCTCAAGCCCCACATCAGTCTCACTGCTGTCAGCATGGAGCTCACTTTGGGTCTTATGTCCCCCTCTCTCTCTGCCCCTCCCCTGCTCGCTCTTTCTCTCTCACACACAAATAAACATCAAAACAATTTTTTTCAGTATCCCCATTGCATCTTCCAGTGACTACAGTTTTTTTTAATATAATTTGTCAAATTGGCTTACATACAACACCCAGTGCTCATCCCAGCAAGTGCCCTCCTTAATGCCCATCACCCAGTTTCCCGTCTCCCCCACCCCCCATCCACCCTCAGTTTTTTCTCTGTATTTAAGAGTCTCTTGTGGTTTACCTCCCTCCCTTTCTGTTTGTAACTATTTCTTTTCCCCTTCCCTTCCTCCACAGTCTTCTGCTAAGTTTATCAAGATCCACATATGAGTGAAAACATATGTTATCTGTCTTTCTCTGACTGACTTATTTCACTTAGCATAATACCCTCCAGTTCCATCCGCATTGCTGCAAATGGGAAGATTTCATTCTTTTTGACTGCGGAATAATACTCCATTGTATGTATAAACCACATCTTCTTGATCCATTCATCAGTTGATGGACATTTAGGCTCTTTCCGTGATTTGGCTATTGTCAAAAATGCTGCTATGAACATTGGGGTACATGTGCCCCTATGCATCAGCACTCCTGTATCCCTTGGGTAAATTCCTAGCAGTGCTATTTCTGGGTCATAAGGGAGTTATATTGTTAATTTTTTGAGGAAACTCCACACTACAGATGTTAAAGTCTGCAAGTAATATTAACAGGCAGAGGGGGAAAAAGGGTAACTGATTTTATTACTTTAGGTTGACACTCATTTTCATGTCACATCACATTATTTGGAAACACACATGTCCATTGTTCTTTAACAGAGTCATTGGTCATTCCAATGACCAACGTTTTTCTCCAAACAATATGCTTTATTGCTTGTAGAGGTAGATGTCAACGTTGGAGAAGAAATTGGGAATGGGATAGAGGACCACTATCATTAAAAGGTTTAAATATCTAAACTCTGTATATAAGTACATTTGAGAAAAATGTAAAAATCTATAAAAAGCTAAACAGTCTGTGCTGTTCATTTTTTGTTATACAAGCAATATATGCTTATTGGGCAAAATTTAGAAAATTCAGAGAACTGTTCCTGAAATGCACCATCAAGATACAGTTACTATTGAAACTTCATTCTAGATGCTTCTATATTCTTCTCAATCCATACATAGAGTATGTTTTTTAAATAAAATTCAATCATGCTATTTTGCTTTTGTCACTAAACAATATGTATTTTTTTTCCAAGTGACAGCATTTCAGTATTCAGTGCATTAAAAGGGGCATGGGATATAGGAACTGGGTCTTGAGAATAAGAGCCCAGCACCCCTCCTTTCGCTGACTTGCCAGGCTGCTCCATGTAATCGATTTGAGGGCTCTCTTCCTGGTGCTCCTAATCGCATTCAGCAGCTTCTTTAAATACTGTACAACTACATATGAATAAGTACATAATTATGTTATAATGACATAACAATGTGAGTAAACCTAGAGAAATTAAGTAACTACATAAAGCAAATACAGTCATTGCTGCCAAACTGAATACTTGGGTCAAAAAGAAGAGAAATTGCAGCAGGATTCTTATAAAATTACTTTATTCAGCACTAATATATTTTTTAACGTACAGTATTTTTAAAATATTAATATTCTGCTAATGAATCAGGGACTAACTACTCATATTTCCTGGTTTTTAAATTTTTTTATTATTATTTTGGTCAATATTTTTATCTATCCTAAATGTCATTGTAATTTTTAAACTAGAAATCATCAGAATGTAAAATGAAGAATATTCAACAACACATTAGAGGAGAACAAACTTGTTTGAAAACAAATATGAAAAATAGGTGAGTTGAACAATCCCTATCAAACTAACACCAACATTCTTCACAGAATTAGAACAATCTTAAAATTTGTATGGAACCAGAAAAGACCCTGAATAGCCAAAAGCAATCTTGTAAAAGGAAACCAAAGCTTAAGGCATCACAATCCCAGACTTCGAGCTGTATTACCACGCTGCAATTATCAAGACAGCATGGTACTGGCACAAAAACAGACACTCAGGTCAATGGAACAACAGAGAACCCAGAAATGAGCCATCTCATCTTTGACAAAGCGGGAAAGAATATCCAATGGAATAAAGACAGTCTCTTCAGCAAATGTTACTAGGAAATCTGGACAGCAACATGCAGAAAAGTGTACCTGGGACACTTTCTTACACCATACACAAAAATAAATTCAAAATGGACAAAGACCTAAATGTAAGACAGGAAGCCATCGAAATCCTAGAGGAAAAAGCGGAAAAAACCTCTTTGACCTCAGCCGCAGCAACTTATTACTCATCATGTCTCTGGAGGCCAGGGAAACAAAAGCAAAAATGAATATGGTTCTCATCTGGGACAGGAACAACCTACTCATGGGTATTTGAAAATATGGTGGGAAGTTGGCTTGTCACAATGACTGTGGGTGCCATTGGCAGGTAGTAGGTAGAGTCCAGAGATTCTAACCTCTCTGCAATATGGAGAGAGATAGGAAAGAAAATTACAGGACAGTCCAGCACAGTAAAGAACTTTTCCATCCTACATGCAAATAGTAGTCCATCAAGAATTACTGGAAGCAGAATTAGGGTGGAGGGATAAAAGAAACAAAGCAAGCAAATCTGAACAAGAAAATCAGAAAGGCAGTGACAGGACTTGAGTCCCTTTGATAGTGCTGGGGAGGTCTCTGCTGTGTGCAGGGAAGAAACTGTCTAGAAAACTGAACCAGGCTAAAAATGCCTAAAAAAAGAATCACAGCTTCTGGGGTATATGTACAAGCTGCAGAAGAGACTGAAAGTACTTTTTGTAGTAAAAACAAATATGGAATTATTATCAAGTAGGATGTAAAATTTCTTTAAATTAAGAGATCCAAAGAAATCCCATGTTTGTGGTAAGCACCTGGGGCATGTTCCAAGAACTCCATATAAACCCACACAAACACCCTTTACCGCCCACCCTCATACTGTCAGGGGGTGGTACTTTGGTGGAAACACTACCTCAGGTCCTGAGCTGTGAACAGTTCATCAGAGATGAATGGCAGTACTAAGTTTGGAATACTGCAGGGGTAGTACCAGGGTAGGAACAAGAAAAAAATAAAACATCTAAAGGAAGGTGAACATTTATGAGGGTCCACCAAAAACAAACTTCAATTACAAAATACACAAAGTATGCAAAGTGGCAACATTAAGGCCTTGGTTATTTCACTTATTAAATATTTACTGAACATTTCTATATGTATCAGGCATTGTGCTAGGCCCAAAGGATAGAGATGAATAAATGACATGACTTGACCCTCATGAACCTTATAATCTATCAGAGAAGATATTAAACAAATGAACAATAATGGAAACTCACAGAACACTTAGAAGATAGCAAGGAGGTCTATTTTATTTTATTTTATTCATTTATTTATTTATTTTTTAATGTTTATTTATTTTTGAGAGAGAGACAGTGAGAGCCAGGGAGGGGCAGAGAGAGAGAGAGAGGGAGACATAGAATCCGAAAACAGGCTCCATGCTCTGAGCTGTCAGCACAAAGCCCAATGTGGGGCTCGAACTCACGAACCATGAGATCATGACCTGAGCACAGTCAGACGCTTAACCGACTGAGCCACCCAGGTGCCCAAGGGGTTCTATTTTAGATAGAAGTGTGTAGGAGAACTTCCCTGAAAAGTGATATCATCCAAGGTTCTGAACAATGAATAGACATTAGGTGATCTTTACAGAAATACTTTCAGGGAGAGACCTCAGCCTGTACCCAGGCCCAAAGCAGGATTGAACCTAGCACATTCCTTAGAGCAGTAACAAGGGAAGGAAGTGTGGCTGCTGTCTTGGTAAGCTCGGAGGAAAGACATGAGATTAGATTGAGGACAGGCCGGGGACAGACTCCTTCAGCTTCCCACAGGAATTTGGGTTTCACTCTCCTCAAATCAGGAAACAACTGGAGGACTTTAATCAGACATGAGCCAAGTTTTGTCTTAATTAAGATCACTGGCGACAGTGTGGAGGAGAATTGGAGAGGGGCAAGAAAAGGGACAGAGAGACCTTTGGAAAAGCTAGTGCAATGGTCAAGGTGAGAAATGATAGTGGTTGACAGCAAAAGAAGTAGGAAATACAGATGGATGTGAAGGACAGAGTCAAAGGATTTGGTGATGAATTGGATGTAAAGAGTGACGAGGTGAGTGACAAGGATGATTCATGGGTATGAGCAACTATAAGAGTGACAGAGGCTGCCATTATCCAAAGTGGGTAGACTGGAGGAACAAGAGTTTCAGGGAAGGAAGGTCAAGGACTCAGTTTTGGACATGTTCACCACAAATGTCTGAGAGCCACCAGAATAGAGACGTTTTATATTTGAATCTCCAACTCAGAAGTGAGCTCTAGATCAGGGTGTGAATTTGGGAGTTGCAGGCACCATCACAAAGTATCTAAAGACATAGCAATTAATATGATCACCCAGGAAAAGCATGTTTGTCTCAGTCCATGAAGATACACTATTAAATTCTCTGAATGGAGTAAACATGATCTCCTGGGAGAATAATGTTATTTCCAATACCTTTCCATTATATTTTAATTGGTAAGCATTTTTTCTGATCTTTATTCTAACAAGCTAACGTGCAAAAGAATACAAGCCAAAAAAAAAAAAAAAAAAAAAGACCTTAAGTGTTATGGCTCTATGTGTTTCACACTTTGATAAACTATTCAGCAATAATTGCAGGACTTTAGGATTCTATAATAATTGTATTTTGCTCACGTTCTTTTCATCTTATTCATGAGTTCAGTAAAATGGTCACTAACAAATGTTTATCAGAAGTTCACTGTGAATCTATAACATAGAGTATGCTGGTATGGGAAGCATTTACGGCCTACTTGTACATCTACATTTCCATGACTGAAATCCTGTCAGCCCCATCATCACCCACAGGGTAAAATTCAAACCCTAGGCTGCATCTTTTTCCGGTCCCTCTCTTGCCACACCCACATAACATGGCATGATTTAGCAATAAATTCTTACACTGCTTCCCACTATTCTGCCTTTGCCCAGGCATTTCCTATGTCTGGGCAAAATGAAATGCAGTTTCTTGTTCAAAACTTGTTAAGAATTTCAAGACAGTGACAACATAGCTTTAAACCAAGTTACAGGGTCCCTCTGAGGCCGTATGTAATTGCATAGGTTACAAACGCATATGAAGCCAGTCTTGGCCTCAGTCTCCTACCCTTGGGGATAATAATAGTATCTACCTCATAGGGCCTGAATGGGGGTTAAATGAGGCAATAATGTAAAACCAATACAGAGTGCATGACACAGAGTAAACATTATGTGAGTGTGAGCTATATAGATGTACACAACAACAAAAGCTACTCTATGGGACTCTGGAGTCATTTTTTGAGTTAGAAAGAATATTGTCTTCAAAATCTTAATTTTATGACATAAGCATAATAAAAAAAGAATACAAGAAAAGTCCTTATAGTTTGCATCTTTTATTCCTTACCTTATTTTCATTCAAATCTTCCCTTGGTATTGAACACTCATCTCTTCCAAATCATTTCATCTATGGATAATTCAGAAGAAGGGTAAGGTATAGAGGTAGAGCTTCTTTAGGAATTTGTGGAAAGAATGATTTCCTAAAAACCACTAGTCAAACCTCATTCTTGGAAAGAAGTTCAGCAAGGAAAACTTTTAGAAAAGAGTAATGGAAAGCAACCCAGACCTAGTGTATGGAATCTTCCCATCTCTGTCAACTTGAAGGAAAGGAATCAAAAGGTAGAAAATCTGGAACAGTGAAGTATGGCCTCTTATACCATTTTTGTGCCTAGTTTGTCCTCTTTACTTTGTGGAGGAGCAAGGACTTGAATCTGGAATAAGAATATTAGAATTCATCATATCCAAGCTGATTTTTAAAAAATATTTTCTGTCTGAATCTGACACTTAAGTACGTTGAAAAAATATGAGGATTTAAACAGAGCAACCATTTTGCTAAAGAAAGAAGGTGACTGGAGTCTTATCACTGAAAGTCTCTGATTTCTTTGGAAACAGCAAATGGTTTCAAATATTCTGTCAGTGTATCTTAAAAAGTAACAACATTTCTTGCAGATGTTATATAAGAGGTAGTAATAGATATTTTCCTTTTCCCAGACATTTTTTAAAATATCCTAAAAAGGGAGGAAAATGACCAAAAAATAGCAATCATCATCATCATAGTAATAGTGATTTTCTTCTGAGGAGCTTAAAGTACTTGTTAAACATCATTTTATAATGAAAAGAAGGCAAATGGACTATTGAATTACTAGCATTACTATCATTATTTGGATAATCTAATACATCTGTAGTGAATTTTAAAATAGTTGAGAAAATCAAACATCGAAGAAATATAAAAAGGCACAGGTATTTCTCCTATTTTGACCTCTGAACTTTGTTTTCTCTATAAAAAATACCTGGGTGACTGAGTTCTGATATCTCATAATGTAAATTATACCAGTGTGAGCTTAAGACAACATAACAATTTAGAAGATGAGTGGCTAAATAGGAAATGTCACACTAACCTATTAGTCTGGGCACTCAACGTTCATGACTCAGAATGGAGCAGCTATTTCAGTATTGGCATCTGTGACAAGTCCCATACCAGTCTCCAGGCAAATCAGATTCTTTGGGAATAAACACTTAGACAGCAGAGCAATTTTAGTCAGTTCTTATTAGACAGTGATTAGTCCATCTCTATGGGTGTTGAAATCATTTAGTGTATAGATGGCAATGATGTCATCTGTCTGAAGCTGTTCGCACATTATCACTAATATTTGTCAACTAATAAGTATTTGATTCTTCAGATGTATAGCTTTAGTAAAATTATTTGAAAGTGAGACAGACATAATCATGCAATCAGTATAACTGAGTGTGTTAAATATATGTCCTCTAAAGAGGCAAAATAGCTTTTTGGAAAGGAGTTCTGCTAGACACGGAGTTTGGAATCAGATGGAATTACATGCCACTCTGTCCCCACTACTTAATAGCTGTGTGAACGTGGACAAGCTAACTTTTCAAACCCTCTATCTTCTTCACCATAAAGTTGTCATAACAGTTCCTACTTCATGGATTGCTGCAAGAAATAATCTATGAAAAATGCTCAATATATATAAGCTGCAATAAATCTCACTATTTATACATTAAAATGCATTTAATAATATATTAGAAAGAACACTGTCTAATATAACTAGGGATAGCAATAGATTTAACATAACCTAAAAGATCACTATTATCAGAGTTGTCAGCCACTCTTACCAGAGCAGTGGTTTTTGAGGGGACTCTGAAGAATTCACTCAAGAGTTCTGAGGTGTTACTTGGGGTAGAGAAGGCATGAAATGGGGGTTTGTGGGGAGGGGTGGTGGGCTGGGTCCATAAGAATTAGGAGGGCCAAAATAGACTGACACAACCCTCTCCTTAGGTTCACCAGAGCATCTCAATGTCATCTAAGACCTTTGATTCCTCACTTTCCCTTATGCTCACATCCAATCCATCAGTTAATTGTCAGAGTGACCTTCAAAATAAATCTAAACTTTGAACATATCAGACTACCTCTAACTCCACCCCTTTAAACTACACATCCATCATTTTCTGCTGTTTTCTCTTCAACTCCCAACTTTCCTACAAATCTGCTCTCAACACCACAGCCATAGTGATCCTGTTGAAATCTGCATCTGATCTTGTCACTCTTGTACTCAAACCATTCCAGTGGCTTCCCAAAGTCATTTTCATGGATCTGTAGAATCACCCTACCTCTCCAATATCATTCCCTACCTACCACTCCTCCTTTACCTTCTCAGCAAGGATGCTGTTCCTCCAACATATCAAAGACAGTCTTTTCTCAGGATCTTTGTACTCATGATGCCACTGTCTAGACCACTCTTCTGGGTGGCATCCACACAGACACTTCCTCCAGATGTCCCTTCAGATGACTTTACCAGGACTGCCTTCTCTGACCCTCCTCCATAAACTACCTTCCCCATCAACACCATTTTCTTTCCCTTCATCTGTGCCTATCACCACCACCAGACACTTCTATTATTCACTGTTTATCATCTGATCCCCCACTAAAATGTAAATTCCATATGAAGAGAAAGTTATTTTTTTTATTTTGTTCATTTTTGTATCCCAGTACACAATAGGTGCTTACCTTTATAATTGATTAGCAGAATGCAGAATAAAGCAGTATCCTGGTAGGCTCTTAGGAAGTAAGAAGACAGTGGTGCAACTCACTGATATTGGGAATCCAAGAAGAGAACCTGGTCAGAGGCATATTAGTTCTCTATTGCTGCTTAGAAAATTACCCCAAAAGGCAGCAACTTAAAACACCAAGCACAGAGTTACAGAGACATGTGAGCAAATTAGCTAGGTGGTTCTGGCCTAGGTTGTCTACCTATTGCAACCAAGCAATCATCTTAGGGATCTACTGTGACTAAAGAATCCACTTCTTAGTTTGCACATGTGGTTGTTAGCAGGTCTTCGTTCCTCCTTAGTTGGTCTCTGGAGGTTTCAGTTCCTTGTAACATAAGCCTCTCCATAGGACTACTCACAAGGTAGCAACTTGCTTGCACTCACTGCCCATCCCTTCAGTGAGATATCCAAAAGAGAGAAAGCATAAGCAAGAGAAAGTTTTCAGAATAGAAGCTGCAGAATTTTCTAACCTAATATCCAGAAGTGACATGCCATTACTTCTGCCATATGGTATTGGTTCACACAGATCAACCCTGGTACAATGTGAGAGGGGACCACACAACTGGGTGAATACCAGGTAGTAGGAATCACTGGGGCCAGCTTGGAGGCTGGTCAGCAGAGGGGACAAATTGTGAGTTCAGTAAAGGACAGGAATTTGAAAGGCTTTCAGATATTTAAGGGGAAATGTCAGGGAGACAGTGGTGGGGGAAGTTCTAGCAAATGAGGACAGGTCAAGAGAACCAAGATAACATCCTAATTTAAGTGTGCTTCTATGATAATCACAGCTTGTGATTCAAATTATTATCCTGAAATCTCAAAAAAAAAATTGAGATCAAAGTTGATCTACTTTCATTTCATTTTGTACCACTAATCTTGTTATTTCTGATGTATGAACTTTGAAGTATGTATATACTTATTAAAATTTAGGAAAATCTTCTACTCCACAACTAGTAACTATATAATTAAATTATACTAATATTAATTCATTCTAGTAACAACACTTAATGGATTAAGAAATATCTATAAAGAATAAAATAAGAGGGGTGCCTGTGTGGCTCAGTTGGTTAAGTGCCCAACTCTTGGTTTCAGCTCAGGTCATGATTTCAGAGTTTGTGAGATCAAGCCCCATGTTGGGTTCTGCACTGACAACTCAGAGCCTGCCTGGGATTATCTCTCTTCCTCTCTCTCTGCCCTTCACCTGCTCTCCCTCTCTCTCTCTCTTAACATAAATAAATAAACTTAAAAATATTATAAAAAGAGAATAAAATTAGAATACATAAAATCCATTTTACATTTATCCCATATCATTTTGAAGTTTGAGATCACCAGGCAAAAACAAAAGCATTTCCCTTCCTCATTCAAATCTTCTCTATTACCTTTCATTTCAGAGAAAAAAAGAACAATCCCTCCAATTGTGTCCTTGTTGCCACCTGCCCCCACCTTCTCTGAGAATGTGCTCAGGAATGATCTCCCCATTCATCACTTCTCTAAATACATATTCTCATAGGATTGTTCCCCCCGACTCATAAAGAAATTCACACCCTCTTCTTAAACAACCTTTCCTTACATTTTCCATCACCGGCTAAAATCTTATCTGCTTTCATCCTTTCTCTGCCAAACTTTACAAAGAAAATACACTAGCGACTTCTCATGTTTTCCCTTCCATTTACTGAAATCCAATATCCACTCTTATGTACTGTACTGAAACCTCTCTCCTAAGGCCTCCGTGAACTCCTAGCCATCAAATCCATTGCTTTTTCTCACTTTAATCTTTCTCTGCAGCACTCAATTGTGTCAGACTTCTTGTATCAAATCCTCACTTCGAGTTTTACTGTAGGCTCTCCTGTTCCCATCCTCCATCTCTCTTCTGTGTCCAGGGCTACTCTGTCTCATGGCACCAACCTAAATATAGGTTTCTCCCAAGGACTGATCCATTGATCTCTTCTTTCATGTTTCCTCCCTTGCCAGTTTCCCCCAGGCTCATGATTTCAAATACCACCTGGATGCTGATGAGTTTTACTTATCTATTTATAGCTCTTATTTATCTCTCAAGCTCAGCCCCACATTTTTAAACTATTATTCCACATTTTTTACCGAACTCAATATATTTCCTCCGTCATGGGACACCATCCTCCTGACATCCTCCTTACACACTGTTAGCACTTTACTTTTCTTTGACTGCCAATATGTAGTCATTATTCATTCATCCTTCATAACAGCTGTAATATCCATTACTTCTTTATTCTCACCACCACTATCTTACCTTAGGCCTTTGTAATTTTTCATCTGCAACACTGGAAGAATCTCCAAATTTCCCTCCATTTTTCTCCTTCCATATTCTGTTGTATACTTGGTGACAGACCCTTCTAAAACATTTCTAGGAGGACTTACAAAACAAAGTCCAAACTCCTTATTCTGACATGTTATTCTCTCCATAAGGTGGTCTGGACTTAGATGTCACACTGCTTACCAAACTCACAAAAATATCCCAGCCATCTTGATTCAGTTTCTGCTTTTGAGTGAACTCAATAATTTAAGGTTCAATACTAATATCTGAAACAGAAAAAATAGTTGTTTGGCCACTGATTAATGATCACGTTTTTATCTGTTACAGAAAGAAAAGTACTCACAACACTTTTTATAGAGGTAAGGAAGGCGATCACAACAGGTACAGGAACAACTGCAATGGAGTTTTGCTGTAAGGGAGAAGTTTTGTACTCAATTCTGAACACAACAAGGAAAAGTGAGAATTTATAGCCAAGGAGCAGCGTGGAAGTCAGTTGATGCAAAATTACTAAGAGGAAACATAAGGAGTAAAGGGGGATTCTAGCTACAATGACTTAATAGGATTTTGGCTGAAGACAGGCCAGAGTGATCAAAAATCATCTAGGGGATGGTAGAAGATGAAGAACCCAGTCTGGAGGATGGGCAGATCAGATATTAAGGGCGGAGATTCTAGCTAAACTGATGTAGCAGGATTCGTTGTAAAACTGGGTATGCAGGGGCACCCAAGTGGCTCAGTCGGCTAAGCATCCAACTCTTGGTTTCAACTCAGGTCACAATTTCATGGTTTATGAAATCGAGCCCCACACCAGGCTCCATTCTAACAGTGAGGAGCTTGCTTGGGATTCTCTGTCTCCCTCTCTTTCTGACCCTCCCCGACTTGCACTGTCTCTCTCTCTCTAAATAAATAAATAAACTTGAAAAAAAAAATTTTAAATAAATATAGGGCACCTGAGTAGCTCAGTCACTTAAGCGTCCAACTCTTGATTTCAGCTCAGATCATGATCTCGCAGTTCATGGGTTCAAGCCCTACATCAGGCTCTGCACTGACACTGTGGAGCCTGCTTGGGATTCTGTCTCCCTCTCTCTGCTCCTCTCCTGCTCTCTCTCTTTTTTTCTCTCTAAAAGTAAGTAAATGAACATTTAAAAAATTAAAATAAATAAATAAATAAAGGTGCGCCTGGGTGACTCAGTCAGTTAAGCGTCCGACTTAAGCTCAGGTCATGATATCGCAGTTCCTGAGTTTGAGCCCCCCATCGAGCTCTGTGCTGACAACTCAGAGCCTGAAGCCTGCTTCAGATTCTGTGTCTTCCTCTCTCTCTGCCCCTCTCTTGCTCATACTCTGTCTGTTTCTCAAAAATAAATAAACATTAAAAAATTAAAATTAAAATAAATAAATAAATACAACTGGATAATAAAAACACAAACACTTAAGACCAAAGTCAGGTTCTACTGCAAAGAAGACACACAGATGGCCAATAGACACATGAAAAGATGCTCAACATCATCTACTATCAGAGAAATACAAATCAAAACCACAATGAGATATCACTGCCGTATCTGTCAGAATTGCTAAAATCAAAAACACAAGAAACAAATTTTGGCAAGGATGTGGAAAAAAAGGAAAACTCATGCACTGTTGGTGGGAATGCAAACTGGTGCAGCCACTGTGGAAGACAGTATGGCAGTTCCTCAAAACTTTTAAAATAGAAATACCCAACGATCCAGTACTCACACTACTGGGTATTTACCCAAAGAATATGAAAACACTAATTCAAAAGGATATGTGCACCCCGATGTTTATTGCAGCATTATTTATAATAACCAAATTATGAAAGCAGCCCCAAGTATCCACGAATAGATAAATTAATAAAGAGATGTGATATATATATATACACACAATGGAATATTATTCAGATATAAAAAAATGAAATCTTGCCATTTGGAACGACATGGATGGAACTAGAAAGTACAAGGCGGACAGAAATAAATCAAAGAAATATATTATTTCACTCATATGTGGAATTTAAGAAACAAAACAAATAACAAAGGGAAAAAAGAGACAAACCAAAAAAGAGACTCTTAACCATAAAGAACAAATGGTTATCAGAGGGGAGGTGGGTGGGGATGGATAAAATAGGTGAAGGGGATTAAGAGTACAGTTATCTTGGGATGCCTGGGTGGCTCAGTTGGTTGAGCATCCAGGCTTCGGCTCAGGTCGTGATCTCATCATTGTGGGTTCAAGCCCCACATCAGGCTCTGTGCTGACAGCTCAGAGCCTGGAGTCAGCTTCAGATTCTGTGTTTCCCCCTCTCTCTGGTCCTCTCCTACTCTGTCTCACTCTGTCTCTCTCTCGGAAAAAAAAACAAACATTAAAAAAAAGTTCATTAAAAAAAAGAGTACAGTTATCTTGATGAGTACCGAGTAATACATGGAATTGCTGAATCACTATATTGTACACCTAATTCTAATATAACACAGTACATTAACTGCACTGGGATAAAAAAATGAAAAAAGAAAATCAGGCCCTATGTGAGAAGAGTTCAAAGAACTCTGAGTAGAGTTTGGTTAAGGAATCTTTGTCAATCTCAGCTGAGTTCTGTTCAAATACTAACAACCCAAATAAATGATCCCCAAGTCACATTTTTCTGAAGAATAAGAAATGGCTTTCAGTGAAGGATTTTCCATCAGCACATTTAATTATTCATTATCTCCAAGAGGACTGGCTTTTCATCATTCAGTCAAATGCAAAGTTTTACTCTGTGGCTTTGTCTAGTTAGAATGGTAATAATCCAACCACGTAGCCAATCTGAAACACATCCTTTTCTTAGTTTTGTAGTGAAAATAAAATGTTAAACAATATGTGCGGGGGTGCCTGGGTGGCTCAGTCGGTTAAGCATCTGACTTCGGCTCAGGTCATGATCTCATGGTTCATGGGTTCGAGCCCCACATCAGGCTCTGTGCTGACAGCTCAGAGCCTGGAGCCTGCTTCAGATTCTGTGTCTCCCTCTCTCTCTGGCCCTCCCCTCCTCAAGCTCTGTCTCTCTCTCTCTCTCTCTCTCTCTCTGAAAAATAAATAAGCATTAAAAATTTAAAAAAAAGCAATATGTGGGAATATGCCATTAGACATACTTTTGTGCTCACAAAAGACAATTATCTACTAACAAAATACTGTTTATTTGATCAGTAATACTTTATGACTTAATCTATGAATTTAGAGGTAAAGTCATTGATAATTAAAGCCATCAATAATTTTCATGAGCTAGAAATTCACAAAATTATGTAAATTATAATGCTACAGAATATTGGCTAATTCCATCCAAGTCAATATCAGATACCATACTAAAATTGAAACACATTTTAAAGAGTGTGAAGCTCCAGCAAATGAGACAAGAAAACATCACTCAAACCAAAAAGTGTTCTCCTTTTCTCCTTGATTAGTGAACTGACTGATCATTCTCACAGCCCATTTTCTCATACTTCTCATGTGAATTCATTCCAGGGTACTTTCCACTTCACCAGCCAAGTCTTGGTCCTCACATTCCTGTCTGTAGGCATGGGCCTAGTAGTGGGTATAGAGCTGCTTTCTTAGTATTGCTGGTTCCTAATACAACCCAGTTGGGTATGGAAGAAATGTGTTTTGCTTATACAACCAAAAAAAAAAAAAAAAAAAAGTCTTTCTTTGACCACAATTCTTAATTAACACTCAGCAATTTTTTGCTACTTCATAATATGTGTGAAACTTACACATCACATGTATCATGGTAACATGAGAAGAAACATTTTACCAGAATATTCTTTGACAAGTATTTGACGAGTACTGGTGAGTCATCCAGTGAAGGTGTGTAGACCCAGCTGGGTCAGAAGACTCCATGAATCCAGTATTGCTACCTTTCATTTCAGTGACTCAACATGTCACAGATTCTCTTCCACCTTCAATTTCCTCAGGAGTAAAACAGAGGTAACAATTCTCTTAGGTGATAGTTTTGATGTGAGTAAAAAGTGAGATAATACATTGTGAAAACTGTAAAGCAATATAAAAAACAAGGAATTTTTTCATGAGCCCTCAGAAAATCTCTCCTTAGCAAAAATAGACTCCTCAGGTCACATTCACATCTCTCTAGAAAACTGATATTTCTCAGGTTGAAAAAAAACCTAGCTCCCTGTGTCTTTGTATGAAGCTGAAAAGCAAGTGCACTTTGATTGACTAATGGCTGTATAACTTTGAAGAAACTGAGCTAAAATAGGATTTCGGTAATATTAAACTGAAACTGAGTGATATTAGAGGCAAGAAGTTCTGCTAGGTTTCAGCTTAAGAAGCAAAAATATGAAATAAAAATATATATTTCTCTCAATCCCTACAGGATTGCATTTATTGGTGTCACCAGTCACATTGTAAAACCTATGGATAACTTGAGGACTAATGATAATCTTCCCGGAAAATAAGGAGAAAACTTTAATTTCTTTCTCTCCAAATCATCTCTTCTCTCATATGGCAACATCTTTCCTCCTCTTATGGTCATCTGAAAATAGAAAGCCAATGGTATATTCCTTATGTTCCAATAATCAATATACTTCTCTCTACGTTCTTCTTCTTACATCAAACCACATCTACTTATAGTGATGGTGTCTAAGTTTGCAGGCTAGAAAGATCTTGTTTATATTTGGATATATCCATCACAAGTACAAAGGAATTCATAACATTAATATATATAATGATATATGACATATTATCATATAAATCATATATTAATATATATATATCATATATCATACAAGCCTAGTTGAAGTTAAGCAAATATCTAGTTACTGAATATCTTGAAAACACTGGTTTATCTTTAATGGCCAAAATCTTAACACTTAAAAGAAAGGACACACTGGTGGACTATAATTACAGAAGACATTAGAAACAGGATTAGCTTTAAGGGAAAAATGAAATTAAACTTTCCTTTCAGCCCTTCCACTTCCCTGGCATCTTTCCCCCACAGCACTTTTCATGATATTCTCTTATTGCTCAGATAATCATCATACCCCCCCACACACCCCTACCATGACCCTTCATGATCTTGCTTTAGCACCACTTTCCTGTCTTCTGATTATAGCAATTCTCACACAAACATAAAACAGAGTTACCTCCATTATTATTGTGAATATTGACATTTAAATATGTGGACATATACATTTATATATAAATACTAACTTTTATATCTAAAATGCCAACTCTCTGATTGTGGCTTTTATGAATTGTGATAGTCTAAGTGCAAAAGAGATATGTAATGATAAAAAGATGATAATAGGTGGAAAGATGATATATAGGTAGATAATAGATAGATAGATAGATAGATGATAGGTAGATAGACATAGACAGATGACAGGCAAGCAGCCAGAAGTCAAGTACATATATTTCTGTGCATGTTATATGTATATACGTTCCTATTTGGAGTAAGATACTCTTTAAATCACACTACTTTAGACAGCTTCCTTGTCTATTATATGTGACTGAGGTCAGCCATGGTAAGAAATAACTGTTTTCTCTCTGAATCATGTAAAACATCAAACAATGGACAAGACCTTTGTAAAGTGCTTTTAACAGTGCAAACTTGTATCTTTCTTTAATCTGAGGTAAAAGTGATTTCTAAAATTGGTTTTGAATCCTCAAATCATTCATGACTGTAGCACTCTCTATTCTGAAGTCTCTTTCTGAGGTGTTACCTCTATGCCTAGTTTGCCAGAAAAAATCATTTCTTTTCTTTTCATTTTTTGAAAAAACAAAAGCAATCTGAGTCAAGAAACTACATTGGGGTTCTGTTTCAAAGATTACAGGATTGGGAAAATATCTAGAGTATTGAGATCTATCTATAGAAAATTATTACATTTGAGTCAGTCATATAGTATTTATGTTTTATGCAACCCTTGAAATCAAGGAAGTAGAACCTGTTTTATGATGAAGTAAAGCATATGTACAACTAAACTGACAGAGCCACACATAGCCTATTCCTGAAAGATCACTTGGAGAAGTATCTGATGCACATAAAATTAGGAGTCATGAGTTCTGTTCCACTTCTCTCTCTGGTTACTTAACAAAACAACCACTCAGAATTTCCATTTTCTCCTAGCCACTCGAGTATTTGCCCTGCCTGCCCTACAGGGCCATGCTGAGAATCAAATGAGATAATATATTTTGAAACACTTCATTATTAAGTAATGGCTTAAGATCTTATAAGTTTTAAGGCACAGTTTTTAAGGACAGTGGAAAAACTGCAGGGAGTTGAAAGACATAACTGAACCAAACCTAGTAAAGAAGAAGGAGTGCTGGGTAGAGTTCATACGCCTGGCTTAGGGTCTTATCCAGTGAACTCACTCTCCTTGTGACTCTAAACTTTAGTCATATCTCCCAGTCATTGAATTCCCTAAGTACCTGACCTCAGATTCACCTTTGTCCCCTTAAAGAAGAATCTCTTTAAATAAGATTAAATCTCCTTGCAACCCACTCTCTCTCCCCAGCTTTATGCATTTTATAAGCATACAGAATAGAAAAGTTAAGACAGTTATTATAAGCTCAGAATTTATCTCCCTAAAATATTGCTTTAACCTTGTCATTATGCTCTTCAAAATCTCCATTATCTTGTTACTAATCTTAAGATGAAGTCCAGTGGCTTAAGCAGCCTACAAGGTTCAGCACAATGCAGCTTCACCTGTCCATTCTCACATCGCCTCTTAACACCCCAACACAGGCATGATTAAATATTCATGCCCATTCCCTCCCCAGTTTCACATGTAATTCTTTCTCTCTACCTATTCAAATTCTACCCAGGGAGGACAAGATGGCGGAAGAGCAGGGAGCTCTGTAATCCGAGCACGCCCGTATGGATTGAACTGAGAAGGACTGAAGGGATAAAACTTGGATTTGCAAGTGGGGGAAAGAAGAAACAGACGCCAGAAAGAAGACAACCTCAAAGATGCCTGAGTGAGTGACTGTGATCTGGGAAATTAGGGGACGGGCGGTCCCGG